>CDMY01000364.1:79330-95690 GCA_001179505.1 Vitrella brassicaformis | reverse complement strand
CCCCTCCACACACCCACACATATACAGGTACACACACCAGACGGACAGGTACGTAGGGACATGCACGTCAATTCCTGCCCTTAACTTTCTCTGATCGATCGATCGGGCTGAATGAATGCAAAACAATCACACACGAACCCTCCACCCTCACAGACACACACACACACACACACACATCTGTTGATTGAACAAATCTCACCACCCCAACCATCCTCCCTCCCACGCACATGCACCAGCCAAACAGTCACCACAGCTCAAGAGTACGGAAAAAGGAGGTGAATCAATCTAAGAGGCTCGTTGGTCGTCTTCGGTGTCTCAGTAGGTCGCCTCAAAAAATGCTCGCTGATGCAATGCACCCCAACACACGCACACACACACAGATGGCACACACAACACGTCAATGCAGAAACAATCGCGAGTACGCAAGTACGCAGGAATGTAAGTAGCCACAAACATTCACAAAGGCTGCCGTGTTGTGGTGTGGTGTGGTGTGGTGTGAGGCCGTGCGTGTGGGCGGTGGGTGGTGTGTTGGTCTTGCAAAAATGGAAAAGGAGCGCAGATCCAACGGAGTACTTTCCTACCCTACCTACCTACCGGCATTGCCTACGGTTCTCTCACGGCCGTCAAAACAGATCCAGCCAATGGATGTCAACCAACGACTTGCCCTCATACCCTCACTCACAACACACAGCAGCCACACAACACAACACAACACGGGCAACACGACGAGGGCGACACACCACACCACACCACACCACACACGACACGAACGAAACACAGCACGGACCATCCATCCATCCAGGAAGCAGCAAAGCCAACGGTCGCCTGTCTGGGCAAATCTGTGACATGCTCCAAAGACAGAGCGCCCCCCCTCCCTCCCCCCTCCCGCACACACACATACACAGGTCAAATCCACTGGCCGACTGTAAGTAGTATCCCTCTCCCTCTCAAGTCATCGACTAGCCATCCCCGCCCCGCATTTCCCCCCCGACACACATCACATCACATCATCACAAGACAGGGAAGCACGTGAGTGGACAAGGGAGGTAGAACGCAAGTGCTGCTCGCCGGAACCAGTTGCCGCAACAGAGCCTCACACACGGACATATGACTCTTGATAGCACCATCCAACCCACGCCACGCCACGCCACACACATGCACTGCAAAAACAGATGATAGCATAGGAGAGAGGCAGGGAGGGAGGGAGGGAGGGAGAGAGGGAGGGAGGGAGGGAGGCGGACAGGCAGGCAGGAGACCGCTGCACACTCCGACACGTAGCGAGCCATCCATGAGCCGGCTGGAAAAGTCATCGAGTGAAAATGTCGGCATTGATACATACAGACTGAAGCTAGCCCACAGACAGACACGCCATGTGACTGTAGCAGCGTTGCAGCTGCCTGGTCGGTGAAATACTTGGGACATGCCACCGCTCCCTCCCTCCCCCCTCCCTCCTCCCTTCCATCATCCAGCCCGCAGCCAGTCAGACACGCAGCAGACGACGAGTAGCTGCGTCGCTCTCTCTCTCTCTCTCTCTCTCTCTCTCTCCCCCTTGACGGCCATGCTCCCCCCCGCGCACAATCGTGACGGTACTCTCTTGCAGAGAGTGACTATTAGGGCGTCTCACTGTCCGTTCCCCGCGTCATAGAGACCCTCTGGCACGAGTGTCAACCACCGACAGTATGTGGTAGCCGACACGCATGACACAGGAGTTCCAGAAAACGGAACAACGCAACAGTGGACATTATCCCATGTGACAAAACGGACCCATCGCCCCCGCCCCCCTCTCAACAACCTCATCTATCCGACAAGCGGCGCGTCATGGCAGAAGTGGTGCATCCCGTCTTCGTCATACACCATGTCGCCCCCCACCAGCGAAGGAGACGACAGCAGGTACGGCTGCCGCACCGCCGCAGCAGCCGGCAGCAGCCCCGTGCGTGTGGGCGAGTCGGGTGGCGACCCCGCCGGCGAGAAGAGAGGCGGAGTGGAGGGCGAGAGGATGTCGCGCTTGCCGCTTGAGTGGTGGTGCTGGTGGTCGGGTCGCTGGACGATGCGGAACTCCAGGGGCGACTGCTCCTCCACCACCAGAGAACGGTAGTCGACCGAGAGGCGCTCGCGCAGACGTTCCAGATACGTCAGCACCCGATCATCTGCACACAGGGGACAAGAGAGATGCACACGGTGATACGCCGGACACTGCGTGGTTTCTCCTCCCTCGTCTCCCTCAGGTACCGTGTTCGTCTGCCGAGCTGTCTGCGGTCTCGTCCTCGCTCGACGCCATGCCGCACCCGCCCTCCGACGAGACCGACAGTGTCGACCCGCTGGCCACTCGCTTGGGCGGCCGCACCCACATGGCGTTGGCGGACGGCCGCATGCGGATGAACACCAGACGTCCTGCGCCCCTCGATGTGTCGACGAGACACTCCACCTCACTCTCGCACACGCACATGGCCGCGTGGTCCAGGACGTGATAGACGCGCGGGGAGCTGGTGCTGGCGCCGATGAGCTGCTGCTGCTGCTGGTGGGGGGCGAGGGAAGCAAGGGTGGGACGGGGGAAGTTTTTGGGAATGGACAGACTGTTCAGGCGCTTGTAGTTGGTCGTCGTGGACGGGGCCATGATGGTGCGCAGCTGAGCGACATCACACACATCAATGCACCTGAGGTGAGGTGACGGTTTCTGAGTGTACACGCACCTTTGCTCTGATATTCGGCGGATGCAGAAAGCTGTCGTTGATAGCTACGACGTCTGCCCCGCACTCAATGGAGGCGCGGTAGATGCTCTGGCCCAAGCGGCCGAACCCGTTGATGGCCACCTTGACCTTCCCGAGTCGGCAGGCACTGAACTCGCTTTCACCAGAGCTCATAGTGGTCGTGCTTCACCTCCAACACGATAAGCTTGCCCACTCACTCAGTCGTCAACGTCCATCTCACCTCTCGCCGGTTTGATCCTTCGTGAATAGTAGCCGGTTCCTCTTCCGTGGAAAGAGCGAGAGGTAAGAGACTTGCCAGATCCTGCTCACAACGATTAAGAGGCAACAGAGGCCTACAACAGGGATGGTAGGAAGAGCGGCAGGGGTGGCAAAAGGCCGCACAACTAGGGGTGCAGCGAGCGGCAGGGGAGCGGTTCCCCGAGGGATCGGATTCAAGCTCGCAAATCTCGAGCAAGAAAAAAAACTCAAGCAAAGAACGACTGAAGCTGACCAGCGAAGTACGTGAGCAGCCACCCATACACTCACACAAAACTCAGAATGTATTTCGGTGTTTCCTGTTAGTTTCAGACGTTGTGTTGACTGTTGACGATAATGGCGTTGGTGCACCCACCTCAGGAGGCACTGAGGTACAAATGAGGCGTCCAAGCATGCCCCCATGGCATGCACATCTCTTTTTCTGTTCCCCATTCGCTTTGTGGATGCAGATGCCCTGCCGACATCTTCCAGGGAGGACCCGGAGGAGGGCTGGGGCTGGGGACCCGGGGAGGGACGGCATCGGGCGGGGAGGGACGGGGAGGGCCGTCTGGGGAGGGCCGAAGAGGGTAAGTCGAACAGTGAGTATGAGGGATGGATGCCAGGGGACATCCATGCCGTGTCTCTCTCTCTCTCTCTCTCTCTCTTTCTCTCCTTCTCTCTCGTGTGTGTGTGTGCAGCAGTAGCGATTCGACGAGCAGCCGGCGTGGGTCTGTGGAGGAGCAGCCCGCCACCCCAGGCAGCCCCCGGCGCGAGACTCTGGGGGTGACGCTGGTGCCGGGGCGGAACAACACCCCGATGCTGGCGCCGCCCGACCACGCGGCCCTGGATTTCATTGGGGGCTGCGTCAAGAAGTTCATCGAGGACAAGGGAGACCCGCCTAGCCCGACACATGTGGTCCAAGTGGGGGAGTGTGCAGAGAAGGAGGTACACACACACTCTCATGGCTGGCTGGCTGGCTGGCTGGGACTGACTGGTCTGGTGGTGCCCTGCCATGACCTGTGTATACAGGTTGAGCGACGCCGCTCAGAGGCGACTGAGGCGGCTGAGGCGGCTGCAGCGGCCGCCGCTGCTGCAAAGGAGGCAGAAGAGAAGGCCAACAAGAAGTGTGAGCCGTTTTGTGGGCTGTTTCGCGGCTGGAACTACTGGTGGTGGACCCTTTGCTGTGAACCCGAGGTCGAGACAGAAGCCACCGAGTTTCGGGTCTGATGACCTCGTCTGTGTCGGGGGCAGGGGGCGGGGCTCGTGAGGGATGCATGGAGGGAGGGAGGGAGGGAGGGAGGGCGAAGACCGGTGTCTTTTTCTGGAGGGGAAGGCCAGTGAGTGATCCATCTGCATGGACTAGTTCGCTCCTTATATCATATCTGGTGTCTGAGTCAGTCAGTCATCAGTCAGTCAGTCAGTCACGCGCTCACTAGGCATATCACGTGTGTGGTGCTGAATTTTTGGTTGTGTGACGATACAGAGACGCTGTAAGTCTTGAATGAATGGGTGTTTCAAGTACAATGGATAAAGATAAGATATGAAATGTAGACAGCGATTGATTCGAAACATCGTAACACCAAGCGAGGCGGCACCCTCTCTCCCTCATCTAACCGACAACTTCCTTGTCATGGCAAAAGTGACGCACACCATCGGACGCACACCACAAAACAAAAGTCATCGGTTCGCCTTATGGTTGACAACAGGTCATGTAACTCCCTCTCCCTCCCTCTCTCATCCCTCCGGCAGCAGTCAGCCATGGCCCCACGAAAGAGAGAACCTAGTCCTTGCACCAGTAAATGGAAGAGACAGAGACATGGGTGAGTCAAATGTCATTGATCGTCTTGACTTGTTTTGTGATGTGACGTCGTACAGCCGTGTCTCGGCCTCCCATGTCCGCGTCTCATCCATGCTGGGATCTGCACACGCACACACAGCGAGGGAGGGAGAGACAGATTGAACAAATGAGAGCGGGAGGAAGCACAAGTCGGCATGTGTGTATGAGACACATGCACGCACTTCTGTTTGCTGAGGGTGTGTGTCGATTTCTTTCCTCGCGGGCCTTCCGCCGGCTGCCGCTCCTTTCTCTCACTGCATCAATCAGTCCATGCAGGCAAAGTCCGCACACATACATACAGACATTCAAGTCTTTTGTTCCTGTGCCAATCAATGCATATGGATGTCCAGTTTTACTTTTCCTGTCGCTCTCTCTTGTCGGCCTTGAGCTGCTCATTGCATCTCGTCTGGGCCTGCTCGACCTCCTCCGTGAGCTTTCCGATGGGCTCCGTCATCTGCATGTTCAGTGGAAGACACGAAAAGGACTTGCCAGGTGATGGTGGCGGCATTATCTTCTCGAGGCTCGTCACCTTGATGTAAGGGAAAAATACCGCTTTGAGGCCCTCGTAAGGCATCACGCCGTTCGGGACGGGCGGAGGCAATGAATTCTCGCAGCGGTTTGACGACACAACGTTCGCCTTGACAAGTGGCCGGAACATTCTGGCCTGATCAATCACAGTCTCTAAACGCGCCCCCATCGAAGGAAGACGCCCCCAAGCCGTGCCCCGCATCGCTTCAATCACGACGATTTCGAAGAGGCAGGGAGCTCTTGTCATGACCACCAAGATGGAGCCACTCGATGCCTCCCCTTGCAATGCCCAAACCGCCTTCATCATCGACAAGAGCTCCCTCTCAGCTGCCGCGGGTCACAGCTCCGGCCCTCGCGCCTTTTTCAAGGCTACTGGCGGCTGGGGAAACAACCGCAAGAGCACCACTGCAAGCGGCAGCGGCCCCTGCCATCTGTCCGTCCTCGTGACGTCCCACGCGCCTCCCGGCACGAACCACTCAACGGCCAACGCCAGCGGCGCCGCAACGCCGAGCGACGAGAAAGACGGCCTGCCGCTGCGCAGGACGAACCTCTCGACGTACTCGCCCGTTCTCTCCCAGCCGCCCCGCTCGCCCGCTGCAGGGACAATCACGAGCACGTCCTTCCAGGGGGACGTCTATGTGGCCTCGCAAATGCTGAGCCGCATGGAGCGGCTGGCGGGCGCACACAGAGTGCCGCAGCGAGTGCGGGGCGGGTATCAAGAGACCATTGTCGTGATGGCCCTGCCAAGGGATGTGCCGCACGTGATTGGACAGCTGGTGCCGACACGCAGTGGCGGGGATGCCGGCGAGGGATTGCTTGGCAGGTGGCTGCGCGAGTTGTGTGAGATAGAGGATGGGCCTGAGGGACTAGTACAATGCAGTGCGATGGCACTCGTCAAGGAGACGGGAGTTGTCGATCTTCTCTCTCAATATAGGGTCCGCATGAAGAGAAACTGTGGAATCAAGTCGTTGTTCTGATGTCTTTGGTCAGGAATGCATGGAAGAGCTCTCTATGGTCAAGGGGAGACGCCTGGCCCTCAAGAAGGCAACCATCCTGAACAAGAAAGACGCCGAGGCCCTCACCGCCACCCTCAGCCACTCTGTGTCTCCTCTCCACGACCAGCCTCCCCCCCTGCCCCCGTCCCCCTTCCCGCCCAGCCCCTCGTGTCTGTCCATCCCCAGTCCCCGCACAGCCAGCGAGAGCGCCAGCCAGTGCACCACACTCAGTCCATCTCGCCTCCACTGCGCACATTTCATCTTTCGGCTCTCGTTCCTGTCAGTGAGGCCCAACAGCAGGGGCGTCAAGGGCCAGCTGACGGTGTGTGTGGTCATGTTAGCTGCGGATGAGGTGGAGGGAGGGGGTGGGTGGGGCGCCACGAGAGACCAGCAGAAGTTCCTGCGAGACTCGATCAGCAACTTGTACCAGATGCTCATGCAGCTGAGGTCGTCCACTGACGCGGGTAAGTCATTGAATGCGGCTGGAGTTTGGTTGTCGCACGCATATCAGAGATAGTGGGCTTCTTCGTATATGCAGGTCCGGACGAGAGTTTCAGGCGCCGCAGCAGCCTCACGTCTCTCCTATTCGATGCACTGCAAAAGTGAGGCGCAACAAATCTCCGCAAAGCCTGTTTTGTGGCCCGCATTGGAAGCGTGCATTTCCTTCCTTTCCCCTCCAAATCCATCAGGGACTGCCATCTGCACCTGTGTGTGCACCTGCCTTCCTCCATCCCAGCCCCGCTGTACACACAAACGCTCAAGCCAGCCATCCGTCTGGTCTCCTCATGCCAGAACGTGAGAGTGCAGCCAATGCCGCGGCCCGCCATCGTCGACCTTTCCTTCAACGGCCACGGCCATGGGCGTGTCGGCAACACTCTTGAAGAGGAGAACCGGCGGCGCGATGAGATGGAGTTCATGAAGGTGACATTCCAGGCTATGATGAAGGTCAGACAAGAGACATATACATGACAAGGAGGTATTGTCAGTGTCGGGTGTGGTGGTCTGCAGATGAGCAATGGCCAGCGGGAGGCCTTAATGTCCTGCAAGCGATGCGTGGTAGACGTCCTCAAGTGTGTCGGGGAGGATGGAGGCGTGACGAGCGTTGAAGAGGTGGGAGATGTGAGAGGCAAAGTGGCGAGAGCGCTTGAGCGAATCGGCGAGTGGCGAAAGAGGGCCATGCGCGTTGAAGAAGTCAGCATGCAGAGCGAGGAGCTGATGCAGCGCCTCGCGGCTGCCCATGGAAGAGGAGATCGACTAGAGGAGAAGAACCAAGGGCTGTTAGAGGTAGCGTCATCGCACCCACCAGGTGCACCGACCATTGTGTGTCCGACGTCAGGTGTTGTCAGCCCGAGACACAGAGGTATCTGAGCTCAAGGGCAAGGTGGAAAAGTACGAGTCGCTGCTGCACGAAGTCAGCCAGGAGACCTCTGCCGCGAGACAGCAGGTGGGCTTCCGCCGGTGCTTCTCACCAGATGTCTGCTTTGCCTCCCCCGCTTCTCCTTGTGTGCAGATCGGTGACCTGACGTCTCAGTTGGAGGAGGCTGAGGGCCAGTTGACGTCTTTCCAGGCCATCACACACAAGCTGGAGGCCGCCAAGGTACGAGCTGATGAACAGAAGGCGGCCGACCGACACCTACTGGCCCAGAGAGAGAAGCAACTGAAGGCGGTATGGATTGATCAATCGCGATCTCCATTGATCTCCTCTCCATCGCGCATACTTCCATGGATGCAGCTGGAGGGTGACCTGAACCGCGCATTGGAAGAGTTGGAGGAGTCGCGCACCGCGGCCGCCTTCTGGGAGATGCAGCTCGTGTCGCAGTATCCCCCAAACACCCTGCCATACGGTGCTCCCTCACTCGCCAGCCACCACCGTCACACGACCAGCTCCTCAGGCACGTCTCTTCGAGCAGCCAGGAACACCAAGAAGCCCAGCACACAGCTGCAAGCCAAAGCTCCTCAGCCGTCTTCGACGAAAAAACCTCCCCGCCAGCCTCAGCCTCCCCAGCAACCGCCTGCCTTCAGCGCCTTCCGAGATCACGGGACGCCATCGAGCAACGCATCGAGCTCGATCCATCTGTTGGAGAGCATCGACTGCGATTCGCCACCATCGTCCGCACACACATGCCTTTTGACTACTGCAGGGATCGGTGATCCCTTGTCTCTATCTGTGTGTCATCAGATTTCGCTTGCCGCCGCAGAGGGATGACAGGAGTGGAGAGAGGGAGGGTGGCGGAGTGGTGGGAGGGCTGGATCCCTTGCGCCCGTGGCAGCACAACACCAGGGGCAGGGGGGAGGCCGGGAAGAAGTCGTGGATGCAGAGAAAGTGAAAGGGCACCTGTGTCTTTGTAACCAGACGGCGACGATTGCCCCGTTGTGTTTTGTGTGTGTCTCAGCTCTCCTTCGTCCTTGAAGCCGATTCCTGAGCCGCTGAGGCGCAGTGGAGGTCTGTCGCCGAACCTTGCCTCGCCCTCTCCTGACGGCATGCACGCGGATGAGGTGGTGCTGATGGATGACCTGCTGCCTTCGTCGTCTACCATGATATCCGTCACACCGCCACCAAGACGACAGAGTGAGTGTGGGGAGGGAAGGGGGGAATGTGGATGCGTGGGTGGGTTTATGTGTGCTAAATGTTGTCCAGGCCAAACTCTGTCTGGCTCAGCGAGCCGCCCTCTATTGCCGCCTCAGCGCAGCACCCCGCCGCATGAGAGACTGACCAACGTCACCAACACACCTAATCTAAGGCGAGCAGATGCACACACACAGAGACACGTACACACGTGGAGATCAGCTTGTGCACTGGGAATCCCCCTTTGTGTGTGCAGGCAGGAGTCCTCGCCCTTCCAGCCAAGTCCTCTCAACCCCTTCGTTGGCCGCTTGACGAAGGAGGGCGTCAATGAGGAGGGTGCGGAGAACTTGAAGGGCCTCATAGGTGCGGCGCTGCAATCAGTGATGACGGATGAGGAGGAAACGACGACTGAGGAGCACGGGCCTGCGGAGCAGCCAGCCATCATGGCCGACTGACTAATCGAGTCACTGCGTGTGTGAGGTCGGTTTGTGAGGGTAGGGAGGTGTACAATGAATGAATGGACGCATTCCCACACATGTCAGTACAAGTCACGTCAACGAGTATGTTGAAGGTCATCGATTGCAATCCTCACACACACGTCACGAGAGAGATGCGTCAACATGGATGAATCCGATCATCGACGTGTCTTGAGCTCCTCTCACCCACACACCACACCACACCTACACGTGCCCTGAGTGTGTCCCACCTGCCTGTGTGTGTTTCCATCTGTCTGTGCCTGCGTCTGTCTGTCAGTCAGTCTCTTCTCCCTCACATGATGGCAAAAGGCGAGACAGCACATCCACACAGCCACAGAGAGAGAGAGAGAGAGGCGGGGTCTGTCTGTCTGTCTTGTCTTCTCACGCACACACACATGCACACTGGACCGATCGTCGGATGGACGGGATGCGATTGATGCGACACCGATGGACGGGCGGATAACAGAATCTCACCTGCACACCCAACACACAGACAGCGATGGATGGATGGGATGTGTCTGCCCTCCCTCTCTGCTGACGTACTCATTCGTATTGTCTGTGTCTTGTTTGTGTGTGGTCTTATTGGGGAGGGTGCCAGCTGCGGAGAGAGTAGGGGTCGCTGAGACGGATCGCCAGACGCATGTCAGACACCATGAGCGTGACACGTCTGCACACTCATGGCCAACGGACGGACAGATGGACAGATGGTGAGTTGCAATGTGTTGTGTGTGTCGGTCAGATGGACAGCTCCTCACTTGCGTGGATGGTGCACTGCATGGCGTCCTCAAACAGCCGCACAGCGAAGGCCTCGGTCGCCTCCTGCATGGCCAGCATCGCACTCGCTTGCCAGCGGAGGCCGCCCGGGGTGCCCACCTGCTCCTGATCAGAGAGAGAGAGAGAGAGAGAAAGAAGGGGCGTGGGTGTGTGTCGAGTGTGTGTGTCTACCTGGCAGATTTCTTTGACGAGGCGGCGGAAGGGCAACTTGCGAAGCAACAGGTCAGTCGACTGCATCAAGGCATCACATCACATCGGCACACACACAAACATGAGCAAGACAGAGGTGAGGGAGAGGCAGCCACTGCCTGTGTCAGTGAGAGAGTCAGTGAGTGCCTCACCTTCTGGTACTTGCGGATCTCACGGAGCGCCACTGTGCCGGGGCGGTAACGATACCGACCTGCAACCGACAAACACACACAATCAGTCAGATCAACACATCCATCCATCCAATCATTGCAATGGAATGCACCCCGTCCGTCCGTCGACGTCCAGCCGCTCCCTTCACCCCCTCATGCACCTGTTATGGTCATCTTTGGGTGTCGCTTCTTGTCGCTGGCGGCGCTGTCCGTTTCCTTCTTGACGACCTTGACGTCCTTCCGCATTGCCTGTGCCTTGGTGCGTCCCATGGGGCTGACGGCCGGCGAGTCTGAGCGAGGGTCAGGGGTGTCAGAGGGCCGGCACTCGAAAAGGTCGGAAAGACAATCAACCGACCAAACACACGAGCGGATGGACCGATCGGATGGATGAACCGACAGAGATTAGGCGAAAATTTATGGAAGAGAACGGCAGGGGGAAATTTGGCGAGCTTTTCGGCCTTCCTGGCCACCAATTTACTTTACAACTCCGTGCTCTTTGTCTTTTTTTGGTTTTCCCTCTAAGGCAGCCTGGCAGAATGGATCTCTTCCTCTTTTTCGGCTTTGCGCTCGTCGCCTCCCTTTCGTCAGCGAATGGGTCCCGCACCAGCACCAAAGTCAGGCTGTCCGATGCGATGGCGCTCAAGGCCCGGGGGGAGATGATGGACCTTACGGAGGCCGTCGAGCACGTATCTCAACACCATCCTATGGGCCTGCCAGCAGAGGTGCTGGAGCTGCTGCAAAAGCTGCAGGCGAGTGCGAATGCGACCCACGTCATCGGCGGGAAGGTAGATCCGCTCCCTGCGCCGCCCGTGTGGACCAAGGACAGCAAATATGCAGGTGGGTGGATCGGTAGATGACAGATCTGCCAGAATGGACGGAATCCTGGTGCATTGTTCACTCCTGTGTGTGTGTGTGTGTGTGTGTGTGTGGATGTCAGGTTTTCTGAAAGCCGTCAACACGCTCAACACAATGCTCGTGTACGGCGGCAAGACACCACAGATCTCCGGGGCAGTGCGTATCTTTCTTTGTGTCTGTGCAGTGAGACCCAGAAGGAGATAGATCTGACGGTGCTGGAGCTGGCGCAGGCCGAGGAGACCATGGGGATGGCCATCGACACACTCAAGCTCGAGATCGCCGACCTTGACGAGGAGATCGGCACCTTGATGAGTGAAATCATCCACTACACCAACGTCATCCAAACCAAAGAGAACGACATGAACACACTCACCGAAGGCAGGAACGGATACGAGCAGCAGTGCAAGACCGACCACGCCGCCAAGGAAGCCATTCTCGCCACTCTCAAGGTACCTTCCCACCAACACCCACTGCCCTTCCCTACACACAAATTGATGTGTGTGTCTCCTCCCCTTTGTGTGTGTATTCTGTCTGTGTGTCAGGTTGATCTCGAAACAGCCCAAAAGGTGGTTAACATGTCGTCATGTGGCGGCGCCAAGCAGGCAGCGGGGCTCGTGCAGGTCGCCGACATCACCAGCGTCAGATACGAGCGCGAAGAGGACCGCAGGGCCGGCACCAACGAGTCCCAGATCTTCCTCGAGTGCCTCCTCCAGTCAGGCGAGAAGTACATCCGTCTTGGCGGCCCGGCCGGGTCGACCATCAAGCAGCTCCCCGCTCACCGGCAGCAGCACGTGCACGCCTCCCTCACCCATGCCCACGCACACCAGGACCGCCGTTCTCGCATCCTCACCAGGGCACGTTCCTTCCTGCAGCTGGCCGAATACCGACGACATGGCGCGAGCAGCTCTCCTTTCCTGGACGACACCGAGCGGGAGTTCGCTTCGCTTGAGGATGCTGCGGTCGAGAAGGCGGAGGGGATGCACATAGAGGCGCTGTACCAGTACATGGGCAGGCGCGCTGGAGGTATCGGTGCCATAGACTTCGGCGGGTTTGGTGATGACATGGACATGGACATGGGCAACACGGTGGTGTTGCAGCAGCTGAGGGCGCAGCTGGGAGGAAAGAGAGGGAGGCGGAACGTTCCCAGCCCCAACACCACACCGGCCGGCCTCCCGCCCAGCCAGGAGGTGAGTGAGAGCATGAGTCGGTGAGAGACATTCATTCTGTCGGTCTGTCTGTCTGTCTGTGTGACGTGTGCAGGTGCCTGATGACAAGTGCACCATCAGTGCCAGCCCCATGTGTGAGGTCTTTGTCGATTCCATGAGCACCCTTGTGGGCGAGGTCCAAGACGACATGTATGTAGCAGGCAACCATTACCACACCCACCACACCAGACCAGACCATACACACCGATCCCATCCCCTCCCTGCTGTGTCCATGTGGGTATTGCAACTCTGTTGTCAGTACTGAGGTGGAGGATCTGATAGCGGCCAACACAGCCCGGTGCACCCAGGTGATCGCCGACTACAACAGTGACCTCGAGCAGACAAGGCTGGAGCTGGAGCAGGCCTCGGCTCAACTCGCAGAAAAGACCGCTGACAAACAAAGAGCCGGTAGGTCACACCACACAACACCGCGCCCACCCATCCCCCGCAACACAAAAATGCCACATGCCCGTGTATGGGTGGTGTGGTATGTATGGTGAATCTGGTCATGCAGAGTCCCAGAAGGAGTTGAAGGAGCGCACGTTGGCTGAGACGGAGCAGCAGCTGCATCAGAAGAGGGAGGAGTCCAAGGCGACCATCGACCAGGGCGAGACCACCATCTGCGGCATCGGCAAGATCCGCCTCGAGCTCATGAAGATGTCTTCCTTCACTGACTACATCCAGGACTGCACGGTCAGCGGATGCCGGAATGGCAGGCGCCTTGCCTTGCATCCGTTGATTGAGGGGAGGTGTGTTGCGCGGGCTGGTGTGGTGTGTAGGTGAGCGAGTGGGTGCCTGGCGAGTGCAGCCACTCGTGCGGCACCGAGGGCACCATGGAACACACCAGGACCATCGTCGACGAGCCTGTACTCGGTAAGTGGGAAGATAGAGGCACGACATGTGTGTTGGTTGCGGATGGATGGATGTATTGATGGCTCAGGCGCGCCCTGCCCAGCGCTGAAGACCATCTTGCCCTGCAACCGACACCCATGCCCCATCGACTGCAAAGTATATATGCACATTACATACGCTGCGCAGAGACCCAATGCATTGTAATGCATTCATGGGTGTCTGTCTGTCTGTCTGCCTGTCTGTCTCCGTGTCTCTCTTTCCATCCATCCATCCATCCATCAAATCAATCAGATGGGTGACTGGAGCGAGTGGAGCACCTGCCCCGTCACATGCGACCAGGGAGTGCAGGTAAGGTACACCACATCACATCACACATACGTGGCGTGGAGGGGCGGGGGCATGTGGTCATGTGTGTGTCTGTTTGGGATGCATGCACTGCAGTATCGCTACCGCGATGTGTTGATCCAGCCGCAGCATGGCGGGGAGGAGTGCCCTTCCACAAACCAGGACACCAAACCTTGCCAAAGGCCACCATGCAACAAAGGTCCGTCTCTCCCTCACCGCGCCCCTTCTCCCCCAACACACATTCTCCCATCGGTGTACATATGCAGATTGTGTGTTGGGTGAGTGGACCGATTGGTCCCCGTGCTGCCGTGCCTGCAACGGGGGTGTGCAGATCCGCACCAAGCCGGTCATTGAGAACAGCCGGGGGGCGGGCATCTGCTGGGGCACATACGACAAGGAGCGCTTCGAGACCAAGCCGTGCAACGAGGGGCCATGCCCTGACTCCATCATCTGCTCATCCAAGAAAGACATCATATTTGCCATTGTGCGTGGGCCAGCAGACATAAATACATCCCACACACAAAGAGAGAGAGTGACCTCGTGCTGTGTGTTGTGTGTTGTGTGCTGCAGGACAATTCGGGCAGCATGCGCGCTCGCGGCTTCAATGCGGCCAAGAACTGGACGGTGGAGTTCATCGAGAGAACAGACTTCGGGCTAGACAAGGCGCAAATCGGTGCGCACGCAGACACCAGCACAAACACGAGGCCTGCAGGGTACACAACACACCCCAATATCTTTCTGGTGGGTGCAGGACTGATCAAGTTCGATCACTCGTCGAAGCTCGTGGCGGACCTGTCGCCAGTCAAGAAGACCGTCCTCGACGCGGCCAAAGGCATGAAATTTACCGGCGGAGGAACACGCACCTCACGCGCCATCAACATGGTACTCTCTTCCCCGAACCAATCCACATTACCGTCATGTGTGTGTTTGTGTGTGTCCTTTCACCCCTGTAGGCCACGAACATGGCTCGCCGCGGCCGTGCCGACGCGGAGACCATCCTTTTCATCCTTACTGACGGCCGTGTTTGGAGGTTAGTGTCCCGAGTGAACATACCGAGCGCACACACACATGTCTCCCCTCCCTATCCCTTGCCTGCACTCGCGATTCTACCAGCCGATGGCAGACCTACAACGCCGCACACGCCTTCCGCAAGTCCAACAGCGGCCCCAAGGGGCGCATCTTCGTGCTGGGCATCGGCAACAGACTCGACATGAAGGCTTGCCGTTCGTGGGCGTCCAAGCCGGCAGACCTGCACGCCTTCCAGCTGAGAAAGGGCTTCGACGAGCTGCTGAAGAACCTGGTGGCCATGATTGCTGCTGTGTGCCCGCAGCTGAGAGTGCCTTAGAAAGGGAGAGGGGGGGAGAGAAGGGGAGAGGAGAGGTGAGGGGGTGGGTAGCGTGTGTGGATATAGTGTCTGGTGACTCGGTAATGCATCTGCATCTTCGTGCTCCGTCCGTGTGGAAGGAATGGTATCGCAGTCTGTCACTCTCAATGGAATGGAGACAGCCTTGCCAGCATGTCGTCAGCACGGCCGGACTTGAAAACAGTACATCAAATCGAGTGTACTGACATGTCCTGAGGCCTCGTATATAAACGGCACATATATTACATCACGCACATGACTGACGGACGGGAGGGAAGGCCACGTCATTTGTCCACCTTCACTGAATGCGTCAGAAAGCCAGCCCTGCACCAGCCCGTACAAGTTAGATGAGTCGCTCGAAATTCGCCTCCCCACTCATCACAGACGTACGTGTACATATGAGGCATCAATTAGTTTAGTGATGAGACACCGGAACCATACACACACTCACACCAGATAAAGCATCGCACTGGCACGATAATCGAGCCAACGCAGTGGCACACGCACGAGAAAAAGATCGTGGTCTTGCGTTGTGTGCGGTTGGATGGCTGGGATGGCGGGATCCGATCGCAGCCCACACACAAAACACAAGGCACAAACACACATACCTGCCACACGTCAGAGGCAAAACCAAACCCTACAATCCGTTCCGTCCATTGCGCGTGCGAGGCGGTGCCGTCGAAAAAAGGAAGGCCGCCGTGACGGGCGCACACAAATGAACACACACACGAATGGTACATCAACGAGACAGAATACACAGACAGCTAGTGCGAAGTCATCGCGTCTATGTGTCTAGCTATCGATCCGTCCGGCACGCCTTGAGAGACTTGGACGACTTGAAGCTGTGCATGGCTCGCTTCAGGGCCGACTCGCCCCGCCGCAGACGCACCTTGGCTGCACGCGCCTTCATACACAGCGCCAGCATACCCAACGCACGGTACCTGCCACCACGCAGCCAACACACCACCAACATCATACATCGCATTTCACCGACCGTATTGTCCTTCTCACTGACCCAATGATCATGGCAACGAGTGCGGCGAAATCCCTCGGTAGGTCGGCGGCGGAGAGTCCCCAGTACTCCAGGACGTCACTGCCTGTCTCGAAGCAGAAGCGGCTGCCCTGGCCAGATGGCTCGCACACCAACCGCTGGCCGGGCCATATCGACCCCGCCACGCCGCTGAAGCCGTACCTGAAGAAAGACAGATACTGCACACACACGCAGGCACAGAGAGAGAGGAAAGAGAGGGGGGGGGGGGCGTG
>CDMY01000364.1:20495-79030 GCA_001179505.1 Vitrella brassicaformis | reverse complement strand
GGGGGGGGGGGGGGCGTGTGAGTGGGTGGGTGATTGCTGATTAGTGTGGGTGTGGCCGTACCTCTAGCCATATCCATCCGATGGGGATCGACTCTATCGAAAGCAGGAAGCCTCCGAACAAAAAGAAGGGCATCACGAACAGGGGGCCCAGCGCAAGGGCTACGCCCACCTATATGTAATCAATCACCCACACAGCCCAGCCCATCTGTCTGTGTAGGTGTGCAGGTGTGCAGGTGTGCAGCGGCGGGAGGTCATGTACATATTGTGTGTCGTACGAGTGCAGTGTACATACGTTGTCGAAGATGCATGAGAGGAGGTAGCCGACGGACATGGCCACATTGGCCGTCAGCAGCACGAAGATCACGGTCAACACGAACGGCACGAAGGCGTCGTTCAAACCTGCCATCCAATACGTTATCCTGCACACAGACACAGACAGATGAGACACACAGATGCACACACACATATAAGCCAAGCCGTCTGTTTGTTTGATGTACTGTACGTTGTGAATAGGAATGGGAAGAAGAGCTGGAAAGGGATGTCGCTGATCAGTTTGGCCAGGAAATAGGCGTCCACACGGTACACCTCGCTCTCATACTCTCGTTGGGCTATCGGCTTCTCGCTGGGAAACGTCTGTAGCACGCCCATCACACCAACCATCGCCTGCACCACACACATTGTAAGGACGCCCATCAAACACATGCATATGTCCCCCCATCCCCCCATCGATGGTTTGTGTGCGCGACTGGTTGGCTGATGGACCACCTGGTTGATGAGCATGAAGTTGATGCAGCCCGTTTTGTCCTGTGCGGCCCTCTGGTTGTTTTCGAGTCTGAAGTAGATGAGGCCGCACAGCAGCCCCAGCACCAGCGACTGGATCAACCTTGCGCGCATCAAGATCGGATCGCGGGAGCTGTTCTTGGTCGCACGCGACAAGAGAGTGCGGAACTGATACAGCCTGAGTGATTGTTCGAGGGGCACACACACACACACACAGAGAGAGAGACAGAGAGAGAGAGAGAGAGATGGAGAGGTAGCCTGATTGACACCTCCATGCATCCCCGTGTGTGTGTGTATGTTTGTGTGTATGTGGTACCAACCAGTCTGTTGAGTATTCCCTCAGCGCGACGGCGTTCCCATCGACAGGGGACGACTCCGACTGAATGTTGTTGTGCAGCTGACACACATGACACACACACATGTCAACACGACCCACTCCTGTGCAAAGAACGTTCTCCCCTCCCCCCTCTCCCCCCCCACCTCTGCGATGTTGCCCATCTTCCCGTCCACATCATCCTCTCTGGCCTGCTGCTGCAGCTTCCCCCATGTGTCGGCCATACTGAATGGACAACAGGCACCGCCAGCAGATCCGTGTGTATGTCATGCCATCCCCTGCTCCCCCACCCACCCACCCATGGATGCGCTTCAACTGCTTGTCGTCTTGATATTCGATGGCCAGCGATCGAATAAAGAAGTCGGCCGGGTTGCAGTAGGTCGGCACAGACATGCCCAGCTCGGCGAAGTAGGTGATGGCGTCGTCGCGGCCCCCGAAGTAGACCAGTCTGCCGTCGGCCAACAGCATCAGCTCATCGAAGAGGTTGTAGATCTCGGTGGACGGCTGGTGGATGGTGGCAACCACCGTGCGCCCTTTACACACACACGCACACACACAGTGATCCACACACAGCCGCATCATCAATTGTCCCTCCCTGCCTGCCTACCGGCCTGAGCGATTTCTTTGAGCACTTCCACCACATTCAAAGCCAAATGAGAGTCAAGTCCACTCGTGGGTTCGTCAACCAGCAGCAGCGAGGGGTTGGTGAGGATCTCAGTGGCACAGCTGAGGCGCTTCCTCTCACCCCCCGAGATGCCCCGTCGCTGTCCGATGAGGGAGTGCTGGCACTTGAGCAGGCCCAGCCGATGCAGCACCGCATCCACCTGCTGCTCCTTCTCACCGTCGGACAGCGAGCGAGGCAGCCGCCTGTAGGAAGAAGTCGGTCACAGCTGTGATGTCGGTTATGTGTTGACCCGGAGATGGCTTACATGCGAGCCTGGTACATGAGGTGTTCCTTGACGGTCAGGTTGGCGAAGAAGAGGTCCTCCTGCTGCACATAGGCCGACTGCTTGATGAACGACGCGTCGATCGGCCGCCCGTTGGAGAGGATCTTGCCGCTGCTGCACGCCACGCGAGTCGCCAATATGTTGAGCAGAGTCGACTTGCCTGCGCCGCTGCAGATATGACGACACACACAGACGAGATGCCCACCGAAGTCGTCGTATCTGCGTGGCGTCATATATGTCACCTGGCGCCCATCACAGCAACCAGTTTGCCAGGCTGCAGCCTGACAGTAATGTCATCCAGGATGCGCTTGGTCTTCGGCACTGCGGGGGCCGTGCTGCCGACACCGCCACCATCCCAGAACCGCCGCTGCTTCTTGGGCTGCACAGACATCTCCACATCAACTGGGAAGACGCTCACACAAGGGCAGCAAAGATCCATTCATCCTTCTGAATGATGCAGTATTTGCCTACCTGACACGTTGTGCAGATCTAGCGTAATAGGCTTGCATGGCGGCAGTGCCATCTCAATACGCACGTCCTTGGCCTCCATGCTGTTTGTTTCAGGCAGAGATGGCCGGCCAGACTCTTTGTGAGGCAACAGCTCCGTTTCCGTCCATGTCGTGGGGATCCGGCTATTCGCCATACCGGTGATCTGCCCTCAGGGGCTTCGGTGTCCCAACGAATGAACAAACGAAGGAATGGCACTTGCGAGCTCAGATCCAGTTTTACGGGAGGTGACCGCCGACTTCAGTTCCCGGAGCCTGCCCGCGGCGTTGAGTTCTGCCCGTGTGTGCCATCTGCATGTGGAGTGAGTAGGATCACGTGTCTGCTGCAGCTTAACAGCGGCGCACTGACATGGATTCCTTCGTGTGTGTGTGCGTGTCTCTCAGTGTGTGTGTGTGAGTCGCTCAATAGAATTGCTTTTATGAGCGTCGATTCTGTTTGCATGTCCTCAGTCAAACCGCCGCGGCATCCCTCACACACATTGCCACAGTCTCTCTCATCGTGGCAAGTCGAAAGACGATTCGATTCACCCACTCACAGAGAGTGGGATAATCTTGCAGCGTACAAGCAGAGATAGATATAAAAGGTGATGTAACCAGCGATCGCAACCGCGGTTGAAAAACCCGCACACATATGGCGCACGCCTTGCTTTCCCATTCGTCTCCCCACAGGCGATCACATTGTTACTACCTGTCTGTGACACTCGCATGGTCCTGAACACAGCAGCATCACACCCATTTCGGCCTACAAGAGGGACACCCAGAGACACAGACAGACAGACAGACAGACAGACAGAAGAAATGATCTCCCGATCGGTATTTTGATGTGTCTCTCTCCGTGCCTCGACCAGCCATTCGTGTGTCCATATATGATGTTGTCGGGATCAGGACATGCGCCTCTTGGAACACATACAGGAAACATAAAATGTAAGCGGCGATTGCAGAGACCTCGGCCTGAGACACACAAAGAAATTAGACCGATAGAGGAAGGAACACACTCACACTACTCCATCTTTCTCCCCCGCATCGATGTGTGTTCATCTGCCCTGAACAGACATCGGCCGCCCTCCCTGCCTGAACGTTCGCTTCAGACAGGCCCCAGCAAGGACCTCGCATGCAGATGCAGACGGGGAGGTGACGAAGCTGCTAGGGGGGGTTGAGCTGACACCGGAGACAAATACAGCACGATGTATACGTGCCGGTGCTGTCTCTTGTGCCTGCCTTCGGTCTGCGTCCTTGAGCAGCTGCGATCTGAGGGGGGCCGGAGCGTCGTGGTACGTATGTGGTGGGCTGGACGAGTACCTGGATGAGCTATTGAGCTGCAGCAGGCTGGCAGCGATGAGTTTGGTGTCGAAGGTGCCCCGAGGGAACCGGCCCATCCACTCGGAGTAGAAAGCCACGAGAGGATACAGCAGCTCACTGACACGGGACCATCAACATAGCATTCGGATGAAACACTGGCCTCAAAGTGTGTGCTGGTTCCCTCCATCGTACAGATGCAGGCGATGTTGTTTCTTCTTCTGCTGTCGCCCGAAGCGACTCAACGGCTCGGCAGCCCCTTTGTCAGCAACGTCATCGAGATTCAGAGACTTTCCCGCGTCAGGGAGAGAGACCAGGTCTGGCCTTTGTGTGTCTCATGCAATGTGTCCTTACCATCCGTCATTCTGTCCAGTGCTTGCCCGAGTCCATGACGGCCTTGACGACGCAGGCCGCCTTCGATGAGCTCCTGGACACACGAAAATGATCACACACGTAAGAGATGACATGAAGAATGTGAGAACGAGTGGATGTGTGTGTGCATCAAGGCCGCCTTGATGTCGGCCAGCCGTATGTAGTCAACGCGCACCAAGAAGTGGTTAACCATGCGTACACGTATTCATGTACATGTATATATGTGTGTGTATGTGTGTATGTGTGTATGTGTGCATGTGACGCACCTTGACGGACCAGGGGCTGAAGCCTCCCTGGTCGATGCTGGTCTGACATTCCATACACCATCCAATCAAATCAGCAGCCAGAAAGTAGGCCGCCTCAAAGAGGAGAGCCAGGCTGAACAACACCAATCGAACATCCAGCCATCCACCCGCCAATCACCCACACGTCAGTCTTGGTAGGTGGCCCTACTCGTCGCTCCCTAGAGGATCGCTCCCATCAGTTCGTCGCCGTACTTGGCGCGCACCGCCGTACTTCGGGCCATATCCGATTGCAAATCCCCCTCTGTGTCTGTGAATCTGCCATTGTGGCTGACACAGTCGAGCAAGTCGAAGAGCGTTCCCTCCCTTTGGATATAAAATGTAGACAGCAATTCGTCCCTTCGATGGACTCCAGCTGCACACACATATTGTGCAGGCGGGCTTCTTCAGCCACTGAAAGCTCGTCCGACAGTTTCCTGAAGAAACACCAATGAACTGTCGGACGCGTGTTTGTCACTCACTCAGCAACCTCCAACAAACGTGCTCCGCCTGGCATGAAGTCTGCTGCCCGTTCTGCTATGAGGTCTCTGGCCGGGCACCGTCCATGCAGAATTCAGCGCGAGTGGCATGGGCGTCTGCAGCCCGGGCACCGCCACGTACACAAACATCTGCATCTCGATACCCAATGCCGTAGGATCTCGGTTGGCGTGAACTGCTTAAAAACACAAACGCAAGAAGATGAGAAGTGCCATCACCGAAGTGTCTGCCTATCGTGTTGTGTACCCGATGCAGACGCACTCACTGCCGCTGCCGCTTCCCCGAGCTCACCCGCATCAGCACCCGAACGCTCCCGTGCCGCACGTGCTGCCGCTGCCGCGAGCTGCACACCACCCACACCAGCATCCAGATCCCCTGCCGGACGGGGGAGACGACCAGCGACACCTGCCCCCACTGGACCTGCCCGTCCGGCAGGAGCCGCTCCGGTTGCGGCACCACCCACGACCCTCAGCCGTATTGGGTCGCCCTTCCCGGCCTGCCGTCCTGGCCACCTGGATTATTGGTCGGCAGGACGACAGGCCGGTGGCCAGGACTTGGTCGAAACCTGCGCTCGCCGCTCTGCTGCACCTTGTCCCTCCTGGACGTCCAGCTGCACAGTGCGCCTGTTCTTAAAGTGGCCGCCCTGACTCTTCAGCCCCGTCTCCTTTATGCAGTCACGACTGCTGCCGGTATTCAGCCCCTGCCAATTCCACCGGCAACAACCCCACCGTCAGGCCTCGCCCGTCCTCCTCCCACCGTAATCGTTGCACACGCTCGATCATTTCTGGCACGGCAATGAAGCTCCGGCCTTTGTTGCGCACGATGGGGACCCATTCGCTGTCGTCATCCTCCGGGTTTTGCTCGTCGTCCTTGCCGTCCTCTGATGTGTTGACGCGCTACAAGGCGACTGAGTCAGCAGCGTCGTGTTCTCTCCCGCGCTGTCGTCATCGTTTGTCTTCCTTGATCCTGCCGTATCCAATGCACACACACATGGGCAAGGACGGAGGAGATGGGCTGTATCCACGAGGAGATATACTAGTACTTACAGTGGGGGCGGGCAGGTGTCGATTCACCTGTAAGATCGGCAAGCCGCCTGTGGAACGACGGTGAATCCAACAAGAAAGGAGATTTTTTTGTGCCGTCTTCGTCAAAAATCTCGTCAACACCGTCGGCCGTTGACCGTTGACGGATCCCATGTGTTTTACGGAGATTCCGGCACTGGCTTCGGAGGTCGTATGTCGTCGTCCACCAGTTGTAGTGGTGTTGAGAGCTGCTCAGATCTGCAGAAGCCGTCGTTTCAAAGTGCACGCTGCTTCGAAATATGCCCGCGGTGAAGAGACACGAAGAGATGAATGGGATGAACGGCGACATCAATGCCACAGGACAGCCAGACACACCAATGGTAACCGCACGACGCCGGTAGCCAGACAGAAGCCGTAAATCACGAGCATGTGAATGTGTGTTGGTGCAGGAGGTGGCCACCTTCCTGCTGAAGGCAGCGCTCGAGACGCCCGACAGTGACGTGGCCAAGGTGAAAGAGCACGTCAAGGATGCATTGGGCATCGTGCGCGGCCTTGACCCGTACCTCGAGCAAGTTTCCACACCGGTAGGCCAACAAACACACACGCGCGCCCGGAACCACGCGCTTGCTCATGCCCCGCGCTGCTGCCACTGCTCTCCTCTTTGCAGGCGTCGGACGTGGCTCAGAAGATCTGGCAGGACTCGGTCGTGCACCCCTGGTCGGAGGTGTACATGGCGGGCAAGACGCAATTCAAGCTCAAAAAGGAGATGGTGACCAACCAGCACGAGGGCGTGGTCCTGAAGATGCTCGTCAAGCTCATGCGGGCCAAGCGTGTCCTCGAGATCGGCATGTTCACTGGCTTCGGTGCACTCTGCATGGCCGAGGGGGTGCCCGACGACGGACAGGTGGTGACCTGCGAGATCGAGCCGTACCTCAAGGACTTCGTGCAGCAGAGGATCGCCGGCTCGCCACACGGCAAGAAGATCCGCATCGAGCTGGGCGATGCCGCCAAGACGCTCAAGGAGCTGGACGTGTCCACGCGGGACAAGAAATTCGACTTCGTCTTCATGGACGCCGGTGAAGCAGAGACCCCCAGACACACACCCATATAGAAAAGGATGGACATGTGCCTCTTTTTGTGAGTTCTTTGTGCACAGATAAGGTGGGCTACACGGTGTACTGGGACCTGCTGATCGACCGCGACATGGTTGCGCCGGGTGGTGTGATCGGCATCGACAACTCGCTGATGAAGGGCCGGGTGTACAGTGACTACAACGCCGATGACGTGGGCGGTAGCGCCATCCGCGAGTTCAACAAGAAGGTGCGGAGCGACCCTAGATTCGAGATGGTCATGCTGCCCGTCAGGTGCGATGGATGGGTGCAGGGGTGACAGGGCGGATGGATGAATGCATGGAGGGATGGAGGGACGGACAAGGCCGTGATGTGTGTTTGTGTGTGTCAGGGATGGCCTCACGCTCGTGCGGCGGGAACCCACTGAGTGTAAACAGCAACACAGAACAACACTGAGCCACCCACGTCAAGGGATGGATGTCGTGTTGTGTTGTGTTGTGTTGTGTGTGTTAAGTGGTTGGCGATGCGGTCATGCAGGCGCCCAGTGTGTTTGACCGTCTGTCCCTCCGCGGCAAGGTGGCCCTCGTCACGGGCGGCGGCCAGGGCATCGGACGAGCATACGCACACGCACTGGTATGCAGCGGTGCGGTGCACCTGTCGAGGCTATACACACTCACCTGTCCCTCTCCTCTGTCCTCTCTCAGGCCGATGCTGGTGCCAGTGTTTGCCTCATCGATCTGGACGTGAGCCAAAAAAGCACAAACAGAAGACGTGGCCCTGTCCGTCGTTCGACACACATCCGTCCGTGTGGCTGTGTGTGCATGTGTGTCAGGGCGGTAAGGCTGCCGATGTGGCCGGTGAGTTGATGAAGAAGGGCGTCGGCGCACTCGCCCTGCAGGCCGACGTCACGAAAGCGGTAAGGACACCCACAAGACCGACCGACAGACAGACACGTGGCACTCACCTCTCTGACGTCTGATGTGTGTCGGTCAGGAGGACACCGAGCGGTGCATTGGGAAGATCGTCGAGACGTTTGGTCACCTGGACGTCGCCATCAACAACGCGGGAATGAACAAAAACTCAGACTCCAGTGAGTCCTCAGCCAACACAGACGCGGCACACGCGCCATTCGCCCGCCCACGCGCGTCTGTGTGGTGTGTGTGGTGTGCTGATCAGTCGACACGAGTCGTGAGGAGTGGCAGGCGACGTTCAAGCTCAACACCGAGTCGACCTTCTTCTGGTGCCAGGCCGAGGCCAAGCAGATGATGAAGCAGGGAGGAGGCAAAATCATCAACACCGCATCAATGGTCAGACAAAGCACGCAGCGCAGGGGCGACATCCATCCATCCATCCCATTGCTGTGTGTCGATCGATCTTCAGGCCGCCACGTGGGTGCCGCACCCGCAGAACCAGACGGCCTACAACGCGTCAAAGGCCGCCGTCCTGCAGCTGTCCAAGACACTCGCATCAGAATGGGCCAAGAAAAACATTCAGGTGTGTGACCCACCCCGCACATCCACACGAGGAGTGCCGGTGTGTGTGGTGCAGGTCAACTGCATCTCTCCGGGCATCGTGCGTTCGGCGTTGATTGAGAACTCCGAGGCGCTGCGGCCGCTGGTGTCGCTGTGGTACGAGCAGAACCCTCAGGGCAAGCTATGCGAATTCACCGACCTGCAGGTGAGTGACAGTCGCCCAGACAGAGAGTGCCATGGATCCGATCCATCCATCCATCAGGGTGCATTACGTGTGTTGTGTGTGTTGTGGTGTATGTCATCATCAGGGTGCGGTATTGCTGCTGGCGTCGAGTGCGTCGGACCACATCACGGGCATCAACCTGACCATCGACGGTGGACACACCCTCTGGTAGATAGAATCTACCTATGCTGGCTGTCTAGCTGACTGACTGACTGACTCATCCGTCTCCCTCCCCTCCCCTCCCTGTCTGTAAGTATGTACACATCCGTTATCCCTTCACATTTCATGCCCTGCTGTGAGCTGACCTGCTGATGATGGATGAGTGGTTGATGGATGAGTGGTTCAAGTAGAGCCAAGGCGCCCACACGCCATGCCCCACAGCAGTGTGCTTGGTAGACGAGGCGGGCGGGCGATTTTCAAGACGGCGCACTCACTCGTTTTGACGGCGGGGATCTATGTATGTTGTATGGCGTTTTTGTTGTGTCGGTCGATCGCTCTGTGTCCCCGAGGTGTGTGTATGTGCCTTCCCGAAGGGAGATGTTGCATCCATCTGGGCAATTTCTGTGTGTGTGGGCGAGTGCGTGGCTGTGTTGGTTGCATCAGGTGTGTGTGTGTGAATGCACCGCACCCATTTAGCTGCAACGCAGCTCAGCTGATTCGCCTCGGAAGGGCTGCGATGGTTTGGTGTGGTGTGCTGTGGTGTGGTGGCAGGGTTGGGAGGTGGGCAGGTCCGTTACCCGCCGTGCACGTCACGCCCAGCACACATCTACGTGTGCTGCGCGGTGCCCTGTGCGGCCGCAGACACACCTGCTCTCTTCACTCTCTGCACACCATGCCAGCCGGATACATGCATCCGTGTGGTGAGACTTTCGATGCTGCCGCAAGCAACTGCATGGGACGGCACCAGTGTTGCGGGGTGATATGTGATCATTTAACTAGTGGACCACCAAGTCACCGCAGTGCTTTGTGTGTGACGTTTGATGCACACACGGATGGACGCGGAAGTCATTCACATGCACACAGGAACGCAAGGTCACCACAGCACGTCCATCCATCCATCCATCCATCACGTGTGTGCATATCAGCTCCACCAGTGAGTGACGTATGCACATGCCTCTCAACCCAACCCATCCCCCACCCTCCACCCCCTACACACCTTTCCCTCCGTCACCAGAGTGTTCCGCCGCCTAACCGCCACTAACAGCTAACTACCCTGCCACACATGCACACACACATGACGATCAACACGTATGTGCGCATGACATTCTCACACCTCACCCCTACTCCCTCTCACCCACCTGTGCCGCCGCCATGTGTGTTGTTGCCGTCCTCATTGGGGTCCTCGCCGTCGAACACAATGGGTGCGATGGGGCCCAGGACGGGGCGCGCCATGGCGGTGGTGCGGGGGAAGCGCTGCTTGAAGGGCGCATCAGCAGACACACCCGCTGCTGGCGGCTCGGTCGTCAACACCTTCACAGACACTGCAGAGACACAGCACAGGAGAATGAATGGGTTGTCTGTCTGAGTGACACTTCCCCATCCCTAACTTGCCTCGTCTATCCTTCGAGTCGTCGATTCGGATGTCGATGAGTGCGATGAAGGGGTGGTCGAATGGCGTCAGCAGCAAGAGCTTGAACTTGAGTGGTGTGTCGTGAATGGTCCACGCCGTGACAGCCGTGGTGCCCTCAACCGGCTGGTGGACCGACTGATCGAGCAGACCCACCAACACGCCGCCACGGGCATCGCTGCAGACACACGCAGCCAAGCCAATGAAGAATCAGGGACGACAACAATCGGTGTGCCCCTTGCCATCTGACCGACCGGTCTATGTCTTTCTCGGTGAGATCCATGTCGGCATAGTTGGGCAGCAAGATGGTGCTCACCAACAAGGAGGAAAATGACGCCTCGATGATCACAGGGCCATCATCAGTGTCCCAGCCGTCTTCGTTGTAACCGACGATGTGGTGTCTGACGGGGGTGTTGTGGGGGCTTGCGTGTGGGTGGTAGTGGTGGGCGGGGGGCAGGGGGGTCAGATTGAGGCGGCACTCGGGCTCGTCCTTGACGGCCCGCAGGTCGCCATTGCCGTGGTCGAACAGCTCAAATCTGCCCCGCTCGCCACCAAAGTCGACGTGGCGGCCGAGCATCTTCCACAGCGCCACCACACGCGGCTGAGCCAAATACGCCTGACGTGGCACACACGGAGAGATGAGTGCCACCCATCCATCCCCTTTCCTTCCCTTTCAGCCCACCGACCTGTTTGCTACGGTGTTTCTCGAGATCTTGCTGTGTGACGATGACCGGCAGCTCACAGTGGGTGACCTGATGGGCCAGCCGCAGCGCGTCGGCCACCTCGTCCCAACTCTGATCCTCAACCAGGTACGTGGCCTGCAGTGACACACAGACAGTGGAGCGTGGCGCCCATCCCCCATGCCATCTGTGTCTTCCTTCTGTGTACCTGCAGCAGCAGCTGGTCCTCCAGCTGCGCGTCATCGAACGTCACCACGGCATCCAGCGGCGTCCCGTCGGCGAGTGTCGTTTCGTGAAGGCCGCGGGCGAGGCGGCGGCGCAGCACGTCGGTCTCGAAGTCGACCTGCGATAGGAAGAGGGCGGTGGATCTGAGGACGCCCAAGTCCTTGAGCTTGTGCAGCCTATCCCGCTCTTCTCGATGGATGAAGTCCGGCTGCTGGCCACGGATGGATGGCCAGTGCTCGTCGTTGCTCCTTCTGCTCGCGTTAGCACCCATTTCCTTGTCATCGGTTTCCCCGACTCTTTGCAAGCTCAAGAACAAACCCTGAAACCCAAACCCAGAAACTGCCTGCCCACTGCCATTTGATCGCAATCTTATTCATCCCATCCGTAAAAAAGGCCCCCTAGATGACCCTGGCAATTATAGAGGGATTCACTTGCTGCCCGTCTTCATGAAGCTGTATGGTAATGTGCTTCAGTCAGAGCTGCTGCGTCAGTCAACAATATGCCCTGAGCAGGCAGGTTTTCGCACAAACCACTCCACGATCGGTCAGTGCTTTGTCTTGGCATCGCTCATCGAGCGGGCCAGGCGAGCTAACTCCCCTCTGTATGTTTGTTTTGTCGATTTTCGCAAGGCGTTCGACTCGATCAACCGTAGCCTGCTGTGGTGTAAGTTACGTGCTAGTGGCATTAGCGAGCGAGTCGTTCGGGCTCTCGAGGCCCTGTATGCTAATGTAGAGGCTTGTGTGGATGGCGGGTATGAGGGCTTCTCTAGCGTCTTCAATGAGCTGCATGGTGTCAAGCAAGGCGATGTTCTGGGCCCCTTGCTGTTTTCCCTCTTTGTTAATGATTTGCCTGGCTTCATTCGCGACGGACATGCATCTCCACCTGACCTTCTCCGTTTACTCGATGTGCTCGTCTTCTGCCTGCTGTATGCTGATGACCTCGCTCTCATGCACACTACTGCTGTTGGGCTTCAACTTAGCTTGGATCGTTTGTTTCAGTGGTGTCGCGTCAACCACATGGACGTGCACCTAGACAAAACCAAAATTGTTGTGTTTCATCCTGATCGGGTGCCATCGAGTGAGGCAGACAGACAGTTCTACTTTGGGACGCCAGATAGGCTACTAGAACGAGTGCCGTTGGTCTGCTATCTGGGTGTATGATTTCATGAGAGGGGCGGGTGGAAGCATCACATAGATATGATGGCCAAGAAAGGGGTGGCTGCGCTAGCGGTATATCGACGTCGCCTTAGGCAGCTTCCTGCCCTTGACCTACAAACACGCTTCCACCTGTATGATGCCACAGTGGCGCCTGTCTACCTGTACGGTAGTGAGCTGTGGGCGGGCACTAACTGTGATGCTCTTGAGCGTCTGCATCGGCACTACTTGCTGTCATGTATGGGGTCACTCGTCGTGTCTCTACTGAGGCCTTGCTGTGTGAGCTTGGTCGCTTTTCAGTGCTCTTCGAGGCGCGTTATCGCCAGCTGTCCTTCTATATCCGCCTGCGCAATCGCAGAGCTGGCATCCTTGCAGAGAAGGCTTTTGCTGTTGCACAGCATGCATATCGGTCTGGTCCGTCATTCCGGCGCATGCAGGGCAACGACGCTTACTTCTACATGCAAAAGCACAACACATTCACTCTGTTTGCACGCACATTCGATTTCATGGGCCAGCGTGTTCGGATTAGTCAGATTGGCCCGCTGAGTGCTATCGATACCAAGCAGATGATCACGGCGCACACGAAGGCAGAGTTTGCTCGTATTTTGATGGAGCGATGGAATCGTGCTCGCTTGCCTGATATGCGTGACACTCCCTCACTTCCTCCGCCCCTCTCTCTCTCCGCCGAGGCGATATCCTTACTGCCTTGGCGCACATATGCGTGTGGTCAGACAGCTGTTACTCGTAGGGCCCTCTTTCAGGCACGCAAGGAGCTGTTCGTGCCATCCTCTCTGTTCAACCATGCCTTTCTTGTAGCATTTCTTCGCCTACATCGTTCCTTTTCGTCTCCCTTACGTGACTGCCCATGTGACATTGACTCGATTGTGTGTATGGCGCCATATGTGCCTGCTGCGTACATGCATGTGGTGCAGCAAGGGCAAGACTGGCTCCATCGCCTCATTCAGCCGTTGCCGTGCTTTCCTTCCTACCTGTCACTGCCGTTTCGTAAGCGCCGTGTTCTGTTTCTTTTTTGTGTGGGCTGCTACCCTTCTGCCATCATGGATGGACGCATCCTCGGCCGGCCGCAAGAGGGCAGCTTCTGCCCGTTTTGCTCGCACAGAACTGACTTGCTCGTATCTGCCGTGAGCCTTACTGGGCAATCAATCACCCGCCCTCCCATTGAGGATGAGTCTCATATTTTTGCATCCTGTCCATTGTATCGCTCTACTCGTGACACACTCCACACAGTTATCGCCCAGCATGGCGTGACTGCCCCTGATGCCTGTAGTTATCGTCGGTGGCGCAGGTCACATCCCATTGTGTTCACTTATTGTGCGCTGCAATCGGACAAACTGCCGGTGCTTTCTGCAGCGGCCGACTTTCTTCTGTCAGCACAGGCGACACGCACTAAGTGACTTGCCCTCAACCCATTCTTGCCAGACAGTCAGGCAGGGGAAGACGACGAGCTGCTGTACGAACAGCATGTCTTAGATCAGTGGGCGCTCGACGTCGAGCTCTCTGACTAGCCTCTGGGTGTCTTGCCTATGTCTGGCTGTCATTCTCATATACCTGCAACCGTTGTCGACAGCGATTTTCTAACCATCAATGTAGGGTGGCACGTGCGTGTCGAGTGGGTGGGTGGGTGGGTGGGATGGGGAGACAGGCCGTGTGCATGCTTCTATGCATGTGCATGCTGCTAGTTTAGTGCGTGAACTGGACAGGATCCCCTCGGGGTTACAGACACGAGTCTCGTTAAACACAATAACCAACCAAACGAAACCTCCGCAAACCTCCCGAAGGGCAACGAAGGTCAGGGAAGTCGGAGAGGCACCGACAAAGGCCTAGATCTGTTCACATCTTTACGTCTGTGTGCGGTTCAGACCCAACGGTGGCACAGAGGAGGGGAAATGGACAGATCTATCGCCGCAGACTGGTCCATTCCGGCGGTGGTGGACAGCGACAGCCTGACCGCCCAATGTCCGGAGCGTGTCGTCCTCGACAGCTTCCACAGACCGGCCGTCATCCTCTGTGAGAGCCTCAACCCACTGAAGCAACAAATCACGGTCGAAAGGGAGAGCACGGCTCAGCTCAAGGAGAGCCACTGCATCGCTGACCCACCGGCGGCGTCGGCAAATGACATGCTGCAGCTGAATGTGGGCGGCACGGAGCGGCGGGTGATGCGCAACCACATGACACAAGGGGAGGGCGTGGAGGGCACTCTGCTGGCGGCGCTCTTCTCCGGCAAGTTCGACAACCGATTCATCAAGGACGACAAGCAGCGGGTGTTCCTCAACATGGACTCGGAGGCCTTCAACACCATCCACACGGCCATCCTGGAGGCAAGGACCGTCCAGCAGGCCGCTCGAAAGGGCGGGGCAAGTGTGCCTTCGGTCTCCCGCCTACTGACCGAGGCTGACAAGCGTGGAAACAAAGGTATTCACACAGATCACAGACACATACGACGGGGCGCGTGTACACCTTTTCAGCTGTCTGTGTGTTTATGTAGGTTTGCATGACTTCTGGATCAAGAAGCTGCTCTCGCCCGTCCACAAGACACCCGCAAGTGACGACACCGCTCAGCCGGCCGGCAAGGAGCCATCAGTGACTGCAGAGGGCATCCCCGACGCAGCCAGGGGTCTCATCGTGGCACTGAACAACGTCCTCGAGGCCCATGCTGACCAGAACCGACAACTCGAAGGGGAGCTGCACACAGAGAAAATGCGATACGAGCAGCTCATGACCGAAATAGAGGTGAGCGACACGCACTCACAAAGGGAAACCGTCCGAGGATTCATTCGCTCGTCGTTTGTATTGCCAGGCTGTGAGTTCATTCCTCGCGCCCATCGACGGCGATGACCCCGTTCGCTCTGTCGATGTGTGTGGAGAAGTCCTCTCGACGTGTCAGTCGACCATCGACGCGATGCCGGAGGATATGGCACTCAAGCGGCGCAACAGTGCATCCGTGTGAGTGATGAGATCACATTACAAAACCAACAACAAGAAAATCAGACACGGGTGCTCATCGTGTCCTGTGTGCCAACCATTTCAGGTGGGGCGGCTCCGTTAACGACGTGCCGCCCGACCACATGAGCCGAATGATCGACCACCACCGCCGTCAACGACACGGCGCCTCACCTAAAGAAGCGAGTGTGCCGCTGCAGCTGACCGACGAGCAGGCGCAGAGGGCCTTTGATGTCAACGCGGCCATGTACGGCGTCATCAGGTCTGCAGATGGAGAGCAGCGCAGGAAAGATGACCTCGCCATCCATCTGTCTTGTTTGTCCTTTTTGCAGCGGTGATGGCTTCACTGTGACCCCGTTAGGTAATCGGTATCGCATCGTCACGGACGGCACCGGCAGAGTGCCGACAAATTACAACAACGACCGCGTCAAGTACGACTGGATAACGTGGTGTGATGCATTCGACGGCCAGGACAAATACTACGATGACCGTGGGCGGGTGGGTCGTGTGTCTGGTCTGTATGGGTGGCTGCGTGAGGCGGTGCTGTCGATGAGTGAGGGGGAGGTCAGGCAAATTATTTTACCAGCCGGATATGGCCGCTACGTTCAGCTGCGGCTGATCAGCATAGAGTAGGAGAGAGTGCACACAGACACACATGTGGGGGCGGCTGTGTTCGTCACACTCATGTGTGCCTGGGTGAGTGTCTGCCCCGGTGCTGAGTGAAGGAGTGAGTGTGCTGTCCATGGCGGCCTGTGTGCCAGAGAGTCTAAGTGTTTTTTATGTCTTGGTGTGAGGACACATACACGTAGGCGCATACTATGCCTCCTGTGTGTGCGTGGTCCGTCTGTGGCATCTATGGCTCTGTGGCTGTCTTGTCCTCGTTCGCGTGTGTGTGTATGTGTCCCTGTAGTAGTCGATTCAGCATGTGAGCGGTGTGTTGTGCTGTCTCATGGTGTGGACGTGCGGTGCGCGAAAACTATGTGTGCTCTGCCAATGAACGCGTCCTTCCCTTCTGACCCACTCTTACTGAGCATGATTCACGTGATCAGCACCGTCAACCAACAGGCTGGCTGTCCACTCACTGCAGTCACAGCAGCACACCGAAAAACACACATCGATATCGCAGACACCGAGAAACCTGTCAAGTAATGAAGGCAAGACCGGTGTGAATGCATGAAAGACAGGCGAGCGGAGAGGCAAGGCCATTGTATTCGACAGCGAGGCAGAACGGTGTCAAGACAAAACTCTCTCTTCAGACATACACTGGTGTGTGCATGTGCGTGTCTGGTGCTCTCTCGGTGCTCAGATCCCCTCGACAGACGGATTTCATGCCTGCTGTCAATCACAGGCAGAGAAGACGTCCACCAAGCTGATCGTAGTGCCAAGAGAACCCATACACGCACTTGGTCGGTCGGCTCTTTCTATCGACACTCACACGATTGTGCGCATGCGGAAGTCAAAATGGTGAGAGCGGGTGACAAAACTGTCTCTCTCGATGACAAAACGATAGTGAGAGTTATCCGGACAAGGGGTAGTGTTTCTGGTGTCCTCTCGGCGCTCAAACGCGCTCAAGCGACGTTCTCTCTGCCTGCCGCTGATCACAGGCAGAAGGGCCGTCACTCCACTGCGTTTGAGCGTCGAGGTCCACTACAATCGCTCCCCACACAGACTGACTGATTGCAAGGGCAATGCATCCAGCCAAGTATCAACACTCAACACTGAACACTCATGCCAACCTCCCTGATCCCACGTCTCTATGTACACGTCAACTGACAGACGGGATGGTGGAAAATCGCTGTACACTCAGCCCCGCCCCCCGACCACCAACACACACACACATCACACGGGACGGCACGTCATGTCCTCTGTGAGCCCTCGATCATGTCAACCTGCTCCTGTCTCAGCCTCTCGTCGAGTTTCCAGCTATTCGGCATGTGACCTGGTAGATAAGATACATCACACACACACACACACACACACACACACAGAGAGAGAGAGAGAGACGTGTGTGCGATGGATGGGAACGCGCCTGTGTGGTAACTGACCGTTCCACTTGTAGATGGCCCTCTCCATCAGCCTGAAGACCTGTGAGTGGTCGAGCAGCGGGTTGAACCACCCAAACAAAATTGAATAGTGACCTGCACACATCACACCACACGACACCACATACATGTACTGACATGCTTGTGTGTAGTCATGTTCATGGCTGACCTTCGAAAGGCTCTGAGTGGTGGAGCCCGTGCTCTTTCCTTGGCAGCATCAGCCCCATGCCCTGCAACCTGCAATCATCGACAACACACACACATGGATGTGTGAGCCCACGAGTGTATTCCGGTGAGGACGTTCGCACCTTTGGACGATGATGGGTGGTTTGGTCATGTGGCTGTACTTATGGAACTCCTGAGCCATCACTTGGGACAACCCAAACACCGTCATGAACACACGGACAGCTGACGATATGGACACACACACGCACGCAGCAAAAAGATCATCCATGAAACGGCACGTGTGTGCGTGTGTGAGGGTACCAGGTGGTGCCTGCAGGATGAATGTGGTGGCCATGATGAGCAGTACACCATAACAGATCTTGTACACGTTGTTCGCAAACGGACTGCATCACACACACATCCCGCAAAGCAGATGGTATCTTTCTCTCGCCCCTCTGTGTCCATGCTCACCGGTATGTGATGGTCCATGGGTACTTGTGGTGTCCCTGAAAGCCCTCTATCACACTGCCGAACACGGGAGTGTTCTTGTTGCCGTAGTTGTCAACAGCCCTGATGCACACAGACAGACACACACCGACATCAATGGAATATGTCCAACACCGCAAAAGAATAAAAGGTGGACGCGCTCATACCAGTGGAAGACTCCGCTGAAGAGGTCACCGAACAGCAATGCGAAAGGCACCATCAGCGACATCAGCGCAGGATTGGAAGCATCAGACACCAATGCCTGAACACACCATCGCCCACACACAATACAGCTGCCGTCTGCGTGTGTCCTTCTTTCTTTCTCACTTGTGCGATAGCGGCCAGTGCGAGAGCCAGAGTACCGTAGGTGACGAGCTGCTGGTATGGCGTCACTTGTGTCGAGTCCCCCTCCACAATCAGCTGCGGATCCTTGGACAATGGCCGCCGCCTCTTCGGTGCCGCGGGTGCTGCTGACTGCATCGATCACAAGCAACATCACATGACATGACTCGGATCTCTGAGAGGGAGCAGTGTGTGTTTTTGGGGTCTGCCGACCTCTTCAGAAACCTCAGCAGTGGACAGCACAGAGCTCTCAGGGGGGAAAGATGCAGTCTCGACGTAGTCACTGACCGCACAAAAAGAAAGGTGATTTCTACGTGTGCTGCCCTCTCTCTCTCTGTTGAGAGCCTCACGTGTATCGTATGTTGCTTTCGCCATTCACCACGCCGAGTGCGTCTTCGACGACACTCGATGGAGATGCAGATGTGGCGGGCTGCCGAGAGGCCCGAGGGACACTCAAAGGCCACATGCCTGACAAGCAGCAGCAGACAAGAAAGCGCTATGTGGCAGTGACTGTCTGCGTGCGGATCTATCGGTGCTCTCACCTTGCTTTGCTCTGGTTGGCGTGACAGACGGCGGAACGAAGCCAAGCACACCGACAGATGTGGTCGCGACAAGCAAACACAGGAGCATGGCTGCCATCGTTTCGCTTTTGCTTTCTCCAATCACTGCGAGCTGTATCGGCGATCGTCAGCGCCGCTTCCGAGTCGCCTTTCTGCCTTCCTCTCGCTGTTTTCGGGTCTGCACAGTGAAGCAAATGACCATCGGGCATAGAAGAATGAGAGATCTTCCGCCGTCTTTCATCCTGTTGCTGCTGACTGTTCACCTCTTGTGCTGCTCTGTGATCGGCTTTGTGCTGCCGTCGAGGACAGATGGATGGAGAGAACGGTACACACACACATATGCTGTTGCATGTGGGAACACAGACATTGACTGTTTGTGTGGTTTCTCCCTTCTCCAGACACACACAGACACAGACGCAGACCAGCTTTCGAAGACCATCGACAAGGTGAGCTCTCCACAATTGCGTCACATACAGACACACAAGCATCTATCTCTGTGTCTGCCTACAGGCAACCGAGCCCATCTGCTTTGCACATGAGTGTGACAAACACACGGAGAGAGAACCTGGGTGATGGAGGGATGTGGGCACTGGGCATCATGGCTGGGCTGCTCTTGCCCCTCTCGTCATCCTATGCGGACTCCTCTACTGGCCTGCCGCCCATTCAGAAGCCGCTTGTGAGCATTCTGCGGGTGATTGAAGGTGCGTTGCCAACAGACTCATACAAGCAGATGCACATGTGCGTCTGTCTGTGTGTGGGCGCCTGCTTGATGCGTGTGCAGCGACGAATCAGGAGGAACGTCTGATTCGCAGCGGCAAATTCAGAGATGCACAGAGAGCCAACATCAAGCTGGTACGTACGGGTACACACACACCCGGACAGTGAGGTGTGCATGAATGAATGAATGAATGTTTGTGTGTCTGATCAGGCTGTGAGTTACATGTTGGACAACTATCGGCTGAAGGAGAACATTCAGATCCTAGCGCTGTACGCCCCACAAGACAGACAACAACAGGTGCACACACGACAAACCTCCACACACCACGTTGGCGCACGTACGCGTGTCCGTCGACGTCAGGTGCGGAATGCCGGCGGCGAGGCGGTCGATTCCTTGACGACGCTGCTCGAGTATTTCGATCCGAGGGCGAATTCGCTGAAAGTGGGCGACATAGACCGCACCAAAACAGGTCAGTGCAACAAAGCGTGGCTGCCTGGCGCACCGAATGCCTTGTACCTGTGCGTCTTTGTCTTGGCGTCCAGACTTCATCGCCAGAGCGCTCAAGACCGTCAGGTATCCATCCATCCATCCATCCATCTGCACACCGTGCGCATGTGTCACACACACACGGATGTGCTGGTGTGCCTGCTGTGTGATGCTGCGTGTATGTGGTCAGGGATCGTTTGGGCGATGTGGTGGATGCATTGCCGGCCGACGAAGTCGCCAAAGCCAAAGACGTCATCGCACTCGAAAACAAAAGTACGGTTGCACATGGTTATTGTGTACCAGCACACACACACACACACACACACAGGTCCAATACTCACACGTATCTTGTGTGTCCTGGGTGTCAGTGAACGCGGAGGAGTATCAGAAGTATTACGGGGAGCCGATGCTCAACGCGCCCACCACAACCGAGAAGACATAGTGCGGATGACATTGGTAGTGTGGGCATGTGCAGTTTTTCTGTGAGGCTGCGTCGGCGGTGAATGCGAGTCTATTGCGACATGCGTTGACACACAACAACTCAGCGCGAGGTCACCGCAAACACAGACATTATGTGTGTCAGGCACCGCACACAGTGGCTGTGAGTGGCCGACCGACCGAAAAACCCACCCAATCATGGCAGGCAGGCAGGCAGACAGAGTGAAAGACATGCGACACGCACACAAACACCCACGCTCCCCAGGCACACACGTCGCACAACACGATGCTGCGCTAAACGAAAATCACAGCACATTCCCTCGGTGGCTCACAATGTCGAGGCACACAGTCAGCCAGGCAGAGAGGGAGGAGCCCCCGGCCACACACATGAGTGTGTGACACACACAGCCGCCCCCACGTGTGTGTGAACTCTCTCCTACTCTATGCTGATCAAACGCAGCTCAACATAGCGGGGATAAGGATATCCGCGTGGCAGTTTGATTTGCCTCACTTCCCCCTCCCTCATCGGCAGCACCGCCTTACGCCACCACTCAGCCAAATCAGACACACGACGCACCTCCCCACGGTAATCGAATGCCTTCTTCCGGCCGTCGAATCCGTCACTCCACGCAATGGTGTCGGTCTTGACGCGGTCGTTGAGTGTCGGCACTCTGCCGGTGCCCTCCGTGACGATGCGATAGCGCACACCAGATGGCATCTCAATGAAGCCATCAATGTCGCTGCAAAGGAACAAACATGACAGATAGACGGCGAGGGCAGCTTTCCTGCGCTGCTCTCCATCTGCGTACCTGGTCTGCTGCGCGCCGTGTGTGGTGTGTGTGTCGGGCTTGACAACGCCGTACATGGCCGTGTTGATGTCGAAGGCCGCCTGCTCTGTCGAATTGGCCATCTTGAGCACCGCAGCCATGTCGGCCGCCGACGCACCGAGCCGCTTGCGGCGATAGTAATCGACCATACGGCAGATGTGGTCGGGCTGCACCACCTCAACCGCACGTGTGCGCGACCACCTGACGGAAACCCCGTATTGAGGGACATCTGAATGATGTGTGTGGTTGGCTTAACTTACATATCGAATCGGTTGTGAAGCCCCAATGTCGCCCATTTCGTCCAAGGTGGACTGCACCGTCGAGATGAGACTCCCGCACACGTCGACAGACCGAATGGCATCGCCGCCACTCAGAGGCGCCAGGAAGGGCATGACGGCCTGCCAGGTGCACAAGCCACCGATCCACATCAAGGCGCCTCCTTTCCCTCTGGGCGCATCTCGTCACCTGTATCTCTTTGTCGAGTTTGTCACGTCGTCCTTGTGCCGCCAGCAGCTGGCCCTCCAGCCGGGCCTTCTCCTTGACGATGGCCTTCATGATAGCTTCGAGCGTCCTGACGGCGTCGCCCATCGCGGCAGGGCTGTCCGTGGCGGACAGGCGCGGCTCAGCGACGCCTCCGGGAGGGGCCGCTGAGGCCGCCTTGTCCAGTGGCGACAGCAGCAGCTTGATCCAGAAGCCATGGGAACCTACACCACGGCCAGACAAACGAAAAGTGTGATAAGAGGGGATGAGTGTGTAGTCGCCTTCATGGCCCTTACCGGTGTAGCTATTCTGCTTCGATGCCTCGTCGAGCAGCGTGGCAACTGACGCGGCGTTACCCGTCTGGCGGAGGGTGGCGGCGTTGAGGATGGCCGTATGGATGGTCTTGAAGGCCTCCGGGCAGATGTCGAGGAACACACGCTGTTTGTCGTGACTGACCAGCCGGCCGTCCCAGCAGCCCGAGAACAGCGCCGCCAGCAGAGTGCCCTCCACGCCCTCCCCTTGAGTCATGTGGTTCCGCTTCACTCGCCACTCGCTGCCGCCCACATTGAGCAGCAGAATGTCATCGGGCGACGCTGCTGATGGGTCCGATGCGCCGTGCTTCTGCCTCTCTCGCTGAGCATCGTCGTCAGCTTGGCGGATCCGGGCGTGCAGCTGGGTGATGGCGTCACTGATGGCCGTCACAGGCATGTGCAGCTCATTGAAAATCGCCTGGGCGCTGAACTCCTCATAAATGTTGTCGCCCTTGCTGGCTGCTGCTGCTGCTGGTGCTGCTGGTCCATTGTGCTGGTCTTGACGTCGTTTCTTGGAGCTGGTGGCGTCACCGTCGGGTAGCACATCTACGTGCGTAAATACAAGACATCAGCACACACACGTGGGTGGACTATAGACGGAGGGCCTCTGTACTTTCGGTGCCGACGCCACGTGACCTCTTGGCGGGACATTGCACCTGCGCCAACTGCTCCACCTCCTGCTTTAGAGCGGCAATCTCTTCGTCTTTCTTGGCCATCCCTTCTTTCAACGCTGCACACACATTCACACACATCTGCCTGGCAATGTCTTAAGTATCAATGCGACGCCTGCGTACCATCTGCCTCTTCTTTGACGTCAGATAGCAACGGCTGTCGGTCCCTCAACCGACGCAGCTCCTCCATGGCTTGCTGCGACTGAATGACGCAGATAACATAGAATATACACATGTGTGCTGCCATTGATTGGAAGTAGGCACCTGTTTCTTCTCCTGAGCCCTCCAATCGTCACTTGTGAAGTAATCCCTCCCATAGTCCACCAGCACCTCCTGAGCCAATCAACCGTCAGTCCTTTGAAGCATGTGCGGGCGTCGTGTGTGAGTACCTCGTCCTTGTTGATGGCCCTGAGTGAAATATGGCAGATGAAAGGGACGCCGAACAACTCAAAAGGCTGAGCCACCACATTGGCGCTCTTGCCCGTCATGCCACGCGGGTCATCATCCCTGGACAGAGGAGACACCACACAGGCACACACATATCAAGTCACAAGGTTACCCATCTTTACTGCCTGCCTGCCTGCCTGCTGACTGACCGGCGGCGCTTCTAAATCTGAAGCCATCAAGATGAAAGATGTTATTGCCCTTCTTTGTCTGGTAGGCATCCACGCCATAAATGTAGAATCGGTTGTAGTTCTCCGGCTTGCACCGCCTGTCCGTCGTCGCCACCAGGCGCCCACCGTACAGGCCTGAGACAACCACACAGAACGGGAAGGTGAGAAGCAGATTGTTTGCTCGACGTCAGTCGCCTACCGATGGCTGTGTGTCTTGGTATGACGTCCTTCGCCAGAGCCATGTAGGCGTATCCGTCTCTTTCCCGCTCTGAGGCGCTTCTGTAGAGAGGGTGGGAGCTGTCCATGATCTCCTGAGTCTCGGTCAGCTCGGTGTCCTCGCGCGAGAGCATGTCGTAGATGATGATCTTCATCTTCTCCTCAGTCACCTTGCGCGCTAGCTCCTCAGCTACAATCACGGTGGTGTTCTTCACCACCTCCTCACGCTCTTGAAGTGACATACACAGATAACATCAAGCCACTGCCCCATGTGGCCATTGGTGGTGCCCACCTGTTTGACTGGGAGGCTCAGACACAAGTAGTCTTTCCCATCGTAGTATTTGTCCTCGAGAAGGCCAGGTGGTGCTTCGCCGACTGCTCCCTTGTTGGCAATGGCCTTTTTGAGCTGCGGCCAGGTCCGCTCCGTGTCGATGACGGTCCCCTGAACGCGCTCCACGCCTGAAGGCCACTCGTCCGTGCCTGCAAACAAGAAATCTTACATTCATGCAGTCGGTCACCCATCACGTGTGCAGTCACCTGACACGTCGATAGTGACAAGAGCAGCAGCAGCAGCAGCAGCCTGCACACAGCATGTGTACGTGTCGGAAGACAGGCTCATTGGGTGAAGTGATCATGTTGATGCGATGTGTCTTTGCTTACGGCTTCGGTGCCATCCATCATTGGCGAGCGCACGAGTCAAATCGATCAGACCTCAACCAACCCTGCAGCCGTCACGCCAGCCCACATACAAACAGCTCGACCTCTTTGCATTCACTCATTCACTTGAGCGCTGTTCACCTGTTTGACTGCCTCGCGACACCACGACGACACTCCAGCCTGCAAAGCCACCGGTCAAACGAACAATCAATTCGCATCTCCCCCGTGCAAACAGAGTGCTGCAGCCCCCGTGTGCCTTTTCTGTTCACCTCTGCGTGTGGCAGCGCGTGATCTGTCAAGAAGGCGTCTGCTTCGAACCACAAAGGCCGCCTCTACAGCTACCAGCGCTCGACGAAACTGCACAACACCAGCACACCAGAACGGCAACATGCATGACATCCGACTCCAGATCTGTGCCTGCCTGGTGACTCTGACGCCTTCCTTGACGGCCTACTGACCTCTTTGACTCTCTTTACTGCTCCCACATCCAAGCTCGCAGATGCCAGCTCTCCTGAGCTCGCAGATCTGGCCTTTACGAAGATCTGTGCTGTTATTTGACGACAGAAGACCCACAACACCGCCTCAAGTGAGAAAACGACGAAAAGAGCTCATCCCAGGATGCACCATTCATAGCATCACGGAGTGCGCTGTGTGTGTGGTGGAATGGTCTTGCGAAGGCGATGGAAGACAAAGAGGCGTTTGTGGGTCTGTTCTTCGGCCGTGAGGCCTTCGTTGACGCACACGGCGGTTTCTACTACGTGGCCGCCGGGCAGCGGCGGCACATTCGGCAGGAGCATGTCAAGCAGATAATGTGCCCCGACGGCATTGAGATCGCCAACAACACAGTGCACAAGAAGTGCCCACAAACACACCGCATGCAGCCATCCATGTGTTGTGAGGATCTGTCTGTCTGTCTGTCTGTCTGTCTGATTCAGCAATGTGGGTGTGCCCAGCGCCAGCAGCAGCAGCAGCGCCAGCACACCCACAAGCCTATCGGCGTCGATCCCCGACGAGCTGCCCTCGGCTCACCAGAACGATTTGGCCTTCATCGCTCAGCCGCAGACATCTGTGTTGGGTGTGCGCTTCCAGATAGTGCAAATGGGCAAGGGGACCTTCCCTCTCTACCTCAACCAAACCGTCAAGATCGACTACACCGTCTGGTCAGCTCGTGCGTGTGTGTGCCCATGTTGGGTAGACGTACGTGTGTGGTCTCTGTCTGTGTGTGCAGGTACGACTACTTCGAGGGCAACAAGATGGTCCACAAGAAGGCATGTCCGCACACACACAGATGGGCGAGGATTGAGTATGGCATCACTTATGGGTGTGTGCGTCTGTGTGTGTGTGTGGCTATCAACCAATTATGTGTAGGGCTGGTCTGTGGTGGTGAGTGACCTGTATTTCCCCTGGGAGCGGGAGGCCGTCCTCAGCATGCGGGTCGGAGAGATACGCAGGTCGGTGGGTGGCTAAGGTTGGTGGTGCGTGTTGATGTATGTATTGTGTGTGTGCTGCTGTGTGCAGGATGATAGTGCCTCCGAGTGTGCATCGGCTGGGCAAGACCAAGCGGTACGTCGAGATCCGACTCATCCACATGGAACACACACGCACATTGAACAGCCGGGGATGATGGGCCGGTGGGCTCATGGACGGGGCGAGGGGCACCCTCTCTACAGACACACACACCAGCATACATACCTGTATGTGCATAATAGCTAGGCCGTCTGTCTGTCTGTCTGTCTGTCTGTATCACTGCGGTGACATCCGATATACTTACTTGTACAAAATCATTATATATACTCACACATAACTCGCTGCGGTTCTGTCCTGTCTTGTCTTGTCTTGTCTTGTCTTGTCTTTTCTTGTCTTGTGGCGTTCTGCCTTGGCGTTTTTGTGCATGGTGTCATGGCACGAGTTGGGCGGCCTTGTGTGGCTTGGTTGATGGATGCCGCACGCCCCTTACTGCAGTGGTGATGTGTGTGGATATGCTGCTGCCGTGGAGGGCGGGTGCCGATGTGCGGCTGCGGTGCCCACACACAGACAGACAGTCGTACGACGGGGTGGGCGGAGAGATAGGAGGGTATTCATTTGTCACTTTGGGGTGCTCGCCGCTGACTAGGTCACTGATGACGCTATTTGTGAGTGTCTGGCCTGCCTCCCTCTCTCTCTCTCTCTCTTGGCAGCTTTCTGTCACTGTGTGTGGTGCGGACATTGATATGTGCAGACCCATTGCGTGAACGAATCGATTTTACGGACAGCATCTGTGTCTGCTTGCGAGTCTGTGCGATGATTTGTCGAGGTTGTCACAAAACATCATGACACACACACGCATGCACGCACACACACACACCGCTCTCTGCCTGGTATGCATGTGTTCCGACGCCCCACTAGAAGCAGTAACCAATACACTCACTCACTCACTCCACCCTCCTCCTCCTTCGATGCATTTATCATCCGGTGCCAGCCATTGCCAATGCGCCACATCTGATTGATTGCACATACCAAAAAGCAGCTCAGCGTCCGTTCAGATCGACCCATCATTCAGTGCCACCCACCGGGTGCTGCTGAGAGGTTGCGCGTCCGGTAACTCGCGTCAGATCATTCAGCCTCGGCGAAGATATTGGGGAGGTGGAGGCCCCACCAGAAACAGCACAAAGCTCTGCTGCAGTGACGGGTGAGAGACAATCACCGCCATGGGTCGGGCGAATGCTCCACACACAGCTACGCGTACGCACAAAAGAGGACAGTGATGAATCATTCATTCTAGTGAAGATCTGCAAGTGTGCCTCACCGTGAGATCAGTTGACCTACGAGGTGCTCCGGCTCACCGACGGGAGAGCGGTTCACGCACGGAAGACTCCGAGCCACAGGCCGATCGCGTGCTTTCCTTCTGTAGAAGCGACGTTCCGCTAGGAGAACAGCCATAAGAGCTCCCACCTGCGATCTGGAGGCATTTGATTCATCAACAGCAGAGAACAAGCGACAAATCGGGCGTGTGTCGTGACTGTCACGATGGTCGTGTGGCTGTTTGCCGTCCTCATGGTGCCCTGGGCGGCTGTCGATGGGTTTGTGCGACCACCACTCACACCACTGAGGTCGCAAATCCAGCTCACATCACGGCTGAATCTATTCCAACGCATCAGCGAACTCAGAGGACGTCAGCCAACACCGACACACATGCAGATCTCACGCTGAAGTGAACGTCACTCTGACTGTTTGTGTCTGTGTGTGTCTGTGTCTGTGTGTCTGTGCAGGGCGGTGTGTTGCCGTCATGAGTGGAGAACCTGTTGGGCTGTTGGATGGTCACTTTGTCTATGGGAATGTCAAAGGCGGCTATGAGTTCGAGGTCAATGGCCAGCGGTTGGCCATCAAGCCGTCATTCTACTCGCACATCAAGTTCTGCATCGAACACGACAAGTGAGCGACCTGAACAAGCAGACACAGACAGGTGTGCTTTATCCCCGACTTGGTGCTGGTGGTCAGATCGGCTGTCGACATCGACCAAGGCCAAGAGAATAAGGAAGGCGATCAGCCACCAGCACCCGCACCAACCCCAGCAGCGAGACCAGCGGCAGATGAAGGGGCGGCGGCCGGCAAAGACGACAACACGGCCGACGATGGCTTCGTTCAGCGCCCGTCTGGCGCACTTCACAAGGTGGTGCGACAGGGCAGCGGCAGAGCGCCCACGGCCAACGACCGCGTCAAGTACGACGTCATCGAGTGGCGTGATGGATTCGACGGCCAGTTCATTTACTACGATCACCGTGGGGTGGTCGCTCGTGTGTCTGATGAGCGTGATTGGTGGCGTGAGGCGGTGCTGTCAATGAGGGAGGGGGAGATCAGGCAAATCAAAGTGCCAGACGGCTATAGAGGCTGGTACCGTCAGCTGCGGTTGATCGGCATTATGGACGAGGAGTGAGAGACACGCACAAGTGGCACGGCACTCACATGGTGTGCATGTGGGTGTTGCTCATCCTCTCCTCTTTGGTGTTTTCTTTGCCAGGACTCCTGTGAGCTTCAGACAGATGCCGTCTGGCGCGTACTATCTGATTGAAGTGGTGCAGCCGGGCAGTGGGCCAAAACCGACAGGTGACCAACGCGTCAAGTTCGACTGGATCCAGTGGGCTGACGACTTCGACGGAGACAACGTGTGCGTGAGGCGGGGGGAGGTGGATCGTCCGTGTGCTCGAGGTCTGTGGCAACACGAGGTGCTCACTGACATGCGTGTTGGTGAGGTGCGGCGGGTCATCGTCCCGACGCCATTTAGCACCACTGACAAGGATGCTTACAACGAGTTGCGGCTTTTGGACATCCTGTGAGTCGGGGTACATTCACACGTGCCTCACGGCATCCACTTTATGTGTGGGCGGTGCTCTTTGGTGTTGTCTTTACCAGCACTCCCGCCGGCTTCACACGGATGCCGTCTGGCGCCTACTATCAAGTGGTCAAGGAGGGCAGTGGGCCTGAACCGACGTATGAACAGAATGTCACGGTCGACATCATCGAGTGGCGTGATAACTTCGACGGACAAGACAAGGAATATGATCTCGGTGGGGTGGTGGGTCGTGTGTCTTACTGGGCTGAGTGGGAGCAGGAGGTCCTCACTGACATGCGTGTGGGTGAGGTGCGGCGCGTATTCGTGCCAGGCAACGGAAACTTTAAGGAGAGATATCTCGAGTACAGGCTGGTGGACATCCGGTGAGTCGGGCACATTCACACACGTGTGAGGATTGGTGTGCGCCACGGGGCTCATTCATATGTGCGCATTGCTCTTTGGTATTTTCTTGTCAGGAGTTCTGTCGGTTCCGAGCGGCCACCACCACCACCACCACCGTCAGCAGCAGCAGCAGCAGCACCGCCAGCACTAGCAAGAGAAGAAGCGGCGGCCAGCGATGGCAGCAGGAGGCGGTCGACGGGCGTGTTGTCTTGGGTGGTGCAGGAGGGCAGCGGTCCCACACCGACCCGTGATCAGCGGATAAAGGCCGACATTATCGAGTGGTCTGACGACTTTGACGGCCAGGACAAGAGAGGGGAGGGCAGTGGGCTGGAGTTCGGTCTGTCTGATGTACGTGAGTGGCTCCAGGAGATGTGGACTGACATGCGTGTTGGCGAGGTGCGGCGGGTCATCCTGCCGGCATCCTTTAGCACCACTGGCAAGGATGCCTACATCGAGATGCGGCTATTGGACATCATATGAGTCGGGGCATTGACACTTGCGGACGTCGATGTGCCTCACAGCATTCACTTTATGTGTGGGCGGTGCTCTTTGGTATTGTCTTTGCCAGGATTCCTGTGGGCTTCGGCCCACCACCACCACCACCACCAGCTACGATGGCGCCCAATAACGACAGCAGCCACGAAGGATCCACTCTGTACCCCTCTGGCGCCTATCACCAAGTGGTGCGGCCGCCGGCGGGCAATGGACCCAAACCGACACGTGACCAGTGGGTCAAGGTCGACTACATCGACTGGCGTGACGACTTCTACGGACAAGAGAAGATAGTCGAGGAGCGTGGGGTGGAGTGGCGTGGGTCTGACTGTGCTGAGTGGTGGCAGGAGACCCTCACTGACATGCGTGTGGGTGAGGTGCGGCGGGTCATTGTCCCGGCCAGATTGAGCTACGATAGAAGGAAGGCCCGGTTCCGGAGTGCAGGCTGCTGGCGGTTCTGAGAGAGTGAGATTGAGTGTGAGATGGAAGGCATCGATCTCAGTGAATGTGCCTGACTGACTCGTCGATTTATCGGGCAGCAGAGGAGCCCGAGGGCGGGCAAAGGGAGTGACGCTGATGGGTGAATGCAAGGATGGATGCAGGAGCGTCTGTAGGTTGTTCTGGCCTTCCGGTTAGCTGTCTTATCTTTACTGACCTCTGCGTGCCGTCGACTGACTGGCTACTGTCACTTTCGCAATTGTGCGCGTATATCTGATGCTTGTGTGCAGATGTAGGCGATGGATGGACCGGTGTGTGTAGGGGTGTCAGACAGTTCTTCAGCGTGGAGTGTGGCTGGGTGGCGGGTCGGACGGCGATGGGTTGATTGTGACGTATGTGACAACGAGCCAATTTGTCCGTTATGATAAGCACAAACATTAGACCCACCGAGTCATCACGTCAGTGTGAAACACAATACATAGACACACACGAGAACGACATGTCACATCGATGGCCACAATACATAAACGCATAGGTGGCCTGAATGAATGAATGAAGGCAGACAGCACTCACCACCTCCCACACACGCACTGTCGCCACACCCACGAGCAGAGAGCTCACAGGATGGACACCAGCCTATACTCGACATATCTTCTTTCCACTGTAGGCAGGATGACCCGCCGCACCTCACCCTCACCGAAAAATGTGGTGTGTGGCACTCATTAAATCGCCAAGAACCTGACCTCGACGTGAAGTGTCCCTTCCCTCACCCCACGCACACCCACTCATATACACCACGCACACAAAGAACCCGCCCACGCCCTTCAGCAAGACTGCATCGGATCAGACAGCCATGCATTCGAGTTGAATAAAAGCAGCCACACACACACACACACACGCAGAGAGAGAGAGAGAGAGAGAGGGGGAGAGAGGAGAGAAAAGGGCTCTTCTCTTTGCAGCACGGCAGACAGGAATAAACCCACGGCCGAGCAGCAGACGTGACACCCACAAGTGCTGTGAGTGGCCAATGACAGACAGACACCCGAGGCACACAGTCAGCCAGGCAATAAGGGAAGAGCCCCCGGCCACACACATGAGTGTGTGACACACAGCCGCCCCCACATGCGTGTGTGTGGACTCTCTCCTACTCTATGCTGACCAAACGCAGCTCAACGTAGCGGACAAACCCGGGTGGCGGGATGATTTGCCTCACCTCGCCCTCCCGCATCGACAGCAACGCCTCGCGCTCCCACCCATACAGATCAGACACACGATACACCGCCCCACGGAGGTCGTAGCGTTTGTCCCGGCCGTCGAATCGATCACGCCACCAGATCTCGTAGAACTTGACGGTGTCGTTGAGTGTGGGCACTCTGCCGGTGCCCTCCGTGACGATGCGATACCGAGCACCAGATGGCATCACAGTGAAGTCAGCACTGCAAAGGGAAAAACATAGACAGAGAGACGGCGAGGTCAGCCTTCCTGCGCGGCTCTCCATCTGCGTTTCCTGATGACGCCGTACACGGCTGCGTTGACATCGAAGGCATTCTGCTTGGTAGTCTTGTCCATCCTCAGCACCGGAGCCATGTCGGCGGCCGACGCGCCGAGACGTCTGCGGCGGTAGTGATCGACCATACGGCTGATGTGGTCGGGCTGCACCACCTCAACCGGCCGCGGCCACCTAAAGACACACACAGCCATCCTCGATAGGGCATCGCTGTCACTGTGTGCTTCGGTGCATGGGTCGATGCTCACAGGTCGAATCGATTCCGCAGCTCGTCGCTCATCTCATCGACAGTCGACTGAGTGGTCGATATGACCTGGCCGCACACGTCGACTGACCGGATGGGGTCACCGCCACTCAGAGGCAGCAGAAAGGGACTCACCGCCTGTGAACCACACACAGCACCGATCCACATCCCCTGGCTCTGTCTGTGTGGGTCACCTGTATCTCTTTGTCGAGGTTGTCACGTCGCTCTTGTGCCGCCCGCAGCTGGCCCTCCAGCCGGGCCTTCTCCTTGGTGAATGTCTTCATGATGGCCTCGAGCGTCTTGACGGCGTCGCCCATCACGGCAGGGCTGTCCGTGGCGGACAGGCGCGGCTCAGTGACGCCACTGGGAGGGGCCGCTGAGACCGCCTTGTCCAGTGGCGACAGCAGCAACTTGATCCAGAAGCCATGACGACCTACACCACGGCCAGCCAGAGACAGAGTGAGAGGACAGGATGAGTGCGCTGTCGCCTTCATGCCCCTTACCGGTGTAGTTCCGCTGGGATGCCTCGTCGAGCAGCGTGACAATCGACGCCGCCTTGCCCGCCTGGAGGAGGGTGGCGGTATCCAATATGGCCGTGTGGATGGTCTTGAAGGCCTCCGGGTAGATGTCGATGAACGCCCGCTGTTTGTCGTCCTTGATGAATCGGTTGTCCCAGCAGCCCGAGAACAGCGCCGCCAACAGAGTCCCCTCCACGCCTTCTCCTTGAGTCATGTGCTGCCGCTTCACTCGCCACTCGCTGCCGCCCACATTGAGCAGCAGCACGTCATCGGGCGACGCTGCTGATGGGTCCGAGGCGCCGTGCGTCTGCCTCTCTCGCTGGGCGGCGTCGTCTGCTTGGCGGATCTGGGCATGCAGTTGGCTTATGGCGTCGCCGATGGCCGTCACGGGCACGTGCAGCTGATTGAGAATCGCCTGGGCGCTGAACTGGCGAGCGGACAACTCGGCCTCCATCGTTTGTTGCGGCGCAGCAGATCTGTCAGCGATGCCTGACAACCACACACAACCGAGCAGGCACCATGAGTAGGTTTGAGTCTGGTCCCATTGTCGTTGCACACCTGATGCCCTCACGAGGCCGAAGTCATATTCCTGTTCTTCGCAGGCAGGGTTTTGAGGGACCTGTTTTTTCCCCAACGAGCTGAAGACCGGCAAGCTCAGAGGTGGATGTTCTGACGCATGCACGTCATTCGTGATTCTTTCTGCGCTTGTCGCTCACCACGACCCAGTGGGCGACGGGGTGCTAGGGTTACGGGTTAAGGGTTTCAAACCCTGCAGGAGGGCAAAAACGGAAGCGAGTGGGAACCCTGATCTGAGGCGTAATGTAATGACTCATCGCTTTCCTCTCTAGTGTGCAAGGGCTGCACAGCTTGGCACTTCATAGAGGGATGAAGGGCTGCGCGCTTTTACGTCAAAGGAGAGAAAGACCTGCATCCGCCTAGACCGCTTTTCCATCTTTGTGGATGATATATGCGGTCGCTGCCGCCATCTGCCTAGCGACAGCGGCGTCATCTGCTTCCCCGACGGGCACGCCGTTGTCGTTCCTCATCCGTCATCCCCCGTGCACGAGCAGCTTCGCCAACAGGGGCAATGGCATCACCTGCAAGCCCAGAGAAGGACGTCTGCCCACCGCTGACCCGGTCCGGGTGGTGCGTCATCCCCTCACCATGGTCACTCGCGCCATCCCAGCGTTGGGCAAAGACGGGTGGTTCGATGCGATGATGGTGGCTGCGGTGAGTGGGGAAAGGGAGGCAACGCGCAAACTGACCTATATCTCAACCAGTTTGTTTGTGCGTGTGGCAGGGCCGGATGGCTGGGAAGAAAAGCCCACCGCCGTCCGATGATGAGCTCCGCCAGTGGGTGACTGACGGGGAGAACATGTTTCTGGCACTACTTGACGACGAGAATCGCTTGAAGAAGAAAGGATTGCCGAAAGAAAGGTGGGTTGTAGCCTACGTGACTGCCAATGAATTGTGTGCGTGCGTGCGTGCGAGAGAGTGCGTCTAGTTATGTGTGTGTGCCTCGTGGTTTCTGTGCTTGCTTGCTTGCTGCAGGCTGTCTTCTGCTGGTGTCAGCAGGGAAGAAGCGGAGGTGTTCTTACGTGAAGACCTGCCGGCTTTGAAAAGGGGCATGGCAAACCTTTGTAAGAACACCATCTGTCTGTGTGTCTGAGCGTGTCTGACAATGTCGCATTGTGTGTACGTGTGTGCGTGTGTTGTGTGTGTAGACCTGATGGCTGCAGAGCTCGCTGAGAAAAGGGGTAATACACCACCCATTCAGACGGACGGACAGACAGACAGACAGACAGAGAGGCTCCGTGTGCTTATGTGTGTGTGCGTGCGTCTCTGCGTGTCCGCTCAGGATTGGGCCTGGTCTACAATCCCGCAGCCATCTCATACGCATGGGCTGCCACCCTGCCAGTCACGCGTGACTGAATCGATGCATCTGCGCATTGATTCGTGGTCTCTGTTCTGTAGATGTACACGAAGTGCGACGCACGCAGAATACACGGGCCTGCATGGACCGGTGTCGATAGCCACACACAGAGGCCGAGTAGGCATCAGCAATAAACCAGACCGGGCCGATTGCGACACCCGTCTGTCTGCTCTCATTCCCTCGCGGCGGCAAGCGAGTGACGAGCCATCGGAGCAGATGACACTCCACACGCTTACCTGCCCTGCCCAGCAGGCACTGAGAACAGGAAAGGCAGATCTGAGGAGGCGTGCGACTGGCGTGCGGGACAATGAGACAGGGAGGCAGTGGCAACAAAACGGGGAGAGAGAGAGAGGGGCAGCGGATAGGATAGGAGGGGGGAAGGGAAGCTAGACAGACAGACAGTGAGTAGATGTTCAAAGCGAGTCAGAAAGGGAGTAGGGGTATTCACAGAGATAAAGCCGACACTCACTAGTCAGACCGTACGTATTGGATTATGTGTGTGTCACAGACACCACGCAGGCAGACAGACACCCAGGCAGGCAGGCAGGCAGGCAGGGAGGCAGCTAATTCATCTCATCCGTCCACTCACTGCGTCTCTGTCTGTGTGCGGGAAAACGGCAGACAGAGAGATGTTCGCCGGTCCATCCATCATGCAGGCAGACATGCACTCAGTCCGCTCCAACCCGCCCCACCCCCATCCACCCCCTATAAGCAAAAATGCTGCCGTGGAAGGCAACCACCAACACGCCCGCACACACACACACACACACACGGACAAAGAGAGCGATAGCACTCATCCATCCATCCATCCATCCGAAAAGAAAGCAGAAGTCCAGCACTGCACTGCGAGCACTTCGACGTCGACGGTGCTGCATTTGCGTGTGCATTGGAGTGAGTGCTTTGACGTCGACCCACACATGCAGGCTTAGCGATCGGTCGATGGATGGATGGATGGAGGGAGGGAGGAGCTACGACGGGAGGACGGAAGCTACCATCTATCTATCCAGGTCCGTCGGTCGATCCATCCGTCTGTCTGTCTGTCTGTCTCTCTGTCTGTGTCTAGAGTTCGTCGTGTGCCTTGTAGTCCTCCTCGCCGGTGGGGCCGCCCGCGCCGCCCGCGGCGCCGTAGACGGCCGAGATGATGGGGTTGCAGATCTCTTCGATCTCCTTGTGCTTAGCCTTGATCTCCTCGGCGTCCTCCTCAGGATGCTTCTGCATCCTCTGCTCGCCGTCTCTGACCTGAAGTAGTCATGACACACACACACACACAGAGAGAGAGAGATAGAGAGAGAGAAACGGTGACTGGGGGTGTGAGGGAGGGAGGGAGGGAGAGAGGAAGGTCGCCCCTGAGGTCGCCAGCCGTGTGGGGCGTGCGGCCGTAGATGGCCCGCATGTCGCAGCGCCAATCGATCCCACTACCGTCATCTGTGTCGCTGCTGTTGCTGCTGATGCCGGCAAGGACCGCGTCGATGGCCCCGATGTGCATATGGGCGCGCATGCCGATGAGCTGGAAGTCCTCATCCACCACCACAGTGGCCGTCTTGGTGTCGACACACCTCTCGGCAATATCATCATGGCCACTGTCGCCCAGCCGCCGTTCCTTGATGGCAACCGCAAGATGGCTGGCTGATGGCTTCAGGCATCCCTCTGCAGGGAAGACATTCCACTCATGCCGTCCGCCGACGGCATCGATGATCATGTTGGCGCGGACCGGCCGCACAATGGGGCTGACATGGGCATACCGCACCGTGTACTTGACTCGGTAGTACTTGGGGGCGGGGCGGGCAAGAAAACCGCTCTGGATGGGCGGACCGAAGACGTCATCTGGGTCGCTGTTGCAGTTGGCGCACTGGTGGGGGTCATCGAAGGCATCTGTGCCGTCGGAGGTCACGAAGGGGTCGAATGTCGTGTGCCAGTGGGCCTGTGGGATGCACACAGAGAGGCCAAGTGGTGAGAGTGCACACACCCGTGAGCACAGGAGACTCACCCCATCTGGGCAGCAGTTGAAAGACCCATGTCGGCCATCGGGAGGGCACAGGCACTGAAAGATACACACACATATATCCCGACATGTCGCACGCAAAGGCCTGCAGGGGTCCCATTGATGCCATGTGTGTCTTACCTGAATGCACGCCGACACGTTGGTGACGTTTTGCAGCATCAGCAGGTGCACGTTGAGCCACCACTTCTCCTTGCCTGTCGTCGTGAAGGCATAGGGAGCGGTGAGAGATACTATCGGAGTGCCTGCAGCCAGACATGGGAGCACACACGAATGTGCCTTCACGTCCATCCATCCATCCGTCCGTCCGTCAGTCAGTCAGTCAGTGACCTCTGGTCTCTGCGCCTGTGCCCAGCTTCCCCACCAGCTCGTTGCCGGCGTCAGGCGTCGTGTAGAACAGAAACCAATGATGCACGTACACCTTTTAACTCACACACACACAAATCCATGGAGACCGCCTTCATTGATGAGCATACCTCGTCGAGTGGCACGCTGACATTCCTGTCGTCCACAATCTCCCCCCACAGGCCTCTTATCGCCATCGGTTCATTGTAAGGCATCTCGACGGGGACGTCGAAGGGATCGGTGTTGAGGACGTCACCCGGAGAGAGCGAAAATGCGGTGCTGACGTAGGTGCTCTCCCTCTCATCGCTGTCGGGGACCTCAGTGGTGGTGTGGTGGCTGAATGAGAGACTGAATCGCCCCCGTGAGGCTGGGACGCCATAGCTGAGGTCGCCGAAGGCGGCAGAGGCGACAGAGATGAGGCAGGCCAGAGAGGAAAGGCCCTCAAAAACCATTGTCACCGTGGCTGTCATGCAGAGGACAGCCGAGGCAGCTGCACGCCTGCGCCTTCCGCATCCCCACTACGTACGTAACGCCACAGTGATATCGTAAATGACGATATTGAGACGCTTTCGCCGCGTTGTGAGTCATGTTGTGGCCATGTACTGGTCGGCATACCACAGGGCATCAAGGTCGCAGGCCAAATTAGCTTGTATCCATAGGTTCAATCCGCTTCCCCTTTGCGAGCTTAAATACGACCAGGAAAGGAGTTGCCAAATGAGCTGCGTGTGGCCTTGTTGGTGGTATTTTGTGTCGGCCACACGTCATGCGAGGGTCGCACGGGCGGTTTCTGACGAGCGATAGTGTGTCGCCATGATGGATGGCTCGGAGGAGGATGATCCGTCGGGCCAGACCTCAGCATCTGGCACTATGATTAGCAAGGTGAGAGGGCACCAACGGGGCGGAAGATGACCGGCGAGGGCAAACAGCTCTAAAATATCGGCGTTATGGTGTGTGGTTTGCACAGTTGTGCGCCGACGCTCGTGTGTGGCGCGAGGGCCTTCAGCAACTGCAGCGGGAGATCCAGCTGCTCAGCGACGAGTTTCAACGGGACGGCAATGGTCCTGCGGACGTGTTGGCGACGCTTCTGTCGCTCTCGGCTGCATCGACTCACGCCTCAGTTGCCGAGTCCTCTGTGCGTGGGACGATGGATGCCCTCACCAGAGCAGCGGCGTCATTCCCCCATCAGCCACCGAATGACATCGCTGCGTCCTCCGCTGTCGCCCCTGCTGCGGCCGAAGCGTCATCTGAAGCGGCTCCCAATGCCGAGGTATGGAGGACTGAAGAGGAATGAGTGCAAGGCGGTGTGTGGCATTTGTGTGTTGTGCGTGTGTTGCTGGCCGGTGCAGAGTAGTGTGGTAGAGGGGAAGGTGCTGTCGTTTCGCCTGGTCTGCAAATCGGGGAGACCGCCGCCAAACAATGGACCGGTGAGAGGAGCACACGTGCAACTCAAGCACATCTGTGCACTGGAATGTGTGTTCAGGCCCGTTTTCGCCTCTCCCGCGATGAGCTGGCGGGTGTGTTCGGCTTCTACCAGCCATGGGAGCTGGCCCGCGTCGCCCCCACGATCGGCAAGACCCTCGTCGGCTGGGCGGCCCAGCAGTACACCCACCTGACCATCGACGGGTCAGACAAGGGCGGCGTGCGTCGACTGTGGGAGCGGCTGCCGCTGGAGGTGGCATACCGGTGGGGCCAGCGGGCCGCCAACCTCACCCACCTGCACGTCATCTACGCGTGCTGGGAGGCCAGCTACTGGTGTCGTGGGATTTGGGTGGCGATCCTCGAGGGCAATGCGGTCGGCCAGGAAGGCCACGAGGGGGAGGAGGGAGGAGGGGCAGGGCGAGGGCGGAACCTCGGCAGCAGCAGCGGTGGCGTCAAGGCAGGACGGCCCATCCGCCGCCTCATCCATCAAGGTCCTCAGCTTCGAGAAAGACAGCGACGGAGAGCTGTATCTTGAGGGCAGCGACGTCTCTGCCGACCCCCTGCCCCCCTGCCCCTCTCCCGTCGACCTGTCTGCCCTCGAGGAGGTCCACTCCATGCCTCATGCCTGTGCGGCCGTGCGCACGGGCAATCGCGTGTGGCACACGCCATCAGTGCGGGTCATGACATTCGAGTGGGACGAGGGTGATGATGAAGTGGAGGCGGCGAAGGAATGGATGACGTAATGCGAGCATCTGGAGGTATTCGACGATGGCAGTTCGTCGACCGTCGACAAGGTGCAGCTGCTGTCCGTGCCGCCCCCCGGCACTTCCCTCGCCCGCCTGCAGTCCATCGGCACCCTCGGCAAACATGGATGGGATTTGTATGAGGGGAATGCCGATGCCATGCGGGATGTGCTGGCCAGCATGCGGGAGGCCCTTTTGAAGCGGGGGTGCCGCAAGTCCCTCCGCGAGCTGCCCATCGCGGTCAAGGGGAAGATCACGGCCGAGCACAAGGGGGTGTTGCGTGAGTTGGCACGGCTATCGGAGGCAGTGCTGCAGCCACAAGCCCTCGACAAGCCGCAGTTCAAGATAGAATGCGAGGGCGAGATGGAGCTGGAGCTCATCGAGTGGATGGCCGATGAAAGCTCTCGGGTACCAAACACACCATAGATGGCTGCACATTCATCCAATCACAACGCAATCGTTGTCCCCAATGTCGTCTCTGTGCAGGTGCAGAAGCTCGTTCGTGAGTTTGCCGATCTCGCCGATGTAGTGGTGTACGAGAATGAGCTGACCGACCTCAACGCCGCCGCAGACAGCACATATTTCCCCAGCGCCACAATTTTCCGGTGCCCGCCACGGCAGCTGTCGGCAGAGGTGGTCGACGGCCTGGCCAGGACGGTCGCCAACAGCATGCCGCAGTGCCGCACCATCCAATTCGTGGACACAGGGACGCACCTTAACGCGGCAAACAATGCTGTGGTGTACCTGAGTGCACTCAAGAGGCACATGGCCACAGGGGAGGGACAGGGGGGCGGCGAGGGGGCGGTAGTAGTAGCAGCGAGGGGGAAATGTGCCTGTCGGTGAACATCAAGGTGTCGGCGGGTGGCATCTTAGATGGCAGCCGGCCGCTGCAGGAGTGGGCGAGCCACGACCTGCCGGCCATTGACGACGTGCATCTCGATGTGTACGGTAAGAAGGAGTGGAATCGGCAGACCGACTGAGGAATCCCGCGCGTCACATTTGGCTGTCTGTGTTGGTCTGGCTATGCAGGCAGCTTGCCAGCTGGTGCGACGGAGGAGGTGTTCAACGGCTCGCTGATGGCGTCGCTCGGTGGCGTCATCAGCAGGGCCGGCGTGCGCAAGGCGTCCGCTTCCCTTTGGAACCAGCGTGTGCGCGAGGGCGTGCGGCGGCTCTTCAACACGCAGCTGGCGGCGCTCAACCTGCTCGGCGCACCGAACACCATCACCATGCGGTACGACGCCATCACCGTCGCCAGACGCACTTGATAGACACACAACAGGTAAGGAGTGGAATTGGCGTGGCAGACAGAAAGGGCACATGTGCGTACTGACCTGGTCGGCTTCTGCGTGTGTGTGTGTGTCTTTAGGTAGTCGTAGATATCGACAGCCAGCTCCTCGGCTGTTGGTTGGAGTGTTGGTGGCTGCGGTGGGATGAGGGACACACAGCCGATCGGATCTAGCTGTTGATTGATGGATGGATGGACAAAGCGTGGTGGCTGTCTATCACTGAGTGTGTATGACTGACGGCCGGAAACGACATGCGTCCATTCTTGTCAATCCATGCCTATGTGTGTCGGGTCCGTCACTCCCACTGGCCGCCTGCATACACGTCATCTCAGGCCACGCCGATGTCAGAAGTGTTGCTTTCATCTGGGTGCCACACTTCAACCATCAAAAACAGCACACCGACAAGTTGATTTGACATATAAGGATGGAGTCACAGGAAGGAGTCAGAGCATCTCTGTGAGAACACATGTGTCATACAGCGCCAACACAGAACTGCACATGCACGGGCGACAGGAAAAAAAAAGTCGTCACATCGTCGGTCGTGGAATGCGCCCGTCGTGCAGACACACACGAGGCATACACTCCCATAAAGAGCGATCATCGACAGAGGGGAAAGTCCAGAAAGAACGACCGAAATTCCCCACACCAACACAGCAGCTATAGAAACAAAAAACGTCAGCTGGATGGCGCCTCACCGCCACAGACGCACACATAGCAGACACACCAGGAGACGGCGATCACAGGATGGCCACCAGACTGTACTGGATATATCTCACCAAACTGAGAGTTCCACGAGAGCTCAGTCTGTTGAACGGCACGAGGACCCGCCGCACCTCACCCACACGCATGTCAGTGAAGACCTCCTGGAGCCACTCCTGTTGCCAAGACACACGACCCTCCAGCCCACCGAGATCATATTTCTTGCGCTGTCCATCGAAGTCGTCACGCCACTCGATGAGGTCGTACTTGACGGTCTGATCACGTGTGGGTTTGGGCCCACTGCCCTGCCGCACCACTTGATAGAACACACCCGACGGCAACCGAAAGAACACATCAGCGCCACCGCCCTGGCCACTTGCTGTGGTTGGCGATGAGACCTCCTGACGCCGCAGCACTGTGGCGCCATTGCCATTGGCCACACCCACACTCACCGACAAACATACAGAGAGATCCTTATGCACTGGCATGCAAAAAACAGACCGACCGCCCGTCGGCCCGGCCGGCTGCTCAACAGACGACGACATCCTACAGCAGACCTGCATCAAGGACACGCGAAGAGGGGACACACAGACATGAACGTGTTGACAGATCTCAGTCAGATTTTGCACGTGATGTCAGCTGACCTGGGAGATGCTCGTTGTCGCTTTTGGCTCACATGGCGACGGTTTGTCATGGAAGCTGCGAGCCACAGGCCGATCGGCCGCTTTCCTTTGAAGAAGCGACGTTTGCGCTAGGAGAACAGCCATAAGAGCTCCCACCTGCGATCTGGAGGCATTTGATTCATCAACAGCAGAGAACAAGCGACAAATCGGGCGTGTGTCGTGACTGTCGTGAGATGGTCGTGTGGCTGTTTGGCGTCCTGTTGGTGCCCTGGGCGACTATCTGTGGGTTTGTGCGACCACCACTCGCACCACTGCAGCCGCAGATGCAGCTCATATCACGGCTGGATGTCTTCCACCGGAACAGCCGACTCAGAGGACGTCAGCCAACACCGACACACATACAGATCTCTCGCTGAAGTGAACGTCACTCTGAGTGTGTGTGTGTGTGTGTGTGTGTGTGTAGGGCGGTGTGTTGCCGCCATGAGTGGAGAACCTGTTGGGCTGTTGGATGGTCAGTTGGTCCATGGTGATGGCAAAGGCGGTTATGAGTTTGACGTCAATGGTCAGCGGTTGGCCATCAAGCCGTCATTCCACTCGCACATCAAGTTCTGCATCGAACCCGACACGTGAGTGACCTACACACACAGACACACAAGGCAGGTGTGCTTTATCCCCGACTTGGTGCTGGTGTTCAGGTCGGCTATGGGCACCGACAAAGGTCAAGAGAATAAGGAAGGCGATCAGCCACCAGCACCCGCACCAACCTCAGCAGCGAGACCAGCGGCAGATGAAGGGGCGGCGGCCGGCAAAGGGGAGAACACGGCCGACGATGGCTTCGTGGAACATCCATCTCTTGGTCTTCGTTACAAGGTGGTGCAAGAGGGCACCGGCCATGCGCCAACACTCAGCCAGGCTGTCGAGTGGCACTTGACTGTTTGGCGGGATGCCTTCGACGGCAATGACACCTGGGTCGATATCCGTTGCTGGGAGACTTATCTCCGGGAGGCGGACTCGCCCGTTGCTGACCTGTTGCTGTCGATGCGTGAGGGGGAGATGAGGCAAATACTTGGGCTAAGGGGGGTAGAGGACGGCTTTGCGCAGCTGCGGTTGATCAAGATTATCGATGGGTATACACACACACATACACACGCACGAGCGCGTGTGCCACATGGATGTCACTTTGCCCGTGTACTCTGCCTGACTCGCTCGTCAGGTCACCTCAAAGGCAGCTGCCTCACCCAGCACCACGTAACGGCAACGCCATTTCCGACGGCTTTGTACGCCAACCATCTGGTGCATTCTCCAAGGTCGTGCGGCAGGGCACCGGCAGTGTGCCAACACTCAACGACACCGTCAAATACGACTGGATTTCGTGGAGTAACGGCTTTGACACGAACGACGATTTCTACAAGGTCTATGGGCTGGAGTATCGTCTGTCTGATTTTGGGAATGGGTGGCTCCGTGAGGGATTGCTGTCGATGCGCGAGGGGGAGGTCAGGCAAATCATACTGTCAGATAATAAGAGAATTGAGGGATACGAACAGCTGCAGCTCGTTTGCATTGTCAACGGGTGCCTCACATACACACACACACACACACACACAAAGTCACACACGCGTGTGAGCGTCGCTGTGGGTCATGGCTTTCATCTTTGTCCTTCCTGGCGCCCCTCCTTTGTTGTCAGGTCGACTGTCAGCATGGAGCAAGGCCCTCAAGCTCTCCAGCAGCAAGACAGCAGCACCCAGCCGCCACCTCCGCCACCAGCAGCAGCTACGACGTCGCCCAATGATGACAGCAGCCACGAAGGCTTCACCCTGTATCCCTCTGGCGCCTATCATCAAGTCGTCAAAGAGGGCAGTGGACCCAACCCCACACTCACCCAGCACGTCAAGTACGAGTACGTCGAGTGGAGTCATGGCTTCTACAAGTACACGACCACCAGTCGCCGTGGGCGGACGGTTCGCGTGTCGGATTTGTCTGAAGTTTACCGTGAGGCGATACTGTCGATGCGCGAGGGCGAGCTTAGGCGCCTCATCGTGACAGACACGCCAGATGGGAAGTATATCGAGCTGCGGCTGATCAGCATCATGGACGACGGGTGAGAAACACGCACAAGTGGCATGGCACTCACTTTGTCTATGCTGCTCATCCTCCCCTCTCTGATATTTTCTTTGCCAGGACTCCTGTGGGCTTCACACAGCTGCCGTCTGGAGTGCAGTACAAGATTGTCAAGGAGGGCAGCGGCCCCAAACCCACACGTGACCAGACCGTCAAGATCGATATGATCGAGTGGGGTGACTACTTCGGCGAACACAACGAGTACTATTGCCCCCGTGGGCGGGATTATCGCATGTCTGACTGGGCTGAGTGGCTCCAGGCGATGTGGACGGACATGCGTGTGGGCGAGGTGCGGCGGGTCATTGTCCCGGCGGAGGGGAGACACGCGACGTCGTACCGTGAGTATAGGTTGCTGGCGATTCTGTGAGTGAGAGTGAGGGCATCGATCTCAGTGAATGTGCCTGACTGACTCACCGATCGATCGATTTGGCAACAGAGGAGCTCGAGGGCGGGCAAAGGGAATGGTGCTGTCGGGTGAATGTATCCATCGATGTAGGTCGTTCTTTCTGGCCTTCCAGGTAGCTGTTGATCTCTGCATGTCGTTGACTGACTGGCAGTTGTCACTTCCGCGATGCTGCGCGCATCTGCTGGATGCTTGTGTGCAGATGTAGGCGATGGATGGACCGGTGTGTGTAGGGATGTCAGACAGTTCTTCAGAGTGGAGTGTGGCTGGGTGGCAGGTCGGACGCCGATCGGTTGATTGTGATAGAATAGAAACACCAGGCTCACAGAGTCCCTATAGCGTCGTGAGACCCAATGCACTCAGAAAATTGCATCGAGTATCAGAACACACCGTTGAGAGAAGGCCATGAGAAACTCTACCATAACTGCCGGCACATCAAGCACACTGATGCACGCGTCCATGCAATAAAGCAGACACCCCTGCACCTCACGAGAATGACACCAGGAACCACCGTACGTTCCGCAGCAGGTGGCCATGCAATAACGCATTTGTGCCGTAATGACACCCAACTCACACAGCAGACACACCAGGAGACAGTGCTCACAGGGTGGCCACCAGCCTATACTCGAGGTAAGCCTCCTTTCCAGTGTCACTCAGTCTGGCTGGCAGGGTGACCCGCCGCACCTCACCCACACGCATGTCAGTGAGGACCTCCTGGGTCCACTCAGGTTGATCAGACACACGAACCACCACTTGTCCCTCGAAGTCGTCACGCCACTCGATGACGTCGATCTTGACGTGCTGGTCACGTGTCGGTTTGGGTCCACTACCCGGCCGCACCACCTGATAGCGAACCCCCGATTGCATCTCAGTGAACACAGCGCCGCCGCCCCGGCCATTCGGAGAGCTGAGGAGAGGAAAAGAGCGAGCCAATCATCACTTGACGATCACTCTTCTCATAGGCATCTCACCTTTGCGTGTCGACGCCGTACATCTGTGCCGTCTTGTTGAAGGTCTCCTGCCGGGCCGCCCTCTCTGTCAGCAGCGGCACTCGCACCCCGCCCAGCAGGTGTGTGTTAGGCAGTGAGGCCGCGTGGCGTTTGCGGCGGTAGTAGTCCACCAGACGGCGGACGTGGTCGACAGGCACATCCTCAATGGGAGCCGGCCACCTGATCGACGACAATACATCACACATACCATATGCCCGTGTTGTTGTGTCCTCTGCACCCGCTTACATATCGAATCGGTTGTGAAGCCCAATGTCGCCCATTTCGTCCGAAGTGGACTGCACCGTCGAGATGAGAGTGCCGCACACGTCGATAGACCGAATGGGATCGTCGCCACTCAGAGGCGCCAGAAATGGCATGACGGCCTGATGGGCAGACAGACAGACAGAGAGACGGACAGATGCACCGATTGACAACCTTGTGCTTCGGTTGGCTTTGTTTCTCTCACCGTAATCTCCATCATCGTCTGGTCGTATGCGGCCTTCTTGGCCGCCCGCTCGCTGTCGAGCTCGTTCTTCTTCGCAGTGAATGTCTTGACGAAGCTCTCCACCTCCGACATGAAGCCTGACAGCTCCGACAGCAATCCCTCTGATGGCACAGTCGGCTCATCACACTCGGCCTGTGTGGTAGTCGGTGCGTCACTGGACGGCTTGTCGATGGGCGACAGCAGCAATGCTGTCCAAAAGTCGTGCGGACCTGCACCCACACCACACAGGAATATATGAAGAGAGCAGATGGCGTCTGTCCTAATGGCTCACCTGAGCGGTTTCGCTCTTTGATTTGGTCCATCAGCTGGTCCACCGCCTCCTTGCCGCCCTCCAGCAGCGTGTCCCGCACAGCTCCGAAGGCATCCGGACACACGTCGATGAAAATGCGGCTGTCTGCATCACGAACAAGGCGGCCGTCCCATCGGCCACCGAGCAGCACCGCCAGCAGTGTGCCCTCGACGCTCGTCAGGTGCTTGCGGCGCACAGACGAGTGGCTCCCGCCGACATTGAGCTTAAGCAGGTCGTCGCCAGAGGCCGCCGATGGGTCTAAGGCGCCGTGGTCACTCAGCAGTTTGCCAATGTCATAAGAGGAGACGATGTCAGCCCGCTCGGCCTCGAGGATCTCCATCAAGGGGATGATCTGCCTGTCCAGTCGGCAGAGGGCTTCGTGGCGAGTGTAGGGCTCCATGACAGCAGACCGACGAACGCTGACACACAGAACAGACAATCGGCAGATGCACTCATGATCTTCTTGATCATAGCCTCTGTGTCACTCCTCAGCTCTGCCCCTACCTCATTTGTTCCTCTCCTCCTTCAGCTTTGGTTTCTTGTAAGCTGAGCTCGCACGGTCGTGAGCGATTCGGAAGGCATCGCTGCACGTCAGGGGGTCGAGAGCACCACCCAGGTGAGGCAGGAGAGATAGCAATCAAAAACGATCCAGATCTGTCATGCTTGTGTGGTGCAGAGGCACGCCAGTGACGATGGATGCCGATTTCAGCGTCCCTGTGATGCAGCTTCAGCTGCAGGGGCCATTGACGGCCATCAGCGACGCCATCAGCCAGCTGCATGCCCAGATCCGCCAGGCTGACGAGGACGCCCAGCAAGAGAGGCAGACGCACGGCGCATCGGACCCCTCAGCGGCATCGCCCGATGACGTGCTGATGCTGAATGTGGGCGGCAGCGAGTGGCGAGTGAAGCGGCAGCACATGACTCAGGGGGAGGGGGTGGAGGGCACTCTGCTGGCGGCGCTCTTCTCGGGCTGCTGGGATGGCCGTCTGGTCAGGGACGACAAACAGCGGGTGTTCATCGACATCTGCCCGGAGGCCTTCAAGACCATCCACACGGCCATCCTCAACGCCGCCACCCTCCGCCAGGCGGGCAAGGCGGCGTCGGCTGTCACGCTGCTCGAGGATGCATCCCAGCGGGACTACACCGGTAAGGGCCATGAAAGCGACAGCGCACTCATCCTGTCCTCTCACTCTGTCTCTGGCTGACCGTGGTGTAGGTCGTCATGGCTTCTGGACCGAGCTGCTGCTGTCGCCACTGGACAAGGCGGCCTCAGCGGCCCCTCCCAGTGGCGTCACTGAGCCGCGCCTGTCCGCCACTGACAGCCCTGCCGCGATGGGCGACGCCGTCAAGACGCTCGAAGCCATCATGAAGTCATTCACCAAGGAGAAGGCCCGGCTGGAGGGCCTGCTGCAGGCGGCACAAGGACGACGTGACAACCTCGACAAAGAGATACAGGTGGGAGGCACCGAGAGAGGAAGGGGCTGTTTGTCTGCTGTGCGTCCGTCGATGGTGTGGTTCACACAGGCGGTGAGTCCCTTCCTGCTGCCTCTGAGTGGCGGCGATGCCATCCGGTCTGTCGACGTGTGCGGCCAGGTCATATCCACCACTCAGTCCACTTTGGACGAAATGGGCGACGAGCTGCGAAACAGATTCGATATGTGAGTTTCGATCCATCGAAGCACACAGTATCAGCGATGCACACTGCCAGTGGCTGTGTGTGTGTCCTTAGGTGGCCGCGGCCTGTTGAGGTGGTGCAGCCCGACCACATCGGCCGTATGGTCGATCACTACCGCCGAAAGCGACTCGGTGCGTCGGCCGCCGACATGGCTGCGGTGCTGAAGATGGCCAATTCGACAGAGCAGGCGGCCTTCGACGTCAACACGGCCATGTACAGCGTCAAGACAGACAAAGTCATCTCAGACACCAGGTACACATATCAAGAGCAGCAAGAGGAGGGGCTGGTGCCACCATCTGTCGTATTGGTCTTCCCTTGCAGTGGCGATGAGTTCACACAGATGCCGTCGGGTGTGCGGTTTCGAGTGGTGCGGCCGGGCAGTGGACCCAAACCGACCCGTGACCAACGGGTCAAGGTCGACTACATCGAGTGGCGTGACGACTTTGACGGACGAGACGAGATATGCGATCTCCGTGGGCAGGTGTTTCCTGTATCTGTTGGGGTTGAGTGGTTCCCTGAGACCGTCACTGACATGCGTGTGGGTGAGGTGCGGCGGGTCATCCTCCCGGCCAGATTCAGCTACGATAGAATGAAGGCCCTGTTCGGTGAGTACAGGCTGGTGGAGATACTGTGAGCAGTGAGCAGTGAGCACTGTCTTCTAGTGCATTGCCGTGTGTCTGCCTGTCGGGTGTTCTACTCTAATCTACTCGCCTCTATTCTTGCATATACTAGGCTCGATTAGTGGAGTAATGATTGGATGCACGCATGTGCACAGCCCCAAAATTCGCATGTGGCTGGACAACACTCACACGCAGAAGATACGACATGTCATCAGAAGATCGCCTCACAGACACGACAGCTCCTTCGAGAAAGTAAAGGCATCGCAGCACACGATAGCCCTGAGGGGGCGGATTCTCCGAGGAATCCTGAGCTGATCTGGCCAAGATCTGCACCTGGCCGCGACGGTTCCTCGGCACTCGGGGAAAATTTTAATGGTCGGTATCAAGATGGCTTTGGCGCTTCTCCTCGCCCTTTGTGCCACCATGCAGCACGCAAGTGGCGATACACTGGAGGACAAATGCATCGGTAGATGTCAGAAGCCATGCATCCATGACATGATGCTCCCTGTGTGTGTATGCCTGCAGTTGGCGATGCCGCGGACAAGTGGCGCCTTCGCGAAGGTATACGCACTGCATGCATCACACACACCACACATGGCGTGTGTCTGCACACACAGGGAGCGCCTCTGCCCATGACGACAACAAGCCTGGGGGCGGGTGCGCCGTGGTCTTTGGTGCCGTCATTACGTGGGAGTCAGGTGCTCGCATGGAGAAAGACGGGCTGGAATCCCATGAGGACTACGAATACAGCATGGTCGGCGACCAGTACCAATCTGGCGCCACCGGCTGGTGCTACAAAAACACGGAGACGTGTGTGGTCGACCACGTCAATTTAGTGACCAACGCGGGGGCCGACAAACGGAGCCTCCCCTGGGGCAGGCCGGAGGACGCTGCGTCGTTTCATCCTTCCGTCGGCAAGGTCGGGTGTGTGGCGATGCGTGTGTGGGCCGTGAAGGGATTGGGTGTCTGGTGTGCAGGGCACTTGTGTGGACAACGATTCTGCCGACTCGAAGTGCGCCAAGGGGTCGGCTTATGTCTTGGAGGAGCTTGATGGCCGGTTCTGCATGGCTCGCGATGCGGTCGGTCAACAGGCGAGACAGACGTCACGGCACACATGATACCGATTCATCTCTCTCTCTCTCCCTCTGTGTGTGTGTGTGTGTGTGCAGAAGATCGAGCGACTTGATGGAAAGGAGATGAAGCCTGCCTCGATCGGCCAGGACTGCAAGCGACCTACACCCACGACGCCGGCAAGTATTCGGAGAACTTTGGCAAGGCCCGCACACTTGTCCACTACAGAGTCTACTTTCCGGGGCACGAAAGTACACCACACAATAAATGCTCAGGTCTGAGGTTTATCCTTCTCTCTCTTCGTGTGCGTGTCCACCCATTCCTCGCCATCAGACCACAAGATGAGCTGGATCCCCCCCCTCGCATGATGGAGGGAAAGGTGGGTGGCGGCTGAGGGCTGTCTTTCGACACGTCAGGAAAGTGCTCTGTTGAAGCGAGAAATGCATGGAGTGGACATTTCGGTCGGTCGGCTGGGGTTGCACGAAACAAGAGTGTCGATCAACGGTTTAAAGGCCTGTGGTCTGTCTGTACCACAACAGTCAGTCCACTCACTCATCATGCAATGCACGACCCCACTTGTCCACCCTGCAACGCCAACACCTTCACCAGACACAAGCGGACACAAGGACGTGTGTACTTACTGCTGACAGGAAAACACTCCCTGCACGCCATCTCTCTCTCTCTGTCTCTCTGCCTGTCTCTGCGCATGGCAAAGTGAACAAATCGCACTGCGTCCAGCATGAGAACAACTTCATTCTCGCCATGTGAGACGAGGGAGTGGGTCGTCCGTCGATGCGTCACGTCGGCGCTTCAGTCAGTATCTGTAGAGCATGGTCTGGTTCCTGACTTTGGGGTAGCTCTCCATCCCGTGCAGAGGACCCATGCCCACTATGTTGATCTCCTGCAGTGCACCACACACGCACACAGAGTCGCGATGGTTTGTGTGGGCGGGAGGGGGTGTGTGCGGTCACAGCGTCTTACCCGGTCGTGGAGGTACTTCCACGCGACCCTTTTGATTTCCTCACTGTCGATGACGTCGATGCGCTTGATGAACTCGGCCACGGGCATACGACGGCCGTACACACTGAGGGGTAATCAGTCGACACACAAACACAAACGAGTGTGTCTGCTGGCGTGTGTGTGTGGGCTACGAAGGCCTACAGGAGTTGTCTGCCGATCTCTTCGGCGATCGATGTGGTCGAGTCCAGCGCGCCGAGCATCTGGGTCTGATGGATGGATGGATGAACACACGTACACGCAGCCGCATTGGTGTGTGTGTCTGAGGCAGGACTGACCTTCAGCTGCAGTTTGGCGCGATTGACTTCCTCCTCGGTGATCTGCACACACACACATGGGCATCTGCGTGAGTACGTCATTCTGTGCGTGCGTCTGTGTGTTACGTTGTAGGCCATGCATGTGTTGCCGAACATCATGTCCTGGGTGCAGTGCGTCACAGCGACCTCGTCACACTCCGCATACCAGCCGTACAGACCTGCACACACACACACACACACACAAATGCCACCATGTATGTGTGTGTGTGTGAGTCAAGCATGTGCAGGCTCACCCACCGGTGTCTTTGTAGTGCGTGTTGAAAGCGCTGAATGCGTCGGCGCAGCCCACCATCTGCTTGGTCGCTATGCGCTGGATCGTCATATTGCCCGACACCTGACCTGCACACACACACAGGGTCGTACTCACGAGCGCATAAGTCTGCGTGTGTGTTTCTCCATACCCGGAACGATGTTTGAGAGGTCTTCCTTTCTGTAGCTGCCGATGATGGACTGCATCACCATGAACGCCGGCGCGTCTGCATCAATCACACACACAACACACACATAGACACACACACAACGCACAAGCGTCTTTCTCCGTGCCGTGTTGATGGATCAACGTATGGCTGACCGGGTGATTTCCATGGGACCCCTTCCCAGGCAACGGCGATGTAGGCCGTCGGACCCATCTCGTCGTTACTGCACACACACACAGACACACAGACACACGTGCAGAGAGAGAGAGAGAGAGAGAGCCCCGATGGCCACAGATACGTCTTCTCCTCACTCACTCACTCACTCAGTCACTCACTCACCGGTAGAGGAGCTGCGCGCCAACGAAGTAGGGCTTCTCCTCAACGGGCTGCACCAGATCGTCGGGCGTCGTCGCAACCTGCACACACACAGACAGGCACACAGGCAGGCAGAGATGGATCGGTGGATGGGCGTTGCGCAAGTGTGCTGACCTTGCCGAAGAACTGCTCGGCCTGCCGCACGATCTCCTTGTGGTCCACCGGACCAGCAGCAGCGATCACCTGAGCGTGGTTACAGCACCGATGGACTCTTCCTTTGTTTCTCTCTCCTCTCGTCGCCTTTGTTGATACCATTCTGTCCGCCTTGTAGTTCCTCTTGATGTAGTCGAGGAGGTGCTCCCGGCGCATGTTCTGGATGTTCTCGACCGGACCCAAAATGGTGTAGCCCAAAGAACAGTCACGAAACGCCTGATGCACACACACACACGGTGGATGTCCGCGGTGCAGGGGGTGTGGCGTGTGGACAAGCATGTGTCCTCGTGTGTGTGAGCATACCGATTGGTGCATTCGGTCGAAGACGACCTCTTCCATTGACTTTTCGACCTCCTCCATCTCGCGCAGAATCACCGCGCGCTCCTCCTCGATCGCACCTGCACACACACACACACGCACACGCACACACACACACACACATATCACGCGCCATTCCCTCATCCATCGCACAGACAGACAGACAGACGTGTGTGTATGTATGTGGTGTGGTGACTGACCAGGTGTGATTTGTGAGTTAAGGATGATGTCTGAGAGCACGTCGAGGGCCTGCTTGGTGTCCTGCTTGTGCACCTTGGCGTAGTACCTGACCAGTCAGTCAAGCACACACACACACACGTACGTGTGAAGACCCGCAGCATGGATCCATCCATCAGGCGACTGACACACTTACACAGTCTGTTCCCTGGAGGTGTAGGCATTGAGGTGTCCGCCGATGTCCTCAATCTCCTTCTCCAGCTGAAGACGGTTCCGCTTGTTCGTTCCCTGACACCAGACAGACACACAGACAGACAAGCACACACACACACAGACAGAAAGATAAGGTGATTGTTTGTTCGGCTGTCTGTCTGTCTGGTTGTGTGTGGTTGTGTGATTGACCTTGAATGCCATGTGTTCGAGGAAGTGAGCGGCCCCATTGGTCTCCTTGGTCTCATACCGACTCCCGCTGTCGATCCACAGACCTGCACATAGACGACAGACAGACAGACAGTCAGACTGTCATGCGAAGCTGACATCTGCACCTACCGATGGTGGCCGTCTCGTCGAAGGTCTGCTGGGTCGCCACACGCAGCCCGTTCGGCAAAGTTGTCACCTCTGATGACACCAACACACCACACACGAGGACACACAGCAACAGGCAGATCAGGACACACACAGACTCACAGACACACACCGACGTGCAAGAGGTCGGCAGGCACCCTGCCGACAGAAATCTGCCACTCATCTGTCTGTCTGCCTCTCCCCTGCCTGTCCATCCATCCTACGAGTCTTTGGCTGCAGCCAGGCTTCTGCGGGCACTTCATCGGACATCCACCGGACGCTGGCACGCTGTGCACCCGCTGCTGCTGCTGGCCTCCTTGCCACATCGGCAAGGCGGCGCAGTGGGCGGAGCATCTCTTTCGGCCGCTTCTCCCTTGCGGAAGTTGAGCTTGCAGCATTTTTAGGCTCGCAGCATGAGCCGACGGGAAGGGGAGTGAAATGCAGCCGAAGCCCGATGGTCGACTGCGACTGCGACCTGTCGGGCAAAGGTAAGCATGCAGAACAGATGCACAACCATCGTCAGTCGGCGTCATCGTGTTTGCCCTCCTTCGTTTGGGCCTGTGTTTGCTGCTTCAGCAATGGCGTGAGTGTGCGTCGTCAGTCTGACAGTGCCTGGATCGGCAACCATTCTCCCCATTTGCATGGCATCGCGCCGCCGCCGTCGCCGCCGCCGCAGCAGCAAACGGGCTGGCTCCGCGGCCAATCCGAGCCTGCATATGGCGTGCACCAGCCCACAGTAGGTGGCAATACCGCCCAGCACCAGATCAGTGGGGCGCAGCTGACGACTACTGGAGGAGAGTTCGGTAAGAGATATGGGAGATGGATGGATGGTTGGGGAGGAGGGAGGATGTCATGGGTATCGTGTTGGTTGGTTGGTTGGTTGGTCGGTTGGTTGGTTGGTGTGTTTCGTGCAGGTGCCGCACCTTCTGTTAGCAGTAGCAAGGGGTTGTTCACGTCGCCTCATGTGTGTGCAGAGATGTTCAGCGGCACCACGCCAACGCCATGCGGGCCATTCAGAGGTACACGGGGAGGCCGTCGGCAAGCCATCCTCGCCGAACGCACAGACGCATCCCATCGCATGTTCCCCTGTTCGTGTCAGGCGCGGCGCTGGTTCGCGGCACCAGTAGTGACCACGGCTGCTTCACCAAGCTGCCCTCCTCGGGCGTGCGCTACCAGATCGTGCAGCACGGCACCGGCATGCAACCGACCCGCCAGCAGACGGTCAAGTACGATAGGATCGAGTGGGTGGACGGCTTCGACGGCAGCAAGAAGACGGGCAACTACCTGGGTCGTGTGTGCCGTGTGGCCGACCTGGGATACGGGTGGCTGCCTGAGGCGCTGCTGTCGATGCGTGTGGGCGAGACGAGGCGGCTCATGACGCCCAGGAGGTATTATGCGGAGGTGCGGCTGCGGGCCATCCTGTAGATAGAAGCACAGACGCATAGATACTCGTGGGGCGTCTCGTGTTCGGGGGTGCCATGCACCGGTGGGTGGGGTGATGGCTCCTTTTCTTGCTTCTGCCTTTTCTCCCTATTTGCGTCGTTCACTGTACAGTCAGTCTTGTGAATACGTGTGCAGTTGATGAGCCCGCCTATTCTATTCCTTTTCCGACAGTAAACTCCTAGCCGCGCGCCGTCTGCTTGTGTGGCCTGCGTGGGCGATAAGGAAAGGATGAGCAGCGAGGCACGAACTCGTCGCTCGTGTTTGCCTGTTCGGCTGCGTACTTCTCACAGCAGAAGGCAAGCAGCCTCGTCCCCAGGGGTTTGTAGCACTTCCTGAACCACACACACCACTTCTGGGTGTGCATATTCGATGGATGGATGGATTGAGTGTTAGCGCATGTGTGCATACATGTATGTGGTGGTTGGCTGGTTTGTTGGTTGGTCGGGTCGATAGGGCCGTCTCTCTTGTCTGGCGTTCTTGTCCGTCTGGCTGCGTGTCTGTCTATTGTACACACTTCTCTCGCCCTTCTGTCCTCTTTGCCTCCTGGCATGCCATGCCTGTGTGAGCGCAAGACAATGATAGATACGGACAGATAGATGGTCACTCCGTGGCATGGGACCGCTCAGATCGTTGCCGCATTTTCGCTCTTTTTGTTGCATCTGCTGGAGGGTCCTTTCCCGTCGCTGCATAAGGGGCTCGTGACGCCGCCAGACAGTCGAAAAAGAATACACGCGCCAGGGCGAGCTCAAACCTGCGAGATCGGAGTGTGTGAGGGGGAAAAAGGCTTCGAGTTTCTGTATTTTCCTTTCGTAAGCGATGGCGCGGCCCGACCGGTTCACCGATAGGCTGTCGGAGCTCTCGAGCATCAGAACACAAATCAACGCCGCCAGACAGGCGAGGGCACTCAGACGGACGGACAAGCAAAAGGGAAAGCACGAGCACCTGACTGAGTGTGTGTGTCGGGATGTGTTGTGTTGTGTGCGCATGGCAATCAATGCAGGTGAGGACATTGTCGGCGTACACGTTCCCCCACGCGGTCTCTACGCGGTATGCCCACCTGGTCCCCGACCTGCTGCGGCTGGCAGGCATGCTCGATAACGAGGAGGCCCAGTTTGAGGGATGCTCGGTGCTGCAAATGATGGCCAGATACAGCCCCAAAAGAGGCATCCCACAGCTCATCAAGTACGCGCCACAGCCTGAGGGCTTGGCGGGCGGTCTCTCCATTGCTTGTGTGTGTGTGTGTGTGTGTCTGGTGCTCTCCACTCAGGCGTGGTGCCGTCCCTGCCCTTGTGGGCCATCTGGATCGGGCGCTGGTGTCTGCGCCAGACAGCGCCATCAGGAGGCTGCTCACACTGCTGCAGACCATCGTGCTGCACACCAAGCAGAATAAGGTGGCCGACGAGGAGGCCGGGATCATGCTCAGCGTGGAGGCATTCGACGTGATGGTCGAGCTGATGGGCCACGAGAGTGAGGACATCCAGATGGACGCTGCCTTAGTGCTCAAGGCCATGGCCATTGACTGTATGCCAACAGCCCACACAGACACACGCAGGCAGAGAGGCGCGAAGAGGGATCTGGCGAGAGGGTGTCTCTGTGTGTGTGTGAGCAGCGAAGTATGGCCTTGAGAAGGTGGTTGAGCCGCTGGCGCAGAGGCTGATGGAGAGCCGCCACGCCCTCGCCAAGCTGGCCCCCCTGCTGTCATCGCCCAATCCGGAGCTGCGTCAGAGCGCCGTCATTGCCGTGCTGCCCCTCGCAGCTCGTACGCACGCACACAGACATCAACCAACACACACACACACACATATATTCGTCCATACATCTGTGTGTCTGTGTGTGTGCGGGTACAGGGTTGTCTGACGAGGGGTACACTCTGGGGATCGACAAGTTTGTGGAGGCCGGCGTGATCCCGCAGGCCATGCAGGGCATCAAGAGCCACCAGTGGGACGGCAGTAGCCTCCGCACCTTCACTGCCATGTCGTGCATTGGCATCCTCAACTTCGGCACGGACCAACAGGTACAGCGCCCACTCACCCACCCACACCCTCACGCACCCTCTCTCTCTCTCTGTGTGTGTGTGCCAGCGTTGGTACGGTGTGAAGCACGGCTGTGTGGGGGTGACATGCAGTGCGCTGGGCGTCCAGGACCTGAGCCGCCTCATGCTGCACAGCTTCAACACGCTCCTCGTGCAGATCAGGTGGGTATGTGACCGACACGACCGACACACCATACAAACACACCAGACAAATAACACAACACACTGCACACCTAAAATGCGTCCGTCCATTCAGTGAGGACACGCCGCTTGATGAGAGAGTCAAGGGGGAGCTGCAGGAGGTCAGTCAGCACAGGAGTCTCTCATCCAATCGATCACCCATGAGTTGAGAGTCTCTCTGTTGGTCTTGCCCCGTGTGTGCAGTCGCTGTGCATGGAGCCGATCACGGAGCTCGCCAAGACGGGCCTCGGGGCGACATCCATCCAGGCCAAGAGGCTGCTCAACACTCTGGAGGACTACCGAGTGAGCCGCTGAAATCAATACACACGACACGACCGCATCTCGGTCTTCTCAATCAACGGTGTCTGGTCTGGTCTTTGCTTCTCTCTCTCTCTACTCAGCCTACGCTTCGCTTCCCCAGCCCACAGGAGATGCAGGCCTATCTGCCCATGGTAACTCTTACCCACACAAGCCTGCCTGCCTGCCCGTCGGTCGGCCCCTTTGCCCACCTGCCGTCCATCCATCCATCCACCTCTGCTGCTCTCTCTCTCTCTCTCTGTCTCTGTCTGGCAGGTGTGTGTGGTTATCCTTCTGCTGGCGCTCTACGCGTTCGTCGTGCGGCCCATCGCGTCGCGGCTGATTGCGGCCCACCGGCAGTGGCACACCGACAAGGTGGCCTCCGAGCTCATGGCCAAGGAGGCCGCCAAGAAAAAGGGAGACAGAAAGAAGAACAAGATGGGAGGCGGCAAGGAGGCAGCCGTCCGACCTGTGGCCAGCGAATCGGCCGGCAACAGTGTTCCAGATGAGCTCGACGACAGCAACGCGGGGGATGCGGTGCAGCAACAGCAACAGTCACAGCAGCAGCAAGCCGCTGCTGCAGAGAAGTCGGTGAAGTCGGCCACTACCATAGCTATGGCTACCAATGAAGCGGCGTTAGATCAGGAGCACACATCGGCATCGACATCAGCATGGACCTCGGCGCGTCGCCGCAAAGGCAAGAACAACAAGGCCAAAGCGGGCAGCACTTCTTCCGTCGGGCACAGCGGCGGCCAGGAGTCCTCTTCCCGCCACCCGGCCCCCCCTGCAACCATGGCCATCGTCGCGGCCACCACTACTGCGCCAGTCACGACGCCCAAGAACATCGCCACGCCAGCCTTCCTCACACAGGCCTCCCTCACCAGCATGGCCAGCAACAGCACCGCCTGCTCACCCACACACCACAACGGCCACAGCAACAGCCACAGCAACAGCAACGGTTGCAATGGCCGTGGCGGGGCAGCTGGGCACGTCAATGAGTCGTGGCGAGAGTTTGAGGAAGCCTGGAACGAGTGGGACGCCGCCAGGAGCTCCAGCCCAGCGCCAGCACAGCAGACCCCGAGCAAGCCACCGTCTCTGCGCGACCACGACGGGTGTGTGAGAGATCAAAAGCCCCTGTGTCTTTGATCGATGCAAGCGTGCCTTTGTTCGGTCAGGGCTGTGTCGAGCCACTGGCCTGCTCTGCCACCGTCGACAGGAGGGGCAGCACCTCGCAGGGCGCCTCATCGTGTGGTGGCTGGCGGACCAGCCGCAGCTCCTGTGAGAGAGGCGGTAGTGCAGCTCACTGCTGCTTTGCTCAAGAAACAGAGGTACGGCCGCAGAGAAGGAAAAGCCAAAGGCGTCGGTAGAGGCGCTGCACGTGGCTGTCTGTGTGCATTGTCTATTCGTCAGTTGTGAGTCGTCGTACGACGCCCTGTTGGACACGCGCACACGCCTCACCGATCGCAAGGGCCAGCTGCAGGAGTCCATCAGACAGCTCAAGAACCATGGCACTTCCACACACAAGTAACAAGGAGAAGCCCAGCCATCATGTCCACCACATCCAGACAGGCACACGATCCCTCCTGTATTGTCTTTGTGTGTGCAGGTTGACGCGTGAGGCTCTACTGGCACTGGCGTCTCCCACCGATGTGCGGGCCTTTGCCGCGCGCATTGGTGAGGAGGACAAGCGCCTCGACGCTCTATACAGGCAGGCAGCCACCATGTACCATCACCAGCAGCAGCAAGGGACGGCTGGTGGGCAAAATGGTGGGGTTGGGGTGTCGTCACCCCCTTGCAAAGGGTAGGAAGGACAACAGATGGGAGGGAGACCCTCCATGAGAGAGCCGCCCACCACCCAGTCATTTGGTCTATGGATGTGGTGTGTCCACGTGTGTCTGTCAGCATGGCCCCCTCACCGGCACCACCATCGGCAGATGAGATAGTCTCTGGTCTGCTCCGCGGTGCGCCGACCGATGAGCAGGTGCGACAGGCGACCAAGTGGACCACCAACGAAATCGACGAGTGGGCGACAGTCAAAGACGAGACGGGAGGTTTCTCATCGTGTCTGTGTGTCTGTGTCTGTGTCGGTGTGTCAGGCTGGATCGGCGCATATCTGATCTGCAGTCGGAGTGCGCCACGCTGGAGGTGGAGCTGAGGGACCTCGAGCACCAACGATACGTCCTGCAGAGCAAAGCGGACGAAGGGTACTGCCCCCCCC
>CDMY01000363.1:27155-100107 GCA_001179505.1 Vitrella brassicaformis | reverse complement strand
GAGACAGGCCGTGTGCATGCTTCTGTGCATGTGCATGCTGCTAGTTTTGGTGCGTGACCTGGACAGGATCCCCTCGGGGTTACAGACACGAGTCTCGTTAAACACAATAACCAACCAACCAACCTATCTGCTTCTGCCCTTCTTAGAGGGGCTAATACGTATACAAGGCTGCGTGCTTGCTTCTTTCTTCGCTTGCTTCTCCTTTTGCAGTGAATCATATCAATATTGCTTCCTCCAGGCTGAGCTTTGTCTGTCGGCAATCTGCACGCTCACCCGGCCCATCAGCAGCTCACGATGACGATGGCAAAGCTTCTGCTGTGCCCGCTGGCCCTCTGCCTGCTCCTCCCACTGCCGTGCTGCTGCTGCCTGTCGACGTCGGTGGAGGGCTCCCGCGAGAAGCAGCAGATGCGCAAGGCACTCGCACTCCGCAAATCCATCGTGGCACAGGTGGCGGCTGTGTCTGGCGGAGTGCCCAACGGTGCGCTGGAGGGGACGGTGAGTCAGCTGCGGCACGACGTGGACGTCCTCCACCGACTTGAGGAGTCGTTGTCTGGCCATCTGTCGACTGCACGGGACAGAGTGGCAATCACACCGCACGCAGAGGCCGCACAGGCAAACAACCACACCGGCACAAGACACGCACCGTTGGCACACACTCTGTGTCTCTCTGTGTGTGTGTGTGTGTGTGTGTGTGTGTCAGGCTGTGATGAAGAGCCCCGCCTACCAGAAGGCCAAACACGTGCATTCACACCACACCACACCAAATGGATGAGTGACCAGCTCTCATGTGTGTCCCTTTCTCTCTCTCTCTGTGTGTGTGTGTGTGTGATTTAGGAGGCTGCGTGCAAGATGCGTGGCGGCTTCCACGCTGGACTGCGAGAGCGTTTGGAGCGGTTGGCCGAGGCGGAGGAGCGCAAGAGGGAGAGCGAGGAGCAGAAGGACGCCGACACAGCCGCACAGATCGACAAGGAACAACAGGTCTATGACACACACACACACACACAGAGAGAGAGAGAGAGACACACAGAGGACGTCCCTCTCTCTCTCTGTGTGTCTGTGTGTGTTCAGGATGCGGGAATGTTGTCTCACGAGGCGTCTGTGCAGCGTGCGGCGCGTGAGCAGCACGCCAACAGCGAGGTGGCGGCGGCCGGCGCACAGGCACAGATGGACGAAGACGCCGTCACGACCGCCAAAGCGCGAGAGATAGCTCAGGAGAAAGAGGCCGCCGGCCGGCTGGCAGAGGAGGAGACGCACCGCATCAAGGACATGGCCACCGAGGCGGCCATCGAGAGAGACGAAGCCGAGAGGCGAGCCATCGCAAAACACAGCAGAGAGAACGACCTCAAGACTCAGCAACAGGCACACACACACACAGAGAGAGAGAGAGAGAGAGAAAGAATGCATGTGTGTATGTGTGTGTGTGTGTGTGTGTGTGTAGATGAAGGAGGCTGTGGAGCGTCAGCACCGTGAGCACATCGAGAGGGAGGCGAACGTCATGGCGCAGCACGCGGCCACACACAGCAAACAAGAGCAACTTGCAAGCAAATCGGCAGCCAAACTCTTCTCAGGTACACACACACACACAGACAGACACACACACACACATCCATCTGTCTGTCCATCTCGTGTGCAGAGAAGATGCAGGTCCTTCGTGAGGCGGCGGCAGCGAGAGAGGCGGCATGCGCCAAGGCAGCCAAGGGAGGGGCGCCGGCTGCTGCCCTGCCGACTGGGGCAGAGACGGACCAAGAAGAGTGCAACCCATGCACCACTAACGACAACTAAGTGAAACGACCGAAGACCCAGCCGTGACTAACAGGTTCATTCAGTGGAGGAAGTTTGTTGTCGAGCGACTGAGTGAATGAATGCCACGTGTGTGTGTGGACGGAAAGAGGAAGAGACGACACGTGACCTGACGTTTGATTTCACCCCAATCCGTGTCCACAGAGAGCATCGACAGCAGAAGACAACCCAAAAACACACACGCATCCCATTTGCTCAGCGTCCACACACACACACACGCACACACATCCCCTCCCTTGTACGTCACAAGTCATCAAAGAAGTCATCACTCCTCGCCCTTAGCCGTGAGCTGCGACGCAACCCAGCTGATGGCGCCGCCGCAGCAGCAGAAGCAGCAGCTGCTGCAGCAGGAGGTGGAGGTGCGGGCCCCGGCCCATCTTCATCTTCCTCCTCGTCACCATCATCATCGTCGTCATCGTCATGATCATCCTCATCGATTTGCATGCCTTTTCTTCCTTTCCCCTCCTTCATGGCCTCCTCGGCCGTCAGGTACGCGTGGGCCGTCGACCAGAACTTAATGCACAAATCGTGAGACAGACTCGCTGCACACACGACCAGCACAGGGCACACAGAGAGAAAGGACACAGATATTGAGTGAGAGGTATGTCCGTGTTGGTGTGGGGTCACCGAGTATGGCATTTGACGGGTCCAGTGCGAGCCGCTCGACGGGGAACGATTCGCCCCTCTCAAACAGCGTCTCCCCGTGCTCACCAAGCACACCTGCACACGCCCATCAACCCATCCATGCATCCATCCATCCATCAATCCATCGATCCGCATGTGTCTTGCTCCCGTCCGGCACCCGCCGACCAATTATTCTGTTGGGCAATATGCTGACGATGCGGATGATGCCGTCGCTCGACCCGGTCAGTAGTGTGGACTCGTCCAGCTTGACCATTGCGTCCACTGACATGGGGTGGCCCAGCAGCCGGTCGTTGAGGTCGCCGAAGTCGCCCCACGAGAACAGCGATATCACGCCATTCTGGGTGCCACACACCACCTTGCGGCCGTCCTGACTCAGCCATGACCAACCACACGTGTGAGTATGCGAAAGTCTGGGTGTCTCTGTCTGTCGGGAGGTCTTGGTCACCTTCATGATTTGCAGTGACAGGTACTCGTCGTCGTGTGGGTCGGAGAGCGCCTCGAGCTCGCCATTCCTCGTGCGCAGGTCATAAACACCCAATGTGCCGTCACCACTGCATCCATCCATCCATCCGCCACATCAACACAGGAATGCGCTTGTCTCTGTGTGTGCATCATGGTGGCTGCACACACACACACACTCACCTGGTGGCCAGGAGGTATTTGACCTCATCGTCCGGCATCAGATCTGCACTCATCAAAGGCAAGAAGTGGCTAAGGATGGACGTATGATGCCTTGTTTGTGACACCCGTGCCCTGTCGACCTGAGATGAAGTCCCCCTGTTCGTGGAAGCTCATGACTGATTTGGGCTGCCGCAGGTCCCACACCTTGATGACCCCGTCGTCGTCACCTGACGCAAAGATCTGCTCGCTCAGCACATTCACTGCATTCACCTTCCCCCTTATCGAACGATGGCACGACACACACACACAACCACGAACACGCATTCAAGCAAGAACGATAGAACGATTGCTTAGCTTCCAGTCTGCCCACCTGTGTTTTTTCCGCCAGACGCGGTTGCCCTGCCGGTCGACGACCTGCACCCGGTAGTCAGCCGAACCCGACACCATGTCTGTGCAGTGAGACCAGCCATCCACATGAACGATGGGCACAGAAATGACTGATCATCGCCTGACTCAGCCTGCGTACGCTGTCCGTCTGGGAAGAACCGGATGGCTCTGCACGACTCGTCATGGGCCTCCAGCTCCAGCACGAGCCGTGCCGTCCCCTCGGCCACATTGTATTGGTGGCTGACCGATGTGAACACACCAACAAAGAGGGAGAGAGAGATGCCATCCTTTCATGAGCATACAGTCAAGGCCTCCTTCGCCTTACAATAAGACGTGGCCGGCGACGTTCGACGAGGCGACGACGGGTTCAGACGGGTGGAACTGGAGGTCAAAAGCGTGAAGAGGCAGCTCAATGTCCTCTATGTCGACCTCCGTCATCGACACAAATCAACAACACTCACTCACACACCTGCGTCCAAACAAACACACGAAAACCATGAGTGTGACTGCATCTTTCCCGTGGATCTGTGTCATCTGGCTTCATCCGCGTCACCTGCTTACTACAAAAGCCACAATTCCCCCAATGCGTATCGTCTGCAATCTAAGCCCGCAGAGAAAGAAAAGCCGATCTTGTCGCAGAGAAGAGGCCAGTTGACAGAAGGGCGTGCTGCAGGCGAGACGAGATGCGTTGAAGCGTCGGCGTGCTGCTTTCTCGTCCGATCGCCTTCAGGCTCGCACCGATTTCAGCGGTTTGCGGCTCTCTCCTGATGATCAGGGAGCGCTATTAGTCCCTGTGAGTCTCCTTGAGAACGGATGGCTTCGTCCCGTTTCCAGCGGCTGCCTGCCGATGAAGGCGATGACGAGCACGGCGAGGCCATGATGAATGGGCATGACACAGGCGTGGATGACCCATCGCGGCGGCGTGCAGTGGAGGGGATGGTCAAAGGGCGAGATAGGGCGTGGAGTTCCGATGATATAGAAGACCCTGCCAGCCTCCCGACGGTGGTGCATGGCGGCATGGCGACGGTCAACTTCGTGTCGGACCATGGCGAGGCGCAGGTGCGACGTGGGTGCTCGCGGCTGTGCAGATGACGCACGCCTCGCACTGAGATTCTGTGTTGGTGCGTGATTTCTCATGCAGGTTTTGGCTCTCCCTGCGGGCGAGTACTCATTGAAGCAGCTGCAGGGCCTCATCCCTAGAGGTGAGAATGGTGCAAAGACGACACCACCGAAGCACACGCCTTTACACGAGCCATTGTCCTGCTGTGTCAGTTCTGCGGTTGGTGAAGGCTGACCCACGCGATACCCGTGGGTCTTTTCCATTCCGTCCATGCGATGACGCCCTGGGCGTGTCGACGGACCACCCCAGCCCGACGCCCTCCCTCTCACCCATATTCGGGCTGGGTCGCCGGGGCTCCAACCAGCGCCTGTCGGCTTCCATGAACACCATGGGGGCATCGCAGCGGGGGAGCGCCTTCGTGCTGGAGGGCGGGAAGAGCTACGTGGCCCAGAGGGCGTTTGAGCACCAGGACAGCCCCATCGCCCACCTGCTGTCCAGACGGGTGGGGCAACACAGCACACGAGAGATCGAAAGGCCGAGTGGCCACTGGCCTGTGCACGTGTGTGTGTGTGTGTGTGTGTGCAGGGTAGTGACGGTGAGGAGTCGTTCCACAGTTGGTTTAGTTTCCTGCAGCAGGTGGTCAAGGTGTTCCACATGGTCTACTGGATCGTCGTCATAGCCGAGGTGGTCGCACTGCTCGAATCCAACCACTGCGAAGGTCACACACAACACACAGCCGACACACCATCAACCACCCACCGACACCAAACACAGGGACAGGCTGTGCATCTGTCTGTCTGCCTGTCTGTGCCTGTCTCCAGGTGATTTTCGTCGCAACGCCACCTTCTTTTGCGGTTTCCTCACGTTCCTGTTGGCCGTGATTGGCGTGGCTGGGGACAGCGAATGGATGTCAGGTACGCAGCTGTGACGTCCTCCTGTGTTGTGTTGTCGGTCGTCACGGCACGCGATTCTCCATGTGTGTGCGTGTGTGGTGCAGGTTATCTGATGGTGGCCATCTACTTGCTGACGGCCATCTACTTCCAGATCATCTTTGTGCGACAGTGGTTCGTCAACGTTTGCTACTACTGACGAACCGAACCATCTGCGGGCTTTTTCCGTTTTACATAGCCTCTTCCCATACTCGAACCTACGTGTCCAACATTTTATGTGCTTTTCGGGAGGGAGGGAGGGCACGGGAAAAGAGCAGTACTATATGGTGCGTGTGCTGTGTGTAAGGGAGTGGGTGTGTTTCTTGAATACTTGAATAGATACGTGTGTTTGTGAAGTGAGTAGATGCGTGAAGTTAACTAACGGTGACCGGACGCTCCCTATGCGGTCAAGCCTCATCAGATGGACCGACCATCCAGGCAGCAAAATTGATTTGACGGGTGATATTGTCTTTGAAAGCCATCTCTCTCAGTCGCTGAGGCAAAAACAATCATCCCAGCACTCAACTCACACACGCATCCCTGCCTCTCCACCGCCGTGTCACATCACACTAGAGCATCAATCACATGACACCCACATCCCAACACGCCGCACCGAAAACATGGATGGCCTATCTATCAGCCATTACACCTACGCATCGTTCGTAATCTCTATCCCGAGATGGGGTCGGGCTTCTCGGTCGGCCTGTCAAATCCCTCGTACCACGACTTGACGAAGTCGTCCATGCGGCCCTTAGTCGTGGAGCGCAGCGTCAGCTCACGACGCTCGGAGGGAGTGAGGTAGGTGGACGGGTCAAAGTCGGGATCATCAACAGGCAGCTGAGACCTGAACACACAGTGCAGCACGCCCGTCCGCCCGCACCAATGTCTGTCACAGGCTGGCTCTCTGGAGTGTGGGCGTGTCGGTCACTGACCAGTCGACGGTCTCGCCGTCCTCTGGCGGCTTCATGATCTTGTCTTCCTCCACCCCCATGCCGATGGCGGTGCTGGAGAAGTCTCCACTCGACAAAGCCTTCTCAAGGGACTCGATGCGCTTCAGACGGAGCATCTTCTTCAGGTACCTGACGTCACACACGCAGAGAAGCACAGTGAGTCAACCAGTCAGCTCCCTGTGAAGCAGGCAGTCAGATCTATGGCAAGGCCGACCTGATCATGAGCTCTTGCCTCAGTTCCTCCTCATATGTGGCGGTGGCCACCTCCCCCTGGTAGTTGATGGTCTCGCTCTCAGGTTCAAACGTGACCGAACTCTTGCTCGGCCGCCGCAATATGCCCACAGAGCTCTTGACGGCGCGCCACAGGAGCGCACTCTGCTCTTCGGGCTTCATCTTCTCGATGCCTGATGCGCTGGCCATCTGCAGGGAGGAGGCGGCATGAGGGCGGACTGGGGAGAGGAGGGACGCGGGGGGGACGAACGCTTGTGTGGCGGTGGCCGCTGTGGCAAGCAAGATGAAGTTGAGCATCTTCGGATGCGTCGCTGGAGGCCTCCAGATGTGCGCCTGGGGTTTATGGGGTCCAGGGTTTGAGACTGGGGGCCGAGGGGGCGCCAGGCAAGCTTGTGTTGAAAGTTTCTCTTGTTTTCTCGTGTCGTTGAAGGCGCCAACGTATGTCACATGACACCGTGAGTGTCCCCCAAGACCAACAGCTGTTATCAGCCGGACCTCTCCCCCAACGAGAGGAACCGCGCCGCAAGTCGAGTGCATACGAGGCTTTCCCGGTGTTTGTGGGCGGCAACCTCCTCCAACCGGTGCTAGAGGAGGTCGAAGACACGGCCCGAGCGAGGGCCCTCTACAGCAGCAACAGGAGCCTATCCTCTGACGACATCAAGCAGATTCGCAGCACCCCCATCGCCACCACGCCTGTCAGCAAGACCCCCAGCGGCAGGAAGCGGCAGGTGCGAAAGGAGCCCCCCTCCAAGAAGAGTGCACAGGACAAGCGCGGAGAGGTTGAGGTTCATCAGCGGCCCACTCTGATAATCCACTCTGACAGCGACCCGCTGCTGCTCACTCTCCCTCTGCATGTCGTGGCGCGTGAGGAAACCGGGCCCAAGAAGGTCAAGACGAGAGCTGCAACCGACCCGCAGGTCACCCCGATAGACCACAACCGAGACATGGAGGGCGGCAAGGACCTGACGAAGTGGGTCAAACAGCCCCAGAAGGCCAAGAAGGCCAAAGCCAAGGGTGGTGCCAGGGACAAGAAGCCCTCCCGTGCCAAGTCCCCGGCCAGGGCGGCAGCGAAGAAGGGCAAGGCCACAGGGGGCGGCAAGAAGGGCGTGGCCAAGGCAGTCATTACGAAGAAAGAGGGCGTTGAGGGTGGTGATGTGAAGGAGGGCGGTGGTCAGTACCCGCGTTACGTGTACAAGGAGGGGAAGGAGGATTCGATGAAGGTCGTGGACGTGCACGAGTACCAGGCGCTCGTCGGGGTCAGCGGAGTGGACGGCAGCAGGGAGGGAGTGACGGAAGGGGCAGGGATGAAGCCGTTTGTGTGTGTGTGCATCAGGAGTTGGTGGCCATCCGTCGACGCAACGAAGCCCTCATCGCCTCCCGTGACAACCTGGCCCGCAACCTGGGCGTGAGCAGCTTACACCGACGCATCCCTCCGACTCAGCAACATTCACATCTCCCCCCTGTGCGTGGCTTGTGTCTCATCAGGAGGTGTCTGAGGCCGCCAAAGTGTCGGATGCCGAAGTCAGGAGGCTCAAAGCGCAAAACAAGGTCAGCTGCTGACGGCTGGATGAAGCATACAGGCGGACGAGGGAGCTTGCCCTCACTTCTGCCGTGTGTATGTGTGTCTCTGTTAGTTCCTTGAGAACGTTCTGAGTGGCAACCAACCTGTTGGGGACATCGGCATACGGTTTGACCATCCCGCATACACACGCACACAGACACACACACACTCTCTGCTCTCTCTCTGTCTCTGTGCAGCGGGCGACCCTCCAGGCCACCGTCTCACCCATCTCTGTTCGCGTGCTGCCCTGCACCAAGCAGCGCCACGCTCAAGCCCTCGCCCACCACCGCCCACCTGGCGGCCACACGCTCATTCGGGGGGCCAGTACCCACCTACACGCCACCGCCCCACCTCCAGTCCCACCACCCTGGTATCAAAACCGCCGGGCCCTTCATGCGCGAACCGTCACCCACTGAGATGGACCGCATCCACCAGGTCAAGGCCGTCAGCCCAACCACCACGCCGGTCTTCCGCTACCAGGCCCCGTTCACACCCGTGCCCATGACAGGCCCCGCAGCATTCCCCGTCGGGCCAGCCAATGGCGGTATGGTGACCCGTGTCGGCCCTGCTGCCACCCCAGTGGCGCTCCTGCCCGGCCCTGTGGCCAAGGCCCCGCCGCTTGCCTATGCCTCTGTTGTTCCCTACGGCCAGGTGCAGATGTTCCCGCCCATGCAGGAGCACAAGCTGGTCACTGGAGGGACTGGTGGTGGTACTGATGATCAGACGAAGGAGACCATGCAGGTGACGGTGACGCAGAAGGGCGGGGCGGCGGCGATTGTGCCGGTGAGCAAGGCCACGGTCAAGGCGGCTGCACCCAAGCGACCCGCCTCTGCTGCTCCAGTGGCCCAGCGGGCTGTCTCGGCTATGCCTCCCCGACGTGCACGTGGCAAGGCGCCTGCACCGGGTCCGCCTGCGGTGACGGAGACACGGGGCAGACGGGGTCGATCGAATATGCCTCCCGTCGTGCCTGCCAAGACAGCGGCTCCCAAGGCACGTGGTGGCGCTGGTGGTGCTGGGAAGGCGCCGCCCATGGCCAAGGTTGGGGGGATGGTGAAGAAACCGGTGGTTGGTGAGATGGAGGACAGGACGGGGACGGATATAGAGGTGGCCAAGACAATCAAGGCCGTGCCCAGCTTGTATTCGTCTGGTGGTGGTGGTGTGGTCGGTGCGCCCCCTACGCCGCCCTACATCCCGACGCCGCCCTACATCCCTCCTCTCCAAGTCCAGAAGCGACAGGCACTCACCCCGTCCATCTGGCGATCGTGTTGCACCGAGCAGCAGACAGCCAAGGGAGAGCCGCCCCACTACATCTACCACGACCCCCATGCAGCAGCAGCCATGGCCCGCACCCGCAACCCCGGCCGCGGCCACCCGCACCCCAATGTGCTCAACATCTACCCCGGCGGCACCAAGAATGTCCTCACCATGCCCGTGTACATGCCGGCCGCCAACAACGGAGTCTACACGCCGGTGCCCGCCACTCACCAGGGCGTCTACTCATACCAGCCGCAGCCCCGGGGGTTCTTCGAGTCGTCCCTGGCTGTGGAGACGTCGCGGATGGGCAAGAAGTGATGCCCTTAACATACACAGATGGATGGGTGAGGTGTCATACATAGAATGGTGAGGCTTGCTGCGTGTGGGGATTGGCGAAAGTCGATCGAGTGGCTGGCCGGTGGGGTGGGGTGGGGTGAGTGGCTGAGGGGCTGGAGGGAGGAATGACTCAGTGGACTGATTGATTGGATGGATGGATGGATGGACGCCTTGTGCATGCGGCAATGTCCCATGCATTTGCTGGATACTCTCAATAAGTCGCTCGCGAGCACACCATACCACTGTATGTCAACCGCCATTGACAAAACACCGTAGCATGTGTCCCATAGCACCATCATGCGTGTATCACCATCCACCCAGCACTCACTCGAAGCAGTTCCAGACGGCGACAGAGCAGTCCTCGGCCGCCGTGAGTATCTGCTTCTCGTCAGGGCTCCAGGCCACAGCTACCACTCTACCCGTGTGGCCGAATCCCGTGTACATCAACTCGCGACCCTGATCGATACCATACACCACACACAACACACACATATATCGAGGTCTCTGGATCCATGCATCCATCAGTCTGCCTGTCTGTCCGTTCTTGCCTGTAGGTCGTAGATGTAGAGGAGGTTGTCGTGTGCGCCGCAGGCCACGTATCTGCCGGATGGCGACACACTCACGCACAGCAGCTTGGGCGCGCTCGTGATGCCCGAGAGGCATGTCGGGGCGCCGGCTATGTTCGGAAACCTGTGAGAGAGAGAGAGAGAGAGAGCGGAGACATGCAGATGATGTGGGAGCTTGTCTCATGGATGTGTGTGTGCGTGTGTGTGTATGTGTGTACTTGACAGGGTCGGGCATGGGTGTGAGTATGGCTACAGGGTCCGCCTCGTCCTCATCCCAGAACAGCAGGCGACCGTCAACGCCACTAGTGATCAACTGACAACAGCAACGCATCAATCCAATCCATTCATTAGCTGGCTCCTCTTTGAGTGTCTTCTTGGCTTCTGGTCACCTCGTACTCGTGATCCTTCCGCTGCGCCAGGCCGGTGAAGACCCCGTCAACCACAGCATGCTGGCACACCTGCACACCCATACACACACATTCATACAACAGGCAGGTGAGAATGATCCACCTCCCCTCTCCCTCTCTTGGTGACCTTTTTGTCCTTCTGCAGATCCAGAGACACCAGCAGCTTGTCGGCGCTACAGGCGTGCACCACATGCGGTTTGTTGTGGTCGACCTTGAGCCCCGTGACAGCCCGCTTGGCGACGCTGTAGTTGCCCACCATCTCCCTGGTCCGCGGATGCCACACCCGCACGTAGCCGTCCTCACCCCCAGACACCAGCATGGTCCCCTTGCCACCCTGACCCTGGGCGGCCGTCAGGGCCGTCACCGCACCCCGGTGGCTGGTGGGGATCTCCCATGACGGGGAGGGGGAGGAAGAGGTGGTGTCGGTGGGCGTGTCTAGGCTGCCGTTCTTGTCTTCGGGCTGCTGTTTGGGCAAACAAGGCTCGATGAAGTACCCACGGATGGCGCCGTCTTCGTAACCTGTGTTATAAAGAGAGATGGGATTCCCTGCTGTTTGTGGCGAGGAAGAGCTGTGTAGGGTGTGTGTGTGTGTTGCGCGTACCGACTAGGAGTTCAGTGTCATCGAACGCCAGGCAGACAGCGAGCGCCGCCTTCTTGGCCGGGTGCTGCGTCTGGACTACAGCACGGTAGTCGGACAGATCCCAAACATGCGCCTCCCCTGCCATGAAATACACACGTCAGTCACATGTGTGTGTGTGTGTGTGGGTGTATGCGTGTGCCGCACCTGATCGAGAGGTGGATGCGAATATCTGCTGTGTGGTGCCGAATACCAGCGATGTGAGGGCGGCGCAATGTGAATGCCCCAACACCGTAGCCGTCATGTCCGACAACATCACCCTGACAACCAACAGCCCGGACACACAGACACACCGGCGCATCGCATCCATGCCTCCCTGCCCTCCGAGACACCCACCTGAAGAGCCTCCCGTTGGTGGTACCGCACACGACCTCCTGCCCATCCGGCGACAGTGCCAGCCCCGACACGCACCCGCTCACCCCCATGGCCTTGACCTCCTCCCACTGGGCATCACGCCCCTCGCATATCTTGACGCTGCCATCCCCACCCCCCAGCACCACACGCCCGTCCTGCCCACACATGGCCTGCACACCGTTGGCCGTCACGGGGATGGCTGCACGGAAGACGGACGTGTCCATGTTGAATATGAGAAGGTCGCCGGCTGTGGTTCCGGCCAGGAAGAATGGTGGGCTGGTGAGGGCGCACAGGAAGCGACGCTGGAGGCCGGAGGACGGCAGCTGGGCCCGCTGCGAGTCGCCTGCAGATGGGAATACGGAGAGAGACGAGTGGATGAGAATCCTTCATGTGGCGGTGTGGCTTTCCATTTGTGTACCTCTGTAGTTCATGGCGGCGAGGTCGAATGTGAGTCGGGTTATGACCACCTGGTTCTCGAGTGTCGTCACCAGCATGTACTCGGGATACCGCGACGCCTTGGCCCTCTCCACACTACTGAACTTCACCGTCGAGCACAGCTGCACCAGACACAAACCATGGCACACCATCCCCCCCATCCAATGGATAAACCCGGCACCTAACCTGTTCGCTACGTTTGTTGACGACCACCTCCCCTGTCTGCACGTCCCACACGAACAGCTGCCGCTCCTCCGACGAGGCGGCGGCGAAGCGGCCGTCAGCGGACATGTCAGCGGCAATGATGCCGCCACGCATTTCGGCGAACTGGCCGATGCCCTTCCTCGTCTGCAGATCCCACGCAATGACCTCAGACGGGCCGTCCTTGCGCCTTGGCGACGCCGCCTGCCCGGACAGAAGCGTCTTGCCATCCTGAAACAACGAACCAACACGAAGAAGATCTACCATTTTGCGGCTTCGTTGTGTGTCGTTCTGACCTGGCTGAGTGCGAGTGCGGTGATATCGCTATCATGAGCCCTGAAGAACTCCTGCTTGTGCGGGTCCTCTACGTTCTGCATCACCACAGCCGAGCCGCATGAGTAGATGATGGTCGGCTCGGCGGGGTGCCACAGCAGGCAACTGCGATGCTGTCCAGAGTATCCTATCAAGTGTTCCAGCTCAACCGCCATTTTTTCGGGCACCGGCGAGAATTCACTTCCTCGGCATAATTCTCGCCGGTCGAGACGGAATTAAAAGGCACCCAACCAGTGTGGACCTCTGATTCAACTTCTCTCTTCCCCCCGCAGCTGTTCTGTTACCCTACGGCACAACAAACCTTCGCCCTTCGTCCCTGTTGCAGCTGGGGGCTCAGAAGGCTAAGAAGGCGTAGCCGCCAGAAGATGATGGCCTCTCGCCGCTGATCATCGTCAACCGAGAGAGGGGCTGTTGAAGCGGCCCGACCTCATCGGAGACTTTGTTCGAGAATGCGAATAAAGGACAGGTACACATGGCACGTGCACCGAGGCACACGCGGTGCATGTCTGTCGTATCCTTGACGTACACTGCTTGGACGCGAAAGTTGTGGTTTCTCCCAATGTGCAGCGTCGCACTCTATGTGCGATGGAGGGTTCAGTGCTGGCCTACGTGTTCTCTGGCCGATTCGAGAGGGCCTTTGTCCGTGACGAGTGCGTTCAGATGGTCAGCGACTATTAGCGACGGGGGGAATAAAGTGGCATGTCTGTCACCAGTCTGTGTGACAGGCTGGTCGCGCATCTGGGATATTACGATTGGAAAGACATCACGACCGTCACCCTGCCCGCCGTCAAGCAGACGGACTTACCGTATAAGTATGTCAGTGTGAATGGATCAAATGAGTCAACACGTGTGTGTGTCGTAATGTTCCGCCTCATGTGTGTGTGTGTGTGTGTGTGTGTGTCAGGTATTGGGTTGATTCGCTCCTGTATGGCGCATCAGCGAACAAACCCTGCAGCACACCCACTGAGGACACTGCGGCCTTGCCGGTTGGCGAATGGAGGGCGGCAGAGCAGAAGGAGCGAATTGAAGCTGCAAAGAAAAAGGTGCTGGCCAGACTTGACGTCATTCGACCCCTCCTGAAGACGGTCCATGCCGATGATGATGAGGTACAGTATACTCAGAGACATACACACATACACACACAACAGGATTGCAAGAATAGCGACAAGCATAGCGCCTATGTGTCTGGTTGTTGGGTGGGTGTGTCAGCTCTTGTCGGTTGATGTGCTGGGCGTGAAAGTGACCATCACCAAGGCGGCGGCCAAGTCGATGGGTGGAGAAGACAGCCCATTCTACGGCAGATTCACACGGTGAGGAAGAGAGCACTAATGTACGTCATCCACCTATGTGTTCTGATGGACGTATGTGTGTGTGTGGCGTTCCGATGAATACGTTGGTGTGTCTATTGCGGCTTAGTGATGACCGACACTCGGTCTACGGCCTCGACTGCGTCCGCCGCATTGCCGACATCATCGCGCGAGCCCACCAGCACCGCCAGGGCCTCATAACAGCTGGTGTGCATCAGTCGATGGGAGACGAGATCATCTCGATATGCCGCTCGGCGATTCATGTCTTTGGCATCGATGCCAACCGCTACCTGGGCCAGCCCGGCTGTCTCCTCACGAGCGAACACCTGCAGCAAATCAATAGATGGGGAAAGAGGACTGGTGGTCCCTCACATTTGCCCGCCCTGCCGGCCTATATGGGCAAACCCATTGTTTGCCTTTATAAGTAAGCAGCAAACATAATGCCCTCTCCTACTGTCACTCTCTTGCTGTCAGGGCCCCGAGACATAACACCACGGCTGATGGCTGGCATTGGTTGGAGTTCGTGGCAGCCATTAATGGCCGCTCGCCGCTGATCATCGTCATGCGAATAAAGGACAGGTACACATGGCACCGAGGCACAGGACACAACACGGACGGACAAAAGATGAACGTGTGGTGTATGCCTGTCGTAAGCAACGAGATTTTGGCGATGGTCGTTGATGGCCAGCTGCTCGATGTGGACCGCTTGGACGACTGGGGGAGAAACCACCACCTTCTCTCCATGTCTTCATCCCTCTACAAACTTGAAGGCACGCCCGACTTGCCCTACGTGGGCCGCTTCAGTAACAACAGCCTGATAAGCTTCGCAAGCCTGTACCAGAAGACGCAAACCACGGACACGAATCACCCCACCGCAAGCATATCGTCACTTCTGTCGGTGACGGGCCTGGACATGGGCATCTTATCATCGGCCGAGCGGCAGCGAGTTACCGGTGGGCCGCCAACAATGAATAAACCCCTCAAGCGGTGCCAGGCCTGGACAAGCAGCGGTAGTAAGAAAGGCAGGCAGAAGCAGCCGACCTTTGATCACCGCACATCCTTCCTCCTTCCCTGTCCTATTGTCAGCCATCATCGAGGAGAGCTGGTGCTGACGCCAGCATTGATTGCTGCTTACATTTTATTTTCGTTGGCTCTTTCCCCACCCATGCAGCGAGCGCATCATGCGGCCACCACGTGGTGCAATAAGAGTGCGATGGATCAGTAGATGCATCGTGTATGCTGCATTGGCCAATGGGACTCAATGAAACAGGCCTCGGAGTCGGCGCCCCTTCAAAGAAGAGGCCCTCTACACCGAAGACCGGCAGGTACGACAACAAACAAGATTATATCCATCAGCTGTCTATCTGCCTGTCTTTCTGCTAGCGTACGTTTGTTGAGTGAGCCCCCGCCCGGCTGGCAATGAATGGAGAAGGACCTGCTGCGCTGCATCGACTTCACCGAAGGTGGGTAGAGACAAACAAATCGATGAGTCTATGCCCCTCTACCTCGTTCAGGCAATGTGCTGTGCCTGGTAGCGATGGTGCGGGTGATCCGACGGCGCGGCAATTGGAAGGAGTGGTCGTCCTTTGCGGTTTCCTATGCGCTGGGTGTTGCCTCATCGCCGGAGTGCGGCTGCGAGCTCCTGAGAAAGGTGGGCGGGCGATTTGAGTACTGTCTCGCTATTTGTCTGCGTTGCCGACGAGTGCCCCCATCGACACGTCATCGCTTACGCCACGGGGCAGCTTCTCATGATGAAAGACGACCATCCGCTACCGGTCAGCTGCACGATCCGGTGGTTGCCGTGCGCGGTCCGCTGGGTGGCCTGCTTTCTGCTGCAGCGAAGTCTCCCTCCCCTGTTCAGAGACCACCTGCATTTCGACGCCGCGTAACTGTCGGGAGGGCCACTCGACCTCATAATTGACAGCGGATCGATGGCTTCTGATTGTGCTGCAGGGTGTGCGAGCACGACTACCAACACGCCGTCACCATTGTGCAGCGGAGGTGCGCACACTGTCAGCAAGTCGATGGATGCGGTGCTGGCCTTTTGTCGTGTTCAGTTCGGTGCCGGTGGGCAGATGGGCATTTGCTGGTTCAGCCAGCGACTATGGCCAATTGACTATGGCGACCTGCTGCCGCAGCTGAAACAACAGAAGGCGATGCAGTTCGTGTGGCCTTTCTTCGTCCTGCGCCAGTTTGCCAACGTCAAGGCTATCGTCGGGCCAGGTCAGACAGAGCGAGCCGGCCACGTGTGCATGACAGTTCTGTCGTGCCTGTGCAGCTGACTTCTCGTCCATTTCCGACGCCGAGCGCGCTCCACTGGCATACATCGCATGGCTGCTGGACGACGGGGACGGACAGGACGCACTCGGGACGGGCAGTGAAGGCAGGCAGATGCGAGCGGACTATCTCAAGCTGGTCAGCCATTGAGCGAGCCGAAAACCCTCTCTTCTCTCTCGTCACCTTTCTCGCCTTCCTGTGTCAGCACGGCGCCCTTCTGGTGTTGTTTCGTCTTTGTTTGTCTTTGCAGCTCTGCACAAGGGCGATCATCATGGCCGCGTTGACTTCCTCGAGAACGGTGCGAACGTCGCCACAGTGGACGTCGAATTGGGACGGATGCTGAATCGTGGTGTGCCGTGAAATGCGGTGGTGGGCAGGGTTGTTATGTTAAGGTGATAAGGTCGACGAGATCTCGTCTGAGGAGAGGAGGAAGGAAGATCCTTGCAAGCATCTCAAGCCGAGAGCAAGGCGACGAGAGAGAAGAGCACCTATTGCACCAGGAGTACATCATGTGCTTGATCGTGGAACGGCAGGAGAAAATTAAAGTACACACGCGCAGTGCTGCCGATGACACGCATGAAGGCATCTGCATGTCTCATTGTCTTGCCTTTCCATGGATCAGATTGATTGGGTGGTGCCTCACACGTTCTACCTTTTGGGACGAGTCCATAGCTCGTCTGACACTGTATCATGGCAAAAGGTGATACGGCTGAAGAAGTGACCCTCTTTGTGTGTGTCTCTGTGTGTGTGTGTGTGCATGTGTGTGTGTGTGTGTGTGTGTGCAGGAGAGTGTCTGCCATCGAACGTCCGTCGTTGAGGGATCAGCTCGAGGCTTCGATCGCCCAAGGTGAGACCTACAGCTGTGCAGTCTCTCTGCCGAAGTGATGGCTTCTCTTCGTTCGGCAGTGTGGAAGGACGTCGCCCTAGCCGCCCTGCCGGCCCCCCAGCCCCAGCAGGCGCTGCCCGACCTACCAGCCCCTGCAGAGCACACTGATTGATGGATGGTGCGATGGGTGGCACAGACTCAATGGCCTGTTATCTGTGCAAGAATGGAGTTACTATTCCTCTCATTTCAGCAAGGTAATCAAGGTGAAGGGCGGCACCATCTCACAACTCGTCTCACCATCCATGGATCAGCATGCCCTTCACGTGTGTCCACTGTGTTTGTTCAGATTGTCAGATTGTCACCCGTACTACTACGACCAAGGCGAGACGGGAAGCCTCCTTCCCATGGTCAGAGACTACCTGCGTTTCGACGCAGCGTCGACGCAGCGTCGACGCAGCGTATATAATTGGAGGGAGGGGCAGTCGATCATCGTGAGTCACAGCGGATCGACGGCTTTTCCTTGTCTTCTGCAGGGTGTGCGAGCACGATTACCAACACGCCGTCACCATTGTGCAGCAGAGGTGCGCACATTGTCAGCAAGTCCACAGATGCGGCGCTGATGTATGCCTTTTGTCGTGTTCAGTTCGGTGCCGGTGGGCCGGTGGGCGTTTGCGGGGGCAGCCGGCGACTACGGCGACCTGCTGCCGCAGCTGAAACAACAGAAGGCGATGCAGTTCGTGTGGCCCTTCTTCGTGTTGCGCCAGTTTGCCAGCGTCGAGGCCATCATCGAAGTGGGTCGATCGCCGTCCTGAGCCCCCTCCTCTGCCTGTCGACAGTGAGTCTGGCCTCACGAGCGAACACCTGCAGCAAATCAATAGGTGTGGAGAGAGGACTGGTGGTCCCTCACATTTGCCCGCCCTGCCATCCTATATGGGCAAACCCATTTTTGGGTTTACAAGTAAGAAGCAAACGGAGGACTGGTGGATGCTCACTATAATACCCTCTCTGCTGTCACTCTCTTACTGTCAGGGCCCCGAGACATAACGCCACGGCTGATGGCTGGAATTGGTTGGAGACTCATCGCTGCCTCCATTTTATATTTGATGTCTCTGCCAGCAGCGGACCCGCATACATCATCATGCCGTCCACCCCACTGACGCCTACCCCCTGCTGCCCTCCCGACTCGCCGCGCCAGAGGTGGACAAGTGCATCGCACGGGACGACTGGCCGGAAGAGGACATCCAGCGGCTGTTGATGCTGAGGGAGCGGCTGAGGAAGGTCGTCACGGTGCCTGCGGTGAGTGAGCTAGGGATCGGCAAGAGAGAGAGGGCTGCCCTGTTCACATTCGTTTGTCGGTTTCTCTGTCTGTTGATGTCTGTCTGTCGATGTGTGTGTGTCTGTATCCATCAGGATGAGGAGCTCATTGCCCAGTCCAGGTGGATGAGCATCCACAAGCTCCTGGATGCCCCCGACACGATCGGGACCATGCGGAGTCTCGAGATCCGCGTCGAGGAGCCCGTCCACGACAGACGGGGGGGCAGCGTGCCGTGGCTGGCGCAGTTGATGGAGCTGCTTCGCCTGTATGGAGTGGCGGTGAAGGGCATGCGGCTGGCTGGCCCCCATGAGCACGGGATTCATGGCGGGCTACCTTCACTTGAAGCCAACGAGGCTCGTTCGGGCGCTGCTTCTCGGGAGGTGGTGGGTGGACAGCGAGGGGACGGATGGATCCATGGAGACCTGATCTCTCTCTCTCTCTCTCTTTCTTTCTCTCTCTCTCTCTGTGTGTGTGTGTGTGTATGCTGTGCGTGGCCTGTAGTGAGGCCAAGTTCCGCGAATACGTGGCGGACATGACGGCCGAGATCGTGGAATCGGAGGCCGCCGATGCGACAGCAACGGGTACGTGCAGGCAGACACACACGCTTCCACTGACATATACAACTTCACCCACCACACCCTTCTCCCCTCCCTTTCCCATTATTGTCAGCACACTGTCGCCGATCCTGGAGGACCCACCGATGGCACCCCGGCCGATGCTGCTGCTGGCTCCCATCAACAGCCGGCAAAAGAGGCTGTCGCCTGTGGAGCGTCTGCTGCCTTTCGATCCTGTGAAATGATCGTGTGACGGGTCGGTGCCAACCAATGACTCACACTCATGCGTGTGTACAGCTTCTTGTCTGTTTGTTTCAGCCGGCGCCGCTTCGTGACAAGAAAATCCCCACGGCCGCCCCTGCCGCCCCACCCACGGCCACAGTACCCCAGCCGGCTGTACAGCCAGAGGTGACAGCCCAGCCATGTCTACAGGAAGGGCCTGGTGGTGGCCATTCGGGCGCCTGGGTCACCTTACAAGATCAGCAGACGCTCCGCGATGTCATTGATGAGCCAGGTGTACGGGCGTGGTGGCGGTGTGAGGAATGGTGCGTGGTGTGTCTCGCCGGGGGTCAGCTGAAGACGGGTGGGATAAGTATAGTATCGCTGTCTGCATTTTATATTTGACGTCTTTGTAATGATGTCTGAATGAATGCTGATCCGTTTGAATTGCTGACTCGTCCGTGGTTCTGGCATCTGGCGCATCGAGGCATCGACTCTGTCTCTGCTTTCACATAGAGTCCATCTGTCCTGCTGCTCTGCCCAACCGGCAGTGTCAGATCGAGTCAATCAGTCATTGAAAAATGAAGGCTTGTGTACAACCACTCATGCATGAAAGGTCCAAACTACCACCCGTCGTCAGTCACACACATTTCCTAGACGATGTGGCTTCCTCCTCCCATCGCTGCGGGCAGGCCCAGCCGTCCCGCGACCCAATTCTTCAAAGGAGCTCTACCACGACGCCAAACGTGCTGAGAGGAGTCAGGCGAACGCCGCTCGCGGCTCAGCCGCACAGCCTCTGGTGTGGGCAGGGCGAGTGGAGGGGGCACACGGATGCGCCGGTTGGGGTTGTGTATGTGGGTGGACTTCGTCGAACAACTGAAACACGTGTACACTCCCGCAGCAAGTCCTATAGCACTTAGTCTGCATATCGGTGGATGGATGCCTGCTCTCACCTTCGAAAGTGCATACACGGCATGAACGACACGGCACACAACACTCATTGCATTGACGCCACCAGCTGCACAGAAGCAAACATGATTGATATAGCTGCCGCAGCAATGGACAAATAACCCTGTATATCGCGCATTAGTCTGCCTCTGAGTCTCATGTACATCCCCATCAAACTCAGAGGCATACATCAGAGAGGCAGCCGCTCTTAGACCGGCTCCCCTGGTGTGTATCAAGTATGAACCGACGACCACCCCTGAAGATGATACATGTGCATACATGGACGCCACCAGCTGAACTGAAGCTTTCTGACCGCACTGCCGATGAATACACGACAAAGAAGGGTAGTGAAACAGACATGCAGCGATACGACACAAAGGGTGTGGCAGACACGAGACACACACGGGCCGGGGAGGCAGGTAGACAGGCATGCGTGTATGTCGTGAGTGTCAACTGTGAGCCTTCCCGCCAGCCCGTCATGCGAACACACACATTCTCAAACAGGCCGTACTTAGGACGATCCAGCCGCGAAGGGCAGCCCTCCCTGATTTGTATAGAGAGACATCCGAGAAGGCCGGTCAGACAATGGAGTCAATCCAGTTTGGGTCGACAGCAGTGGCCGACTCCGGCTGTGCGGTGGCTGAGTCGGGGCTGAAATGGCATGTCAGGTATCAGAATGAACACCACTGAGATGGCGCTTTCAGGCAGAATGATGTGGGCCACCAGCACTAGATAGGTGAGATTGCGGAAGTTGCATGTGCTGTCGGCCTCATTGCCCGTCTGGATGCTGGAGGCCTCGATCAGCCAAACACCAAAGTCCCGGGACCTTCATGCCACAGCTATTCATGAAGGAATGCATTTTCCTTCCTCTCTGCCGACAAAGGAAAGAGAGACATCATCTGCGCGTGGCGCTCTTCCTTCTGCCAGTGTGCTTACGCGAGCGGCGATGTGAGTCTGGAGAGGGGCTGGATAGCCGGCACCAAGATCCAGCATTTGAGCATTTGGGTCGAGTTCAGCACCATCGCATCACGTCTGCCAACCAGATGAGGCAGTCCATATGGAGGCCGCACATACATGTCTCTATCCCTCGTTTGGCTCACAGGATGAATGCAGCCCTGCCGGGCAGGCCGATCTTCAGGTTGACGTGCTCAATGATGATCAGATCCACACACGACACCATGATGCGCACTGATCTCCTAATCCAAAACGCCGACCGGAGGCGCCATTCTGTGGTGATTGTCTGGAAGATGATGAGCGCCAATGCTGACGCCAGCGCCCCCACCAGTTGCGAGACTGTCTGGTAGTAGGTGAAGTCGAAGGTAGGTCCGTTCGGGACGCACGAGGGCCGCGCTGTGTACCAGAGGCCTACGGCTCCAGGAATTTGGAGATACAGCGCCACTAACGAGACAAAGCAGACGCAGCCAGTATTGTGTCTCGTTTCTCGTATCTTGTGTCTCCTCTTTCTCTCTGACCAGACAAGAAGACGTAAAGGTTGGACACCGCCTGGGCCGAGCTGAGTAGGGCGAAGGCGATGACGCTGACGATGATCGCCACGATGGCCAAATAGATCAGCTGCACCACGGGAGACGAAAACGCACCTACACGAGGCAGACAGACAAACAGATCATGCAGCACGCCTCGCCCATGGCCCATGGAAAGGTTTCCTCGTACCAACGATGGCCAGCCCCAGAGCAGCCACACCACTGATTGCCCCCATGAGAAATGTCTTCCATTCAGCCCTTAACTTCGCCACCTGACGTGTCCAGCCATCCAGCGTGTCATGAGCCTCTTGCTGAAATGCAGACATACCTGTATACGGCTGCCATGTGGCAGCCGTATTCTTTTTCTCTCTTCGGGCAGCCATCCCCTGAGCACAATCCCAGCCCTCGATCACCCGGATGATGGAGAGACGTTGGCAGACACAGCCAAAACACCAAATCCGGTCTTAGAAACACAGATGGGTAGCATACAAAACACAGTGCCACAAAGGCCCGCTAGATGCCATTGTTCTGAAGCTGACGTACCGACCGAAGCGCTTGCAATGATAACACCCTAAGCCGATTTCTGACAACATTCACAAGACCAAGGCAGCCATCCAACTCTTCAACCTACACACGCCATCAAGAGAGGGACACGCAATGTGCCAATCTATGCAATGATGAAGGAATATCTTTGCTAAGTTACCTGAATGTTCACTGGAGTCGATCCCACGTGCAGCAACTCACCTGCAGACAAACAGGAAGAAGTAATGGGACAACAAACATGCACCGCTTGTCCTTTCAATGTATCTCACCTGCTTGTCAGCGATAAACATAGAGACGACCCATTGCCACACGGCCCGACAGGCCCCGCACGCCCCCCTCCCCATCGCCTGCAGCAGTGCCCACGTCCGCTGCCAAAATGATGGGCGTGGGGGCGGCACCAGCAGGGTGGCAGTTGCGTGTGTGGCGTCCCCGGGCTGTTGGGCCGGCTCGCAATGGGCTGGCGCGGCGCCACATGGCCAGCAGCCGGCACTGGGATGGCCGAGTAGGCGGGGCGTGGAAGCCCCCGATGACACCGGGGAGGGTGCTGGAGTGGTGCCGTGACATGGGGAAGGGAACGGGGGGGAGCGAAGGGGAGGGGTCAGTTGGCGACGCACTCGGTTTGTCACGTCCGGCACTAGAAGCAATGCATCCACACACGCACACACTCGTTCGTTTGGTCAACTCCCCCTCATATGCCCGTGAGGTCCCCCCGAAATGACGAATCGGACGCCAGTTCCTCGAACATTTCGGGGTCGCACTTGGCGCCCTTCCACTTGATCATGTACGTGTCGTCTGCGTCACGAGCGGCAACACACATCGATAATACACACCAAGCGAGAAGGGACTCGTGTGTCACACTGAGGCGGCCGAATATATACCTGTCGAATTCAGCCAGTCCAGCTGCTCACGGCCGGCTTTCAAAGCCAACATGATGTAGTCCTCGGTTGCTTGGTGGGCTGGCGCCAGCCGTCAGTCCTCGTCCTTTCGTTCGTTCGTTCGTTCAAGCTCGTAGTGGCCCCCACGCCCCCAGTCTTGCGAGCTCGGAAAGAATCATCATGATCCGCTCATTCCTCTCCTCCAGCCTCCAGCCCTTTTTCCCATGGCAATAGGCGCTGAAGTGCATAGATGAATGTGCTGGCGAGCACTTTCTGAGACCCAAGGTTGGTCGACAGACACGAATGGCAGCGGCAGCCTCTTCCGCGGCAGCAGCCGCGGCTGCAGCGGCCGCGGGAGGCTCAGGTGACGCCGGCGAGTCCCTCTCGACATGTGAGATCTGCCTGACAGAATACGACACGAACACACGCCTGCCGCAGATTCTGTCGCGATGCGGTACGCTCGGCGGGGACGAATGCCCTGAAATGCTGCCTACCAGAGGGTCATTGATGTGGCTGTGTGTGCTGTCCGTGTCATTCTCTTCTTCTCTCAGGTCATACATTCTGTTCAGACGTGAGTGATATCAGAGGAAAGCTCATTCCCTGCTGTCGCGCCTCACATGTCATTCCCTTTTCGTCTGTTGTGTGTGTCAGTGTATCGGCCGCATGCTCCAGTACCTCCCCTTCCCACAGGTCACATGCCCTAACTGCAGGTACACACCACACAGCACTAATCCACACCCATCGAATGAATGATGTGATGCCTCACAACTGCCTGTCTGTCCTGCCCCTGTATGTGTGCGTTGCACTCATCAGAGCGGTGACTCCGTTCCACGAGGTTCGCCGCAACTTCGCGGTGTGCCAGGTGGTGGAGCGTGAGAGGGATCGCCTGCAGCGGGAGCAGGCGGCGCAGGGGGGCGGGGGGCAGCGCGGCCAGGTGGAGGGTGGGAGGCGTGAGGAGTCCAAGCGGAAGCTCAAGGTGCTGTCCAGCTCCGGCAAACAGTGCAAGAGGCATGACGTACCCGTCAATGCCTTCTGCGGTGAGACGGGCAGGAAGGGAGGGAGGGAGGGAGGGAATGGACAAAGAGGGACTCGCGTGTGGACTCTCTCTCTCTCTCTCTGTGTGTGTGTGTGTGTTGTGTGTTGTCAGATGTGTGTGACTGTTGTGTCTGCATCTCATGCTACATCACTCCTGACGCGCCCTGCTACGCGCACAAGCGGTCGCTCATCAAGGATGCCGTCAGGAAGAAACTAGAGATCGCCAAGAGCCACAACCAGGTCAACACAACACAACTGTGCCGACGGACCATCCACTCATCGCTGTGTGCTGTGGTCGTCTTTGTTTGTCAGTTTCTCGAGAAGAGCAGGACGGCCCTCTCCCTGTCTGCTGGCACCCGCAGCGCAGAGGCACAGGACGTGAGCACACCAAAGGCAACCACACACAATGAGCCTGAAGGATTGGTGTTATGTGTGCGTGTGCAGCACTATCGGCAGTATTTTAGCAACGCCGAGGGCGAAGTCCACTCGCACTTCAAGTGAGTAACCACGCAGCCAGCCAAAGAGGCGGCGATCGCCACATGGATCATTGTGCGTGTTGTGTGATGCGTGCACATCAGTCGTGCCAAGGAGATCATAGAGGAGCAGCGTGTAAGCGAAGACTGGATGAGCGCCACATCGCCTGATGCTGTCCGTCCCTGTGGCTCTTGTGATGTGTGTATGTCAGCAACTGGCTTTGCGCACGTTGGCGGATGAGTACCAGAAGGGCCTCTCGGTGTTCGAGCACAGACGACACGAGTCACTCAGGCTGCAGCAGCACATCGACGGCGCGCTCGGGAGGATGCAAAGCCTCATCAGCGACGCAGGTATCACCAACACCAACATCCACTGCACCAGCCAGCAATGTGTTCTTTCCCCTTCCTTCATCCCAGGCCGTCGCAATTTGGGTCGTGCATCGAGTCTGCCCCGATCGGACGACCCGTCGAGTAGCAGTGCGTACGCCGCCGCCCCACGTAGCGCCCCCAGCTTCAGCAGCGACGAGGTGGACTTCCTCGAGACGCTCAAGCAGATCGAGACGGACATCATCACCGAGATGGACGGCCCACCCGACACACAGATGCGGCCCAGCAGCGACGAGGGGGATGATGAGAGCGATCGCACGTCACAGCAGCTGCAGCAGAGCTTCGGGGACCACCTGCGGCTGGGGGAGGGGGAGGGGGCTACGGGGGACGGCGGACAGGCCGCTGCCGAGGGGGGCAACTTCATTCACCGGATGACCAGACGACTGACGGGGGCATTGTCGCCATACTGCGTGTAAGCATACGCACCAGAAACACGGAAGGGGCTGGAGGGTGCTGTGACGCTGTGTGACTGTGCGTGTGTGTGTGTGCGTGTGTTGATTGTGCAGCATGTCTGTCCCTCGTGTGTCGCCTGCTCGTGGGGATCTGGGCAGCCTTCTCATGTCGTCCCTCGTGAGTATCATCTTCACCGACACCGACTGTAGCGGTAAGCAGATACAAGACACATATGAGGGACCAATACACTCTTCCGTTCTCCCCTGGTTTGCATCAGATGCACCCAACGCCACGGCCCGCACAGCTCCCCAGCAGCGCGGCCACTCAGCCATCCGCAGACATCGTGCCAGAGGCGACTCGCAGTTCCGAGCGCGCGAGAGCTCCCTCCGCACGTCATCAGCAGCTCTGTTGACACCGTCCCCCTCCCCGTTCCACCCCCTGCCGTCATTCCCGCCCGTCCAGCCAACGACCGCCGATGGTCCAACAGCAGCGGCAGCAGCAGCAGTCGGTGGGGCCTCGCAGGAGGAGAGGGATATCAGCACGCTGATGTTCGGTAGCTTGGGGCTGGGCAGCGGCGTGGGAGCAAGCGAGCCGGCCGCACCACCAGCAGCAGCGGCAGCAGCTGCGTTGCCGAGCGGCAGCGGGGGGCATTGGTTGTGGGATACCCCGGTGGCGCCGCGAGGTGGCCTGGAGTGGGAGGACATCAGGAGTGGGGACGAGAGTGCTCGCCCAAGCCAAGTCAGGCGGGCCTCCAGGCGACGGGGGAGAGCACAGGTGAGGCAGACACACCACCAGGAATGCCTCCGTGCAATCCGTCATTGATGCGTTGTGCTGTCTGCTTGCCCTTCCCTGCAGCGTCCGTTCTTCTCGCCTCCAGCCGACTCACGCCCTCCCTGCGAGCCGACAGAGCCACCTGCCGGAGCAGCAGCTGCAGCTGCGACATCGGGCCAGCAGGGCGGCTCGCCGCAGAGCCTGTTCATCTTCCAAGGGACGATCGACCAGGGCCTCTTCCAGCCGCCGCTGCCGGTGCTCGTCAACCCATTCGCACAGCTGGCGGCATCCCAGACGTCCGGCATGCAAGGTGGTGGTTTTGAGAGCATCGCCGCTCCGACATCGGCCATGAGTGAGTCCCAGGGGGTGCCTGCCAGCTCTCCAGCTGCCGCCAGTGAGAGTGCGAGTGCAGCAGCTGTTGCTGCTGCTGCTGCTGCTGCTGCGACGACAGAGAGCGGCGGCGCTAGTCCTGGTGGCGAGGGCGGGTACAGGGGCTTCTTCAGCCACTGGTTTGGCCGGTCGGGCTGATGAGGGATAGGGGGGAGTGTTCTTCATGTAGAATGGCTGAGCGTGTGCGATGGATCGATGACTGTACAGTTAGTTGTGCAATCAGTGTTCATCGTTCAACTCGTTCGTGCACTGCGTATGTGACTAGTGCCATGACATTCATTGTCTTCCTTAACAGACCCTCTTCGTTCTCGCGTGCCTCGAAAAAAATGCACAGTCAACGCCACACTCACTGAAAGTGCACGACTTGGATAGCTACTGACTGACATCACAGGTCTGACTCTCATAGCGTCTGGGGCCACAGAAGAGCTGTCTCGTGTAGATAAATAAATGCACCCGTAATGCGAATGTAAAATACACATAGCTATCTATGAATGACATTCACCCACCTTGTGGGTGGGTGGTGTCGCAAAAACAGCAGCATACGGCTGCCGACGCGCCAGTCGCGTGCAAGGCCACAAAGCATTCGATAAAGGGACCTATCGGGCATGTGCAGCTAGAACATCATCACAGAGCTTCATTGGACCCGATAAAAAAAACTCAGCGGAGGAAAAAAAGCATGATCCCATCTGTCTACAGCCTTTCACTGCAAGGTGGCATGATCAGCCCTCGACAGCAAACCCGCAGGCCTCCATCGTGCACCAGACACCGACGCGTGTTCCTCTCGTGGCACCTCAGCTGTCAGCTGCTGAGGCGTCGGTACAGAGGGCACTGCAGCCGAAACTGCTACCGACACCTCGCTTGCTGTGTCAGGGGTCTTGTCATCCTGCTCCGCCCACATCTCAGCAAGATTCACACCCTCCCCTCCGGTGTGACCCGAGTCATCCCCTTCATCTGCATCACGGCCCATCGCGCGAGCAGCCGTGGTGGCATCGTCGCTGAGCTGCTCCTCCAGCACTCGAAGGGTGGGCCCAAAGACAGCCAAGAGCAGCCCTTGGAGCGCATCGGCCACATCTGGACAGGGCTCCCGGTCGAAGACGTCGCTGGTGAAGAATGCCAACGGCGTCATGGCACTCACTCGGTCAATGCCCAGCTGCTCGAGGCCGATCTGCCGCAGAGTATTGATAAGCGGCTGGACGGCCGGCTGTCGCTCGTCCTCAGCAGACAGACCAGCAATCAGACGGTCCAGAAACGCCTTCTCGTCGGGGACAGGCGCCTGGTTATAGTTGTGATGCACATTGCCACTCCACAAAGACGCCGCCAGCGCCCGGAGGTGCCTCAGCTGCAGCTGGGACCGGAGCTCAGTGGACCGCAGCAGCACAGAGCGCGCCCTTTGCTGGTCTTGGTTGAGGAAGGTCCGCATGATGTCTCCACTCTCGCCGCTTGAGTAGGCGAACTCGGACAGGGGCATGTCTTGTGCTCCTGTTTGGAGGCACATGGTGGCGAGGAAGTGGACAAAGTGGAAGAGGCTCTCGCGAACAGCTGACTCATCTCTCAATTCAACCCTCAACACCTGATGACACGTGGCGACGACACCAACCAACGTGGCAGACAGACGCATCCATCGAGTTGAAGTGCAGCTGTCTTCGCACTCACTCGTTGCACCACAATGGGCAGTGCGGCGTCTTGTGGGATTCTGCGGTCCAGGTCGGAGAAAAGCGACCCCTCCAGCGTGTCAAGGAAACGAATCGACGGCAGCTCAGCGGCGAGCATAGGCTGATATGGACAGTAAGTCAAGCAGCCGTAGTTAGTGCACTGTTGAGTGTGTTGTTCCCCACCTTTTCTGTGATTCTGAGGCACTGGATGACCTCCGATTGCAGCACCTTGAGGAATCGATACTCCACAGGGCCGCTGCTCTCCAGTCTATAGTCTCTGAAAAACAAAACGAGGAGGGACGCAGCGGGGATTCATCGCTGCTGCTGAAGTGAACGTATCCAAATACCTGTGGACGTAATGTGGCAGGAAGGGGAGGAGATGCTCGCTGCTCCTGAAGATCAGCAGGTCGTCCTCCGTCACTTTGAATGGCGTCGCCTCGAGCGAGAGAGGCACAAAGTCCATCTTCTTCCTGAGGTCTTCGATGACGCTCCGCTGCTTCATGGCCAGCGTTGAGTAAAGGGCTTTGCTCGCTATGCCGAGACCCTGCTTGCTGGGCAGAAACATCGATAGGCGCAGCTCGTGTAGATCCATAGTCATCGCGTCCCGCTTGATGGCGGCATGCTTGCCGCCATCGTCGAAATTGACGCAATCCCACTGCTTGACGTACGGCCACACTCCCTTCCATGCCTTCGTGAAGTCCTCCACGGCCCTTTCCATTTCAGCTCGATGCAGGGCTTCTGTCATGCTCTGCTTGATCTCGTCAAGGAAGCTGTCCAGAGTGCGATCCGCTGCCTCCTTGCTCGTCATGCGGTTGTCGGCATGCACCCGCATCAGGTGGAAGAAGCGCAGAACAGCTGGAAGGTAGCACAGCAGCTGCAGCTCCTGTTCGTGTCGCTTGAGGCACTGCAGGACACCGAACTGACCCTCAGTGTCTGGCTGTGAATCCAAGTACAGCCAGAAGCCTTGCTGGTCCATCGGGGGATAGTACTTGACTTGCCGAGGCAGATACATCAGCCGCTCCACATTGCTGCGGTTCAGCTGCGCGTTCACGTACTGGAGATCGACTCGGACAGCATCCTCTATGTCGTTGCGTGTCAGCGTTTCGACAGCGTCTTGGACCGCCCTCTGGCCTTGCGCGACGAGGTCGTTTTGCCTGCCCACGAAATCGTCCCGAATCGACTGCACAAGGGCTCGCTCGAGCGCTTGTCGCTGAGCGAGGCTGGTCAATGGCCAGCAGTGGACCGCAGCCGGCACAGCCTGACCGCCGTTCCGGTCCAGCAGCAACTGGATGGCCGACACAAGCGCGAGGGAAGTACTCTCCATTGTCACATCATTGGCAAACAGGCACCTCTTCAATGCTCGAATGTCTGTCAGGATCGCCTCAGCGTGCCGCTCAGCTTGGTCAGGCTGGGTCCCCGCATAGGCCATGACAAATGTGGACGAGAGGCAGAAGCGAAGGACACGGAAGAGGGCCGGGTGGAGGCTACGCTCTGTGCGTGTGGGGTCCACCGGTTCGGGCAAGTAGCCCTTCGTCTCGGGGAAGCTGAAGGTGTTCCAGTTGGCGAGCACGGACTGGACGTTCCCAAGCTGCCGATTCCCGGGCTGGAGCTGACCACGTAGACCGCCGATCGGCGCCCCGCAGCCGGGCTCGATACATGTGCCTTGGCTTGAAATGTGATGACACTCACCTTCAAATGGACGCACAACAGCAGTAAACGACCTATGAGCACCTGCCTTTATCTCTGTCGTCCTCTCTGTTGTTGTCAATCGTACCAGTCACGTAAGGATGGCGCTTCGGGCATGTGTAGACCCAGAATGCAGGCGGAAAGGCACGGATGGCCTCGTGGAACCTGCTCTGGGCCACTCCAGGCAGAAACTGTGTCGTCGCATCATCAGGACGGGCAAAAAGTTGCAGGAAGAACCCCAGCCCTCCCCCCGTCGCCTCTTGCGGCAGACACAGCAGACCCAAACAGAAGAGCAGAAATGGCTCGAGGCAGCCAGCTTGCTCCAGACTGCACAGCGGGCCTGCCATGAGGCCTTGCAGCTCTTGGCGGTTCAGCAACCGATGGATGAACGCCCTGGCGTGGGGGCCCTGGAGCTGCTGCGCGTGCAGGTGGTTGAGCACGAGATCCTCCAAAGCATCCAAACGAGGCCGCTCTGCCGCAACGTCGTCCTGCTGCTGCTGCTGCTGCTCATGGCGGCATTCAGCAATGTAAAGGTCCACTGCCGCAAGGACTGCGCCGAATACCTGGCTGTACCGGTTGGTATGCCGTCCGTCTGGTGCCCCCATCAGTCGCGCCACCACATGGGGCATGGGCAGCACGCCACTGACGAACTCCATCAGCGTGCGTCGGGCAGCAACGAAGCACGGCTGGAGGGCAAACATGCTGGCCTTCTTGGAGTCCGATGGGGTCAGGAAGAGCCTCGCAGCCCCTGTGCGGGTGATTCCCGGGTTGTCCAGCCTCTCCGACGCCCTCTTGAGAATCCTTCGGGCCCCCTGGAGGTCCGTCCCGCCGTTGCTGAGCGAACGAAGGATGTGAATGACGAGCGAGTGCCGACACGCAGGCGCATTGCATTGGAAGGCAACGAAAGACAGGGCGGCGATGATGGAGTCTCGCTGCAGATCAAGTTGTGTGAGGCTCTCTGCTGGGCGGAGGTGCCGGACGAAAAGGTCATCCAGGAGGTTCCGCAGCGCCTCTTGGTCAATCGGCTGCTGGCGATGCGGCCTGGTGGTGACCATCCCCTTCAGTGCCTTGGCAGCCAGCTGAGTGATGAGCTTCAGATGGGCGAAGACCATCAGCCGCCAAAAGGAAGAGCACGCTCGTCTTTGAGGCGGGTGCGTGGCCGCAGATGATGAAAGCGGCGCCGCCGTAAGGAGCAAATCTGGAAGCTGTTGCAGCAGGCCGGGCAGTGATGCGCTTGTCTCTTGGGCATGGAGCCAGTCAATCCGACATTGCTGACACGCACACACACACGCACACACACACCACATATACACATGCACGCCAATAGGAATGGTGTGTGTGATGCCGCTCACCACCAGCAGTACGGCAAAGCTGTCATCGTCTGAGTTGGCCTCCTTGTCAATCTCACACGACAGCATCTCATCCACTATGGCCAGGCTGCCACGGTCATGAGAACAGTCCTTCATCATCTCAAAGAAGGCGCCCAAGAGGCTAGCGGCGACCGCTGAGTTGACTGGCACTGCGTGGGCTCCTTCGAAAGGCAATCCACGCCACTCGTCGCGGAAGGGCTCCTGGCGGGCTAGAAGGATGTCGAGCGCAGAATGCAGCACCTGGGGCAGCACCCCGACACGATCCTCGTCTGGAAGGCTGCGAAGTCCAGACAGGTGGGCTCGACAAGCTCTCACCAGCAGCAGGGAGGAGCTGTCGGCGAGCCTCTGGCTCTCGTCAAACTCACTAGTGTCGTCAGCAGAGGCCGCAACGTGCGCCACAAGGTCGACCACGAAGTAAAACTGCTCCCCGAAGTTGGAATGTTGCCTGGTGCATCGCAGCTCCTCCACCTTCTTCTTGAAGGCACGTGCAATCGCTTGTGCGATGGCGCGGGCGCCTTGGGCGTGCCCCTTGAGGCTCTGCCATGTCTGGGAAAGGACACTGAGCCACTGCAGATCACTCGGCAGCCTCGCAGCCATAGAGAACGCGGCAGATGAGCTCTCTGCCTCAGACACGGAATTGTCGTCCTGCAGGGGCGCGTCAAAGGGGCTCGACCAGGCGCGCATGAGGCCGTCGTAGCTGAGGGGGAACTCCTGATCAAGGAGGCCATATGACTGGCCGGTGCTGGCCGTGATGGATTGAAAGGTCGCCGCAACAGCCTCGCAGCCCAGAAGGTTGACAAACACCTGAGCCGAGGTCGGAAGCTCCTTGTCAGACGCTGCATTCAGCTCGTGAGCTGCCCGTTGCCCCTGCTGGAGACTCCTCTTGACGGCGGCTTCCTTGAGCTCTCGTGCAAGCTTGACGATGTCCAAAAAGAGGCGATCGTGGATCCTGTGTACAAAGGATCCAACCAGCATCAGTGTAGACATATGCTACAGTCTGCCTGGCTTACCACAAGGCAAGATGAACATCGATGTATCTCAAGCCCGCGAGCTCTTCTTCATTGCCATCACCTCCAGGGCATTGGAGCGCCCAAACAAGCCACACGAGTGCCGTCTTGAGCGTCTCTTCTTTCGCTCCGAGATGTAGCACATTCGACAGGACGTCCCGCACATATCGCACACACAGCTGCACGGGCAGGTCGGTCAGCATTGGGAAGGAAAGGTGGGTCAAATCACTGCATACCCACACACGAGGGACAATCAGTCACAGGATCCTGTCTGCACCATGGGCTTGTGCCATCAGTCACCTGAGGCGCTTGCGACGGTTGGCTCCTCTCTCCATCACATCCATTTGTGCACGCACGACGGGTGCGATGAGCCACGAAAAGGGGAACTCCACAGAGTAATGCGAGTTGAAGGCGGCACCACCACCAAGGCCCAGCTGTCGAGTGGGATGCGTCGTCTCGTGCTCATCACCATCGGCGGTGGGCATCGTGGGGTTCTCCACTGACACAAACTGTGTGCCTGGGGGCTTCACGATGTCCTTGGCGAAAGTGGCAGCCTGAAAAGTGGAAAACATGCATAATGCACAATATGCATGGCGCCACGTGCACGCTCCATCCGTGCTGCACGTACCTGTGCAGAGCCCGAGATCGCAGGGCAGCGGAACAGGTCCATCCACATCTCCCGCGTCTCTTGGTGCACCAGGAGGTCGAGATTGCTGTGGCGATCCACAAAGGCCACGACATTCACAAATGTGGTCACACAGGCATGCCGCAAATACGAAAAGAGCCAGCCTCGGGTGCTCTTTGAGGGCACTGCCATCTTCTGCGCCTCGTCGAGCCAGCTGGCAGTTGTGTGGAAGACGCTGTGATGAGCTAGCTCCTCCACACATCGCTGCAGGACGGCATCCATTGGGCCGCTGGTAAGCTGTAGAAGACCTACCAGCCTGTCGAGCCTCGCCTTCAGGATGTCGACTGACCGCGACCGCGTCTGCTGTCCAGATTCTTTGTCGGACGGGTAGTAAAGCGACGACACCACAAGACCGATCTCACCCTGAATCATCATCGAGAGGCTAAGAGAGTCGCGCGGCACGTCGCGGGACAGAGAAACGAGGGGCGAGACGTCCTCATCGATTGGTCGTGGTCTGTCGGGGTCTGGCGCTGCGGCTTCTCCATAAGCACCCTCCTCCCTCGTCTCTTGCGACACGGACCGAGGGAAGGCTGGACGGTCGAGGAAATCGCGCAGGGACGGACAGGCCTTTCGCAGTGGCTCTGTCGGCAGCACTTCGTCGCAATACACCACATGCCAATCAGCAGTGAAGACAAGACTATGGCCCTGCTGTTGAGAAATGAAGATGAGATGACGATTGGCTGTGGGGACGTCGACCGCCTCTCCTGAAGTCTCCTCGGCAGCCAGTCTCGCCTTGAATGCCTTCCTCTTCTCACTCGCCCAAAACAGTGCGTGGCGGACGGTCGATTCCGGCACGGCCGCCTGATCGCAGAGGACATAGAGGTAAGAGCTCTCGGTCTTTGGACTGAAGAGGGCGTCGAGCTCATCTTCAAGTGCAGCCATGGCGTCGCTGCCATCCAATGTGAAGAATCGCCTCTCGACGCTCGACGCCTGGTCAGACTGTCCTGCACTGAAGTATCCCTTGAGGGACTTGGCGCTCCACAGCCGATGGCTCTGCTCGGTCAGGACACACAGCTGAAGGCCGGTGGAGTCCCCCCATGGCACATTCTCCTCGGCCCACAGGTCGTCATCATCGTCCTGCCCAGCAGCCCACGTCTTGTCGCCTGCGACCAGCACACACAAATATGATTCATGTTTGTGTGACAACAGACGCCACCCGCTATTCATCAAGTGGTGACCTACCGAGAAGGATTTGGAGGCCTCGCAGTTGGACATCAGTGAGGGAATCGTGGACTTGCCAACTGAAGTAGGTCTCCAAAAGTCTGTCCTTGATGTGCACCACTGTCCTAGAATCGCGAGTCATTCTCTGGAGCAACTCGATGCGTCCGGTCATCATCTCCAGCATCGCGCATGTGCGGGCAGCCCAGACCAGGCGACTCATAGCAATCGTCATCAGTCTGTCCTTTTCGCTCTGCTGGTCTGCGTCAGCCACAGACAGCACTGAGAGGACGAGCGACTGGAGGGTGTTGGCAGCGTCGAAGCCTGGGAGAATGATCTCGCCGAGATGTAGGGCCTCACCACTGCTGCGTAAGATCAGCCTGTGTTGCAGCTCCTTCATCAGCCAATCGTGTGGCAGTGTCAGGGCCTTCTGCATGGTCAATTCAACCTGACGAATAGGCACCAACAGCAATGTCTGGCAGCATTGGTGTGCGTGTGCCTTGCATGTGTTGTACCTTCTCAAATCGGTTGAGGAAAGGTGGCGTGAGGCGCTTAAGGTCAGCCCGATCGCACACCACCACACAACGGAACGACCGGTGGACGGGAAAGTACCGCGAGTGCGAGTGCATGGACAAACGGGCAAGTCGCCGGCCCGCTTCAACCTTGTAGTGCTGGTTGAGCATGTCCAGCAGACTGCTGAAGATCAAAAAGCAGTTGACGAGCACCACCAGCTGACCCGTCCGCATCGCCAGCTGAATCTTCTGCAGATCCTGAAGCAGCGCTGCGTCGTCCGAGCTCTGCGACCCGATGATGATCTTGGTCGACTCGAAGTGCGCCAGGCCCAGTTGAAAGAGCAGCAGATGACCTGCCGCTCCGTCCGTGATGAGCAGGAGGTGGCGCGCCTTCTCGTCATTGAGGTTCCAAGCGATGCGGCTGACCATAGTCGGGCCCCCTTTACACGTCTGATTCGGAGTGCGGAGACGCGTGAATCGCTCGAGGAAACTCTCCGCCTCCGATCGCTCAGTCTCGTCATCCTGGCTGCGGCCGGCCCACTCACGTCGCCGCTCCAGCTGGTGAAGCGCCGTTGCACAGCTGTTGCAGTAGACCACCTTGGTGGCGCAATGTTGCCATGCTGCGGGCTGCTCGCGACGGGTCTTGCCACTGGCTAATGCCTTGGTCAGGCTCTGGAGCAGGACGCCCTTGTCCTTGGGCTGCGGGACGCCGTCACACTCAGGGATCTCCCCGAAGGCCCGCTCGATGGCCCACTGCGCTAGGTGGAGATCGAGAGGCACCACTCCAGTACCGCCGGGGGGCGACGAGAGGCTCCCGTGAAGAAAGGTCAGCAGTGCGTACATATCGCGGCTGCCGTAGTACCAATTGTACTGCATTGAGGATGAAACAAGACAAAACCGTCAGGTCAAGGAGTCGTTTTTTGGTGTACGGTCAGGGCGTCACCTCTCGATCGTTGAACTTCAGTTCGAGTATGGACGAAAGGGCCGCAACACTCTCACGCAACTCCTCATTGATCGCAACGAACCCAACTGACGAAAAGCAACAAAGTCAGGTGGGGATGTAACAAGAAGTGGAGTCAAAGTGCAGAGCCCTACCCTCGTCGACGCGTGAATGGGACTCGCTTCGCCGGTCGTAGAGTTCCAGCTGGTGGGATGAGGTTGACGACGAGATGATGGAGAAGGCGGTCTCGGAGAGGTCGGACGCAGATGGAGTGCCCCTGCACATCAGAGGGAGGTAGCATTCAGTGTCGACACTGCTCTCTCCTTGGCTTCTCGACGCAACCCACCTGAACAAAAAGACTCCTCTGTTCATCTTAGCGGGATCGATTTTCCACTTCGAGATGGCGACAATGGCTATTTTGACGCTCTTGCCGTCCACATTGACGCCTGTACACGACCAGCAAAGACGAATAGATGCTGCATAGTGACCAACCTTTTCATCCACCATGGTCGATCAGGCCGTGTAGGGTCATCAAGGGATTGTGTGGCGACAACACAGTCTCTACAAGAGACCAGAGGACAGGACACACAGAACGACCATGAGATGCCAAGACAGACCTTTTGCACCATGTGTTGCACCCACCTCCGATCTCCTCCAGCACCAGCACGGCCGTGTGCTCCGAGTCGGATTGTAACTCGCGCAGTTGGACCTTGGCAGCATGGTTGGCCGCCTGGAGGATGGCATGTGGCGTGGTGAGGGGGGAGCACTGGACCGTCTTCTTGGTCACCGATGGAAGGAGGGACCAGAAGGGATGCTCGCGATCGGACATCGAGGCCGATAATAGCTCCATTGATAACGACTTGGACGTGCCTGGCTTGCCCTGAACAAACAGAGGCCGTCCGAATGCAGCTGCCTCTTCTGTGCCGTTCCCTCTCGTTGCTGACCACAAGGAAGATGGCTGTCTTTGTGATGATGGCCACTAGCAGGGTGAGCGTGTTCTCGAGCAGCATGTGGTTGAGGGCGATGCCCGACGGGCGAATCAGCTGGTCAGCAACAAACTCAGCCAACTCAAAGAAGGGCGCCTCGAAGTGCTCGGTGTTGGGCACCGGGAAGAAGCCCTCGTTGGTGTTCTCAAAGTGGCCGCGGACACTTTCCCACGTCTTGGTCATCTCAGCCGCAAACTCTGGCCTCCTCTCGCGCGGCAGACGCAATGCATAGCCTACAAAGCACAAAACAAGACGAATAGACAAGTTGCTGCTGCTGCCCGCTCAGCCGTGGACGTGCTTACAGATGGTGAGGGATGTCTGGAGTGCCGCCGACACCTTCATGGCCCTCGTCCCGCCCGTCTCGACTGTCTTGGCCACCTTGGACTGAGCTTTCTTGTCAATGAGGTCCAGAATGACGGGGATCATGTCGATGCATCGGCGGATGTCGCGAAGGGACACTGCGCTCGTGTCGCCTTTGTAGATATCGTGACGGACGAAGTACTGGGCTTGCGACACTGCGCCACACGCACCACAGATATCGCTTCGCGGCTGTGTCTAGCCGTTGTGGCGTACCGAGGGCAACAATCAGTGTGCGGAGGTGCCGCCAGTATGTTTCGGTCCCTCCAAATGCGCGTAGCTCATCCAGAAATGCAGCATCGGACCTGAGAGGAGGACAACAACGATGGACAGCGAGTCGCTGACGTGCATCTTCATCGTTGACACCCACCGCAGCTTCTTCTCCACGGGTGAGTAGGCGCATATGGCCTCTGCGTACAGCGACTCGTCAGTGACCATGCACTTGTCCAGAAAGAGAGTGCGGCGGTGGCATGCAGCCTCAGCTGCAGCGGGCTGAAGGACGTTCTCAGCCGGACTGCCGAAGTCCCACACGTAGGAAATCATGCTCTCGTCCAGACGGTACCTGACCACACAGAGAGCCATGAATGGCGATCAGTCCAGCCTCCCCCTTCCTTTTTGAGCGTACACGGGGTATGCCAGTCCAGCGAACGGGCTGATTCCTTGTCGATGAAGTGATGCCCCATTTGGTGACGCAACGTCCTCTCCGAAGCGCATCAGCTCCAAGTCCAAACCAGCACTCTCATGCTCGGCCAGTGTGGTGCGCTTCGCGCGTGTGGGGTTGATGCAGCAGATGAAGGCGATCGACTCGGGGATGCGGACGCCGTTGAGGAAACCATCGACCACCGCCTCTTGATGGACCACACGTCACTGCTGGAGTTGGCCTCGTCAAGCAACACATACACCTGAGCACGAAAGCGCAAAGAGGACACACTCGATGAGGCGCACACTCTTGCCCTTCCATGTCATGGCTCGCTTGACACACTTTCTTGGCAGCTGAGGCGTTTCTCGCTGCCTCGATGGCCGGCCGGAGGTATTCCTCGAAGTCGGCAGCCTTCATGCCGCCATGGACATTGACAGCGAAGAACGACGCGCCCAGCATTCTGGAGAGGAACTGCACCAACTGTGTCTTGCCACAACCAGTCTCACCTGCATCCGTACAACATTTTTTTGCCACCTACCTGCCTGCCTGCCTGCCTGCCTTTGTGGTGTACCTTGCAGAATGACAGGCATCCTTGCCTTCATGCGCATCTCCACGGATATCAGCCTGACCAAGTTCTCCAGCGTCACTGTCACCTCGGGAAGCATCGCATGTTTCATGAGGAACCGCTTGACGATACCGCTGTCCGTGATGCTCTCGAAGGTCGGCATGTCGTCCTCATCCTCCAGGCCTATGAGGACTTCGCCCATAACCAAGTCCTCATAGGCCTCCCTGGCTGTCTCGTAAGCCCGCTGAATTGCCCTGTCATCCTTCCTTACTGCTGTTTTTCTCTGCAGCTCTTCGAGGGCCGTCAGGCTGTCGAGCAGACGAAGATGTGTCGGTGCATGAAACAACTCCCTGAGCAGTGTCGACGGAGAGGAAGGCGTGTTAGGCAAGTTCTTGTGATTTGTTCGTTCTTCAGCTCCCTCCTTACCAGATGCGTCGCCGTCCCTTGTCAACACTCACGAGCGTCTCACGCTCCACGGCCTCGCTATCCTGAGGGCTGAAGCGAAGGTTGTCCCTCATCCACGCCACCAGATACTGTGTGCCCTTGAGACCCTGCGGGTACTCTGCCAGGATTGACGCCAGCAGCGACTGGCCCTCCTGATGCAGACCGATGGGGTTGTAATGTGGGGTGCCGTCACTGTCCTTGTGGTGAATGACGAAGAAGAGATGCGACCCTTGGAAGGTCATCATCCGGTCAAACCGCCTGATGTAGCCGTCCTCGGTGCTGGACAGGCCCGGCGGGGGCTCCACTGCTGCCGCGGCGACATCGATCGCGCTCCGCAGCATCAGATTCGCGAGCAGATGCTTGAACATGCTGACCAGCTTCTGCTCTCCTGCGTCAATCGCGCTCGCGATATGCGTGTCGAAGGCCATGATGGAGCGGAGGGCTGGACTGATGAACTTGACGAGCCGGACCTTCTCGAGCAGGCGAGGTTCGTTACCTATACCATCCGCCACATCTCTGCCGTAAAGCTGCAGTCTTGTTTGAGGCCGGAGCACCTCAGTAATGGTGGCATCGACGTCCTCTGCCGCCATCTAATCGAGGGAAAAATACAACAACTCATGAGTGAAGATGAGCAGCTCCATTGTGCTCCCCATCCTTACCTGCTCCAGCTGGGAGGTGGACGGCAGCGCGCGAGTGGGAAGTGTATCGAGGAAGCCACGAAGCATCCTCGCACTCTCGAGCATTGCGGTGTCTGCAGCCTCCCTCACCCTGTAGAGCATCTGGCAGTCATCCATCACGGGCAGGAGAAGGGGCATCTTGGCCTCGAGATGGGGCGTCACAGCATGGTGCGGAAGCAGACGACAGATTGGAAGGTGGGCGATGGTCGCATTCACATCGACGCCATTTGACGGCAGTTCGACGTGCAGTCGGTCGCCTTCCCTCATGCGGATGACGTCACCACCAGGGGTCACCAGACGGCCGACAAAGACGAGCTGAGATAGTACGTTGTTCAGATCCATGCCATTGGTTGACGGGGACACCGATAGATGGAACCCCACAGCCGTTCTGTTCTTGCTGAACATCTCCACCCGAGTCCGCTCCTCCTCGACCCGCCGGAAGGCAGTGTGCAGCGTCGACGGATCAACGTCATGGTTGAGTGTGATGGTGCAAAAGGCCTCGTTCTCCGCTGCGCACTCAAACAGCACCGTTCTTGTCTTGCCAGTGCACGGCTCTCTGGTGGCGTAGACCATCGACCTTGCACCGCCGACGTTCCGAATCAGCTCCTCAGCTGGCGACGTCCTGGGGAATTGGAACAACAAGGGTCATCGAGTCAGAGGATCAGTTGTTCCAAGTCGGTGAGTGGCGGTGAGTACCTCTGTCCGCAGATAACGTCAAGATGCATAACTCTGGATGGAAACGTCTTCGCAAGGACGGAGGGCAGCTTGGCCGGAGGGGCGGCCATGGGCGCCTCAAAGCCGATGGGCGCCACTTGTGATACCTTCGTCGACTGCAAGATCAGCATCGGTAGGGTCTTGGCGAGAGTTGCTTTTCTTGCCTTCTTCTCCATCCTAGAGGGAAATATACAAGGCATCTTGCATGGCATGTCTGTGTGTACCCGTTGGCCTATTCGCTTACCCGCGGAGCTCCTCTCTCAGTCGCATGATGACCGACACGATTTCCTGCTCGGTCTCTACCGATACCTCGACACAGCACAGCATGAACAGCCCCCTCCTCTGCCCGCCGATCAGGTCCTCCAGCAGGTGGCTCTCTGCCCATCTCTCGAGAAAGCTATTCAGATCAGCAGTCGCTGTCCTGCTGGTCAGAAACAACACCTCCCTGCACGCAGGTGTACACATAACAGACAATGGCACATGCCCACGTCCTGGCTTCTCCTGTGTGTCAGCTGACCATGGAGCTGGCTTGCGAGAGAACTCCATGTAGTAGAGGACCGACGCGACCTCCAGGAAAAGAGTGCTGTCCATATCCGTCTCGCCAACGACGAATGGAAGGTCCTCGCGGATCGGCAGATCTGACAGAGTCTGCACCAGGCTTCGAAGTGGTCGGGCCTGCGAAGTTGCTGTGTCAGACATGAGCCCTGGAGGCAGCGCCTGCCCAGTCAGGAGGCCCTGAGGCCTTTGGAAGGCGTACTCGAACGCCGCCCGCAAGAAGCTTGCAACGCCCGAGAAGACCTCCCTCAGTCCTTGGCTCTCGTCCTGTATCCCCTCAAACACACCTTGCAGCGGACCGATGGCAGGCCGCAGCAAATCCATCTTGACAGGGGCCACAAACGACAGCGACGATGCCAACTCGTCCAGATGGACGGCCTCACCAATCTCGTCTCCCGTGCCGGCGGCTTGAGCACACTGCCTCGCCAGCTTCAAGATGCGGATGAGCTGCTTCGGGCCAGACAGCAGCGACAGGATGGGGAGCGCCCTCCGCCTCTCCGCCAGTGTCCTGCGCCACACCAGTCATTCGTCCTCCAGCGCCTCCCTCTCCCTCCGGAATTCGTCCACCTCGCAGCTCACACGAATGGGCAGAACACCTTCTTGGTAGCGCAAATGACCATCGCGGCAGAGACCAGTAAGCAGGTCTCGAATCCTCACAGAGCTCTCAAGGTTGGCTGCAAAGGCCTTCACGTAGGCTGCAGAAACGTAGGGCGCACATAGCACTCAGGTTCGCCGGAATGACGCCCCATGGTTTCTGCCCGCTCACCTGTTTTCTTGTCGCGATTATGGAGGAGGCTGCTGACTGTAAGAAGCTCCTCACCGCTTGCTGTCGTCGCTGCAGCTGCAGGCTCCTCATTGTCGTCGTCCTGGCTGGTCGGAAGGTCCTGTACAACACGACATAACAAATGAATGGGATCGAGTGCCTGCCACTTCCCTCCACTCCTCACCTGCAGAGAGATCTGGTTGCGCAGCTCGGTCAGGTCCTCGTATGACAGCTCATTGCAGGTCCCGGCCGGCAGCTTGTAGGATGCAATGAGTGTGGCGTCACTCGCATTGTCGATCACGCGGATGTTGAATGAGCCGAAGTTGTACAGGTGACACAGAGTCTCGAGCGCCTGCGGACAAGACCAAGGAAGCGAGCGACGTGATGCACGATTGACATTTGTGTGTTGTGTTTCGTCGCAGATGCCATGTACGCACCGTGACGCCCTCAAATTGAGCAGCTGCCGACAGCATGTGTGTGATGCGCGCCGCATGGCTGGTGTACAGCTCCATGTCGAAGGCAGACAGCATCGAACACGTGTGCAGGAACTCCTCCAACGTCGCATCAGCTGACGAAAGATACGGGAACAACTCGTGACGAAGCCGCCTGTAAATGCGCAGCCAGCAGCAGAGCGGAATGACCTCTGTCCACCTTCATTCTCTATCGTCACTCATTCACCTGAATGATTGCAGCAGGTCGACGTCCAGCGGATCTGAAGCATGACTCAGCCTGCGCAACACGAACAGCAGGAGATGACCGATTTCGCCACCCTGAACTGTGCTGTGCTGTACTCACCGCATCTCAAAGAATGTTGAGAAGGATGCATCATCCGTATGGTAGAGGATCCTCCTGAGCAGCGACGACTTGATGGCACCGTGGAGGCCTTTGAGCTGGTCGAGGGACACATGGCTGAGCGACGGGCATATTCGGGTCATGTCTGACACCCGCTCCTCTAGTTGCTGTTTGGTCGTTGCGCCAGCGACCTCAGTCGCGAGCTCCCTCAACCGCTGCATGTCCTGGCTGCTGCTGGCGAAAGGAAATCTCGACATCTCATGCTCTTTGATCAGCGCAAGCAGTGCCTCCACTTTTGGCACAGTCTCCCACGCGATGATCCATCGCTCCGTGCTGCTGACGAGGTCAGCATCCCCTGAAAGCCTCTGGGCAGGGATGCCTATCTGCCGCATGAGCTGCTGCAGGTGGGCGACCTCCTGGGTCAGGATGCGATGCAGCTCTGCCTGCCGAATCTCTCGGTCTTGATGCGCCCTCTCGCGGGCCTGCGAAGGCGTCTCGTGTGCCGCTGGCGGTCTGCTGCTGGGCAGCAGCGCCATCACCGGTTGAACAAGAGGCCAGCACTCGGCATTCAGGGCCCTTGGCGACACGAGCAGGCCGTATGCGGACTGGAGCTGCTCCTGGAACTTCGTCACTGACGCCTCCACGAGCTGGGAAAAGGCTGCTGGGTCGAAGACGGTGGTCGGCGGTCCGCAGGGCGCCAGTTTGGTCGAGTCCAGCATCAGCTTGTAGCACAGCGGGGAGCTCACCGCACTGGCAGCGAAACCCATGGCCTGCCAGAAGAGAAAAAGGCACCAGAGCTGCTGTTCGTGCAGCGATGTTGTCAGACTGGAATCACCTGCAGTGTTTCATCTCGCTCCACGAGAGCAAAGGCCCTCCAGTTCTTGAGACCAACGGACTCATCTCTGAAGAAAAGGCAGGAGAGCATACGTCCGGACCGTCCCTTCATGTTTAATCTGTGTCCCCCGACCTGAGCGCAGCGTGTTCATGGAGGCGCGTGCGACAGCTCTCCCGGTAGACACCCAGGGGGCCGTCATCGGTACAGCACTGAGTGAGGAAGGCCTCACACGTCCCCTCCTTGTCCTCGATGGCCCGCTTCTTTCGCATGAGATCATCGATGGCCTTGACAATCGCCTCCCTCTCACTGTCTTGGCCGGCAATTGCAGCAAAGGCCTCCTGGTGCCTGTAGATGAAGTCGAGAGTTGCCTTGTAGACATCTCCGTTGCCCAGCTGATGGAGGAGATCGCGATAAGGAGCCAGGAATGATCGCTGGAGGGAAGTGACGATTGTCCTGAGCTGTGGGATGGCTGCGGTCAGATTGGACGCCACAACATCAGCCTCGAATCGGGATAAGAATCGGTAAAGAGCCGCCTTGTCGACCATCCGCACCACTTCGAGGGGCACGCTGGACTGAGCTGTGCTTGGGGGCAGCTTGGTGGACTCCTCCAGCTGCCTGAGGAGGGCCGTGGTGCAGTCCACAAGATACTGCAGCTGGGCGGGCTGGTAGCGCGACACATCCATGCGCTTTAGCGTCTTGTGGATCTTCTCAAAGAACTGCAGCTGACTCGACTCATCGATTGCTGCTGCACCGAAGACCTCCAATGCCTGCTTGTTCAGGATCTGCAAACCCACACAAGTGACCTTTGCCATTCTCTTCTGCACGTCTTTCTGCAGCGGACCTGCTGTAGGTTTTGTGGCAGCTGGGGCAGCAGCTGCACCAGCGGAGTCTCCATGATGTTGCTGTTCACGAAGAAGCTTTTCGGAAGATTGTTGACGACCTCAGCTACCAGCTGGCTAAGGACGCTGTCACTCGACTGCTCGTCCCACAGGTTTGACAAGGCCGCCAAGACATCACGATAGATCTCGAAAGCAGCTTTCTGCACATGCAGATGCAGTGAGCAGGACAGCCGAATCAATACGAGGCCGACATGTGATTGAGCATGTAGGTATTTGCCTGTTGACCTGGCGGTCTGCTTGGACGCTGTCGAGGTAGCGGCGGATGCGTTGTCGCAGCAACTGGAGCACAGGACCCATCTTGGGCAGCTCGCTCGCCCGGTGAGCCTCCGGCAGGGCGAATATGGCGGCAAACTTGCTGATGATGAGATCGCTGCGCTTGTGCTTCAGCGCCATCTCAACCTGAGGGACACAGCACAGCCACACGAGGCGTTTAGCCCATCCGGCGAGCTCCCCGCTGCTTCTCGTACTGCGAATGCTGGGGCTTTCATGATCTCCTCCAGCAGGTCGATGACCGAGACCACACACGTTGGATCCTCGAAGAAGAAGGCTACGTGCTGGTGGACGGCATCAAGAACGATTCGTAGAAAATGCAGCAACTTGCTTCCTACAACAGATATCACACAATCAGCTCGTATCCATCATGATTACTCTATCCGCCTTCCCAGCCCTACCTTCTTCATGTGACGCGTGTGTCGGATACGCCCGCAGTCTGTGGACCAGGCCCTTGCACACGAGGGAGGCGTTCCGGAACGGGCTGTCCAACACGAGATCGATGGCATCCTTCAGGCACTCCCGCATGGGCACCAGCAGGAGGATGGTCGTCGCCTTCTCCACATCCAGCCGGCCGTCGGTGAAGCACAGCTCGATCAGCTCTTTCAACACGTACCGCATGACATCGACGTCTTGGCACTGCCCCAGGAGCTGCGTGTGGCTGACGGACTCGCCCACGAGCTGCGCGCGGAACAACGACACCAGGATGTAGCCCATCAACTCGCTTTCGTCCTTCGAATTGCGGAGAGCGTGGTGAGAGGGCTTGAGGAGCTGAAGAAACTTGTCCATCCACTCAGCCGCAATCTGAAGGAACGCAACAGACAGCGCCACAGTGATACCCCCTCTAAACGCCCTCTCATTGCGTTCCCTCATCTGTGCCCTCTCACCTGACGAGCGTCTCGGCTCGCGGCCAGGTGTGGGATAAGATGGAAGGACCGGCGCAGTCCAGCAATCAGCTCAGAAGCAGCCGAAACAGCCAGGGGACGCCGAGAATCGATGCAGTCGGGATCGAATGCGAACATGGGGTGGACGCTCGTGCCAAGCTGCAGGACCTCCCTGATGATCGTGAGGTACTCGGAGTCGATATACTTGATCCGCGCAGTTTGCATCGCCACACTTGCTGCCTGGATCAGCGCCTTCCATTCAAGGATGTCAACCCGGCCCTCCCTGGCGAGCTTCTTGAGCATGGGTGGCATAAGGTAGACGAGCGACGAAGTGTTGCGCCAAGCCCATGAGCCCCGGGGCAGCAGGTGGACCTGCGGATCACGAGCTCCTGGTGTGAAAAAGTCCCGGATCATCTTCATGGGCGTCTGCCAGAAGCCTTGCACCAAATGATCCTTGACGTACAGGACGTGCTGGCGAGATGCCACGATGCCGTACTTGTTCTGCAGGTAACTGAAATCGATCCATCGGTCGTGGGTTGGCGACCAGGTGGATGCGTCACCCTTCTCGTAGATGAGCTCGTGGCGCGGGGGCACGGCGACTGCGAGCTTGCAGTTGATGTGAGGCTGCTCGATGCGGCACTTGAGGTAGAAGAAGATGTGATCCGGCTTGACGCCCTGCACCCGCTCCATCTTGTTGGCCGCAGAGAGCTGCCACCCAAACGCGTCAGAATGCAGATAAACTCTGCCTGTATACAGACATTCATCCACACAGATGCACACAGGCATCTGCAGTGTGTGTCTTGGTGCGTTCGCTTACATTCCTCTGAGATGCATGTTGCTGGGAAGACGGCCCAGAAGGTGTGAACACCCGACTCATCAGTCTTCGATAGCTGGGCCGTGCCGTCACGTCCCAGCGGTGCTCCTGCCGCAGCAGCCGGCACAGGTGTGTCATCACCAGCGTCATCAAATTCATCACCAGACGACTCGCCATCAACTACCCGAGCCCATGATTTGGGCTTCTTCCTCCTGCCCTCCACCATAGTGGCGTCGTGAGTGGCTCCGTGACTCACACTTGCAGATCTCCACCAACAGATATCTCCACTCGCAGATCTCCACGCAGAACCTCAAATGCAATTCAATGACACATGCCTTCGCAAGAGCGCTGGACACGTTACTGGGACAGAACAGCAGAGAAGAACCTACTCAGGGATATTCCTACTCATGGAGGAAAACTAAGCTCGCAAGCTCGCAGATTGGAGGAGGAGTCGCTGAGCTGAGGGGAGGATGAGTTGCTGTGGAGGAGGAGTTTCTCCTTGGTGATTGAGAAATTCATTGTAAGTTATGCCTTGGTCACACCTATATGAAGGAGCCACCGCGGCGGTGATGTGTGTCTGCTCTGCTTCAGGTACTAACCGTCGCACAATGGCGTCCTCACAGTCGCCGTCATCGCAGCACGTGCTCACCGCACCCGTGACGTTCAATGTCAACGTGGCCAAGCAGACGCCGCTCAAGCAAGGCGACGCAGGTGAATGCTGGATGGGAGAATAGGTGACACAAGAGGAAAGGAATGCGTGTTGTTTGCGTGTGTGGATGCGTTCATTCAGTTGTAGTGTTGATTGGCGATAAGACCCTGACGATGGCCTGCTCCGGCCAGCCCGTGTGGAGCCTCACCGTGGCCGTCCCGCTGGGCGAGCACAGCTACACCTACGCTATCATGGGCTCGACACAAGCAGCTGCCTCATCAGGTACACAGGAGGGCAGGCACGCAGGCAGGCAGGGCGTTCACTGCTGTGCCTGTGGTGCCGTCGTTGCAGGCCCCTCGGCGACAGCAGCTGAGTAGGGGTCGCGCACACTGGTTGTGGACTGCAGGGCGCTGCTGATCGACGACACATTCGACGACCGCTACGCGCTGATGTCCAGCCGTGTGCGGCGGGAGAAAATGACCGAGGAGATTGATAAGGAGGTACGGGACAGGAGATTGAAGCATTGGCCAGTGTGAACGATCCAATGGATGGGGCTCTCTCTCTCTGTGCGTGTGTGTGTGTGTGTGTGCGTTGCCCATCTATCAGCTCATCCATTCCATGTCGAGCGACAGCGAGCAGCCTGCCCCCTTCACCCCCGTCACCCACCCCGTCCCCCTCCCAGACAGCTTCACCGTCTGCCGGCCCCACCATCAGCAGACCGAACTCGAATTCTACGACGGTGCATGTCAGTTGACCAAGCAGCTGGCCACCAGAATCGTGCGTGAGGACATCACTGGTCACACTGCACGAGGTCTGCTCGAGCAGGGGGCCGATGCCGAGGCCATCGTGACGGCAGACAGCGACAAACGGACCCTTGTCGAGCTGGCTGTCGAGCACCTGTGCCCAGAGGCCGCTGAGGGAGTGGTGAGGGAGCTGCTGGATGCAGGGGGGCCGATCGCACCCCCCCGAGGCAGACAAGCCTGGCATCGCACTCTCGAGGGCGATTGGCACGGGCAGCTGGAGCCTCGTCAAGCTCATGATGCAGCCCCAGTACGGCGCCGACGTCACAGGTCAGTGCCTGGTCCATGGGATGGCCAGCGAGGAGACCTACGGGGATGAAGGGGCGGGGGAGGGTCATGAGATACTGGAGGTCATCAAGATGCTTGGCGATCGTGACGAGTCGGTCCTCTGGGAGAAGGACGGCAACGGAGAGCAGCCCATCCACCACTTCTGCCAATTCCCACTGGCCGACACCAGCTGCCAGGAGCAGCTCATCGAGTATTTGATCGACACAGTGGGCGAAGACGTCGTCAACGCACCAGACGACCACGGCCGGCGACCCCTCCAGCACGCCTACCGGTCCCTCATGTTTGACTTCGGCGGGTGGGATGTCAAGCGAGCCACCATCAACAAACTCCTCGACCGTGGGGCAGACGACATCCACGTGATGGAGTCGCTGTTCCGTGAGGTGGCATGGCTGCGTGTGGAGAGCGGGTGGAGTGACGCTGAGTGGGCCGAGAGGAGAGACGAGGAGTTGTTGGGGGTGGACGTGACCGACATGGTGAAGTTGCTGGAGAAGGGAGCGTCAGTGTCGAGGGCCGGCCTGGATGCGCTGGATGTGTTGGGATGGGATGACCAGTACAGCTTGAGCGACATGGAGATCGGCTACGACGCGTGTGATTGCATATACTCTCACATCTGACTTTGAGGGCAGATGTCTGTCGCCCTATCGCTCGTGCCGCATGCGTGAGAGGTTTCTTCGATTCATGTGTACATATCGCAAGATGACAGAGACCAGTGGACCTCCATGACGTTGATGCGTGTCACGTGTGTGGTTCATGTGCATGGATGTCGTCGCCTGTACAGAGACGCCATGTGCTCATTCCATGCCCGTGAGGAACCGTATTGAACTCGAAACGACACGCATACGATTGTTCGACTCAATGCCGTCAAGCTGTCTGACCTGACCCCACCCACCCACTCACATACTCACTCGAAGCACCCACCCTCTGCAGTCCTTCTCTGGCCTATACAACACAGGTACATGCGGGCCTGCGTGCATGCGTGGCCGAACCACTCAGATCCAACGCGCCATGACCCACTGTCGCTTTCAAACACCCCTGACCCATCAGCAACGACAACGACTCCTTCCCCCCTCACACTTCCCCTTACGCCCCCACTCCCCCCACAGAAAAACACAAATGGCTCCCACGCCCCAAAAACAAAACTGCCCTGCCAGCCAGAGAGAGGCGCCCGCCCCAATGGCTGGCTCACTCAAGAGTCGCACTGGCTCATCCCCACTGCCAGTCCAATCCCTCCCACTGGCCCACCCTCTGTGCGAGGCCCCACACGCTCCTGCCCCAGCCTCCGACGGCATTGCCCATCATGGTGATGAACTTGCCGGTGTCGGACTGCTCCATGAAGGCGCCGATGTCCTCCCGTGTCTTGTGGCAGCACAGCTCGATGTTCTCCATCGTGTCGGTGTGCATGTAGACGTCCACCTTGGTGCCCTGGCCCACACGGAAGCTGGCGTCGCTGCTCCTGCCCGTGTCGGACGAGTGCCGCGGCGACACGGTGGTGTGGCGCGTCGTCGTCGTCGTGGTGGACACAGTCAGCGCCGAGTCGAGCGAACTCAACGTCGGCTTGTCGGGCGAAGAGCCCGAGGCAGATGGAGAGGACTCCTGCCCCTCAGTGCCATCTGCTGTCCATGTCGCCGCCGCGCCCTCCCCGTGGTCGTCGCCCTCGGCCCTGTCCTGCTGCCGTTGCGGCTCCTCGGGCGCCCTCACCCACCTGCCGTCCATCGGCCGCTGCTGGCCCTCTGACGTCGCAGGTGGCGCCTCAGGTGGCGCATTATGGACAGGGGCGGGGGCGGGTGTGATGGCTGGGGGGATCTCGACGATGGGCGACAGTGTGCTGACAATGGCAGATGGAGAAAGGGAAGATGTGTGAGAGGGAAAGTGTGCATGTCTGTCTGCGTGTACCCGTTGCCTGTGGGCTCTGCGATGCCGTCGGGTCGGCAGCCTTCGATGCGCAGCATCTCAGCGACCATGTCCGAGACGTACTCCCGGAACTTGGACTCACTGACAACCAGCCATCACCAACACCCAAACAGACACGCGTATTCTATGCAACTTCCCCGCCCGCCAGTGTGCCCATCCACTCACCTGCCCAGCAGCAGTGCACGGACCAGTCGAGTCGGCTTCAGGTACAGGTATCCGCTCACGAAGCCGCTCTTCCTTGGCAGCAGCCGCAGACTCTTGACCCCCACCCCATAGCTCCGCAGCAGCTCCATGACCTGCGCCACCCACGGGATGTCGCCCGCAGACCTGTCGTGGGTGGGCTCTTGCAGGTGGAGCTCGAAGCTCCGCATGGTGCCGATGCAGTCGGGGGCGTCCAAGAGCTTGCTCAGGCTCATCCATCGCGACTGGGCGATGATCTCGTCATCCTGAATGGCAAATAAAGAGAAAGACACAACCAGACAGAAACAAATGTCTGTCCATCCACTTCTGCCCCCTTCCCCCTCTCGGCCTTGTCTCTCCCATGCATCCCTCACTCACGCTCGGCACGCGGATGACCTCCTTGAGTCGCTCCCGGAGCATCAGCAGCCGATGCACGTCGTCTTGTCCCCAGCCGTCCCTCGCGATGCACTTGTCGCGGGCTGGTGCGACAGGCTGAGGGGGGAGGAGGGGGTAGGGGCCGGTAGGGTGAGGGGGAGAGGGAGGGCCAGGGGGAGGGTCGTCTGTGTCGGGCTGGGGGAAGGGCTCCACCTCGAGCCGTAGGCTGGCCTTGTCGCCATTGCCGGTGTGGTGCGTGTCCAGCTCGATCTTGGACAGCGCAAAGCCGTCCTCCTGACAGCACTTGGAGATCCTCTCCAAGGCTTCAGGGTGGTGTGCATAGTGACACCACAGGACGGCTCGCTTCCGGCTTGTGGGGTGGCTGCTGCTGGTCGGGCCGAGGACGGCCTCGACAGAGAGGGGGAGGTCCTGCGCCTTGCACTCGACGTGGTTGACCTCTGGCTGGAGAGGCCGGTGGAACATGCCGTGGCCGAAGAAATGGCCCTCTTCGGGCGCCAGGCCGCCGCCGAGAGTGATGGGCAGGCTCTCCGCTCCCGTGCGCACGCTGTGCACGTGCACCAGCGCTCTATGACTCGCCATCCCTTGCGAGCCTCTCTCTCAACGGTTTCAGGGATGCCCCAACACACATGCAGTCGCAAAGTACTGCTGTTTCTCTCTTGGCATTCAGTCATTGCATTCAGTCGAGGCTACGAGCAGCAGCACACAGCACGCGGCTTTGTTGTCGAGCATTATGTGGCGGAAGGACCGGGAGCCTGTGCTGGTCCTGTTCACCGTGGCAGCTTCTGGAATCAGGCACAGTAAGTATGTGTGCATGGAGTGAGGACGGCAACCAAAGGGCAAGATCTACCCTGCTTCTATCTATCGCGCTGTGTGGTGCCTCCATCTATCCGTCCATCAGTTGCTTTGGTGCTTGGCTCACGGGCTACCCGTATGAACCCGCCATCGGCCATGTGCCCGAGGAGATGGTCTCTGCATATGGTCCTCCCTTCACACAGGGGTACTCATGTGGACTGCACGTACGGCTACGCCATCATCGGCGCAGACGGACTTGTCAAGCGACGCCACCAGCAGCGCCATGGCAGAGTAGCTGGTCGTTGCCAACGACAAATTCGGGAGCCCCCGCACGGCCAAGTGGGTGTCGGTGATGACGTCTAAGTACGACCCCACACAGGTGAAAGGAAGGACACCAACACGTAGTAATGTGGTCGGTTGGTTCATCTGGTGTTACGTGGTCCGGTCATTCAGGGTGCGTCCCCCATTTGAGCTGTGTCCCATCCTCTCCCGGCACCCTACACTTCCGTGCCGAATGCGACCCTCACATTCTCCGACCGAGTGGAGATATGCTCACTCGTTCCTCGGTGGTGGTCCATGCAGCTGGATTTCAATGGCGCGAACCAGCCGACCAAGCAGCTAGTCGCCGGCATTGTGTGTGAGGCCACCAGCGAGGCGGCGGCACGCGACCTCTACAACAAGGCGCCGACGTCAAGCACATTATCATCAGGCCCTACGCCTCGACTGTCCCTGAGCTTGCTGCCGGGTTTCTGGACGGGCCTGAGGCCGCTGGTGTGATGCGCGCGCTCCTGGATGCGGCGGCGCCCATGGAGCCCCGGAGCGGCAGCGTACGTGGCCCCCTCTGCTTGGCCGTGAGGAATGGTAGGTGGGAGTTAATCGATCTCTTGCTCGCAAGGGGAGCATCGGTGGCAGGGATGGAGCTGCTGGCTGAGATGCGGTTCCATCACATCAAGGAGCCTGCTAAGGTGCTGAGGGCAGTCAAGATGCTTGGGCAGCGTGACGAGTCGGTGCTGGTGGAGGAAGCCGAGAGGGACGAGGAGGGAGCCATGCAGCCCATCCACCGGTTCTGCCGTCACCCACTGGCCGACGCCAGCTGCCAGGAGCGGCTCATTGATTACATCGTCGACACGCTGGGCGAAGACGTCGTCAACGCACTAGACAGCAGTGGCCGGCGACCCCTCCAGCACGCCCTGCCACTCAAGGGCCCTCGACAAGGACCCCGACACCGTGCGTCTGCCGTCGAGGGCGCCAGATCTGCCACCCCGGAGCGTCTATATCGCTATGGGGCTGCAACACAGTGCTGTCGGCGGCGGCAGACCTAGGGCCACGTCATGTCGAGACGCTAATCGGGCTGCTGGAGCATGGAGCATCTGTGTCGGCTGCTGACTTCCACGATGACCTGCCCACCGGGCTCCTTGAGGCATATGGGCGACCGAGGTGGTGACACTCATCGGCCACCTGGCCCCCGACCCGCCCCCCCGCATCCCAATCGGTGACCGGCCCATCGGTGACCGAATCAACAACGCCGTCCAGCAATACGTGAGGGAGGGCAATCGGGTCATCTGCCAGCCGGCGGCGGCGCAGCAGCAGGGCCCTTTGCATGGCAACGGTCGTGTGGTGGGCGGTCAGGGCGGCATCGCCCCGCTGTGGTGCTTCGCTGTGGACGGCCGTCGTGTGGGCATCTGTGAGATGCTGTACAGGGCGGTGAGGGCCGAGGCATCCGACTATGGCATCCATGTGACAATCCCACGGCCGCACGGTGCCAATGATGACGAGCGTGTCTTCAATAGCTATGCTGTTGCGAGGGGCGGTGGATGATTGGGGCGACAGGGGGCAGCAGTAGAGTGTCGCCGCTGACCGGCTGTGGGAAAGATGGCTGCGTGCCCGGTGGATGTAGGCATAGATGTAGACATGTGCCGTCTGGTAGGTGTATTTTGCGCCTGCCTTCCTTGGCTCTTTTCTTGTGCATAGCTGCATAGCTTACGTGGCGTGTGTGATGCTGATTGTACAGAAGCTGGTGCTCAAATCAACTCGACTGACTCATTCAATTGCGAAAGCTAACTTATGTCTCGTCCAATCCGCGTGCATTCAGTTCATCTACGCATATCAGATATATGAGCTGGCGATTTGGCGTCCTGCAGAGACATCAAATATAAAATGGAGACAGCGATGTGAAGCCGACACTCAGCCCTCTGCCCCCCGTGCCTCCTGGAATGCCCGCAAGAGCTTCTTTCCACATTGTCGAAAAGAGAAAAGCCATGAGGTTGGCAGAAAGATGGACATATTCGATGGGACACCTTGAGAGCCGAGTCGAGTGACGACAGAATGGGCTTGTCGCGCCCGCAGCACGATGTCGATGGAGAGGAGTCCTGCCCATCAGTGGCACCTCCTGCCGATGTCGTTGCCGCGCCCTCCCCGTGGTCGTCGCTCTCGGCCTTGTCGAGCTGCCGATGCAGCTCATCGGGCGCCCCCACACTCTCCACTAGCTGCGGGCGGCCCTCTGGTGGCGGCGCGTCATGCTCGGTGGTGGCACGGTCAGGGACGGGATGGGACGGCGGCGGGTGTGATGGCCGGCGGAAGGGTCGATCGGCAGCCTTCGATGCGAATGAGCTCCGTGACCATGTCCGCGACGTACTCGCGAAAGCGTGACTCACTGACAGCCAGGGATGACCAACCAACAAACAGACACGCGTGTTCTATGCAACTTCCCCGCCCGCCAGTGTGCCCCTCCACTCACCTGCCCAGCAGCAGTGCACGGACCAGCCTGGTCGGCTTCAGCTGCAGGTAGCCGCTCACGAAGCCGCTGTGCTTGGGCAGCAGCCGGAGGCTCTTGATGCCCACCCCGTAGCTCCGCAGGAGCTCCATCACCTGAGCCAGCCACGGGATGTCCCCGGCTGACCGTTCGTGGGTGGGCTCTCCGATGCCGTCAGATCTGCAGCCTTCGATGCGAATGAGCTCCGCGACCATGTCCGCGACGTACTCGCGGAAGCGTGACTCACTGACAGCCAGGGATGACCAACCAACAAACAGACACGCGTGTTCTATGCAACTTCCCCACCCGCGAGTGTGCCCACCCACTCACCTGCCTAGCAGTAGCGCACGGACCAGCCTGGTCAGCCGGGCTTCAGCTGCAGACCGGCCATAAAGCCGGTCTACCTTGTCAGCAGCCGCTCTCGACAGCAAAAACTACACGCAACGACTGCTCACATACGCAGGGCCAGAAGCGCGTGTGTGTAAGTGCTCACCTGCTTCTTGTGTGTCTTCCGGCGCCGGCTTCTCACTCCTTTCCGCCCGCAATAGCCTAATGCAACATAAGCAGAAGTCCACCAGCAGCCTGACAGATACAATGAATGCACAGGTGGGAAGGATAGCCTGCACTGCATGCAGTGCCCAAGGGGCTGCAGGGAGGGTGATGTCAGACCTGGTCATGAGTGTCTTCGGTTTTGGTCTTCTTTCTCTTGGGCGACAGGCACGAGAGATCGTCAGCACGCAGCGGAGCTCCTGAGACAACAGAGACCAAGCAATGGAGGCAGGTGAAGAGAGCCTCTCCGTTTCTCTTTTTGTCAGCTTTACTACCGAGAGTGGCCCTGCACAACAGCTCGAGGAAGGCTGCAGACGGCAGCTGCGGTTCGTTGAGCTGGCAGGCTCCTCCCACGCACACATCGATCTGCACACACACGCACCTCACCGAGAGAGCATGCCACTGTGTTCAAGCATTGGTGTGTGGTGACTGACCCGGCTGCACCCATCTCTGCGGCAGATCTTCATGACGCCATTCATAGTATCCAAGTGAAGCCATTCATTGTTCGCACCGCTCTGCTCCGTCGATGTAGTCAAGTCCTTCCTCGACTTAGCTGCGTCAGGGGCAAAAGGCATGCATATGTCAAGGATGGCTGAGCGTGTGTACCTTCCATCCACATGATGATGGACCCCATCGCTGCATCGCGCTGTTGCACGTAGGGAGCGTGGTCCTCCCGCTTCCTCGAGGAACTCATAGGCGGCTGCGCTTCTGAGACGACACAGACACAAAGCAATGGAGGCAGGTCAAGAGAGCCTCTCCGTTTCTCCTTTTTGTCAGCTTTTTGAAAGGCAGCAGAAGGCTGCAGACGGCAGCTGCGCTTCAAGAGGAGCAGCAGCAGCAACATCGGCCGGGTTGCCATTGCTGGGTCCTCCAGGATCGGCGACAGTGTGCTGACAATAATGGGAAAGCGAGGGGAGAAGGGTGTGTGAAGTTGTACCTGTCAGTGGAAGCGTGTGTCTGCCTGCCTGCCTGCCTGCCTGCGTATACCCATTGCTGTCGCATCGGCAACCCTCGATCCGCACGATCTCGGCCGTCATGTCCGCCACGTATTCGCGGAACTTGGTCTCACTGCAGGCCACGCACAACACACACACACACAGAGAGAGATAGAGAGAGAGAGAGAGAGAGAGACCAGGTCTCCATGAATCCATCCGTCCCCTCGCTGTCCACCCACCCACCTCCCGAGAAGCAGCGCCCGAACGAGCCCCGTCGGCTTGAGATGCAGGTAGCCGGCCATGAACCCCGTGCTCATGGGGGCCAGCCAGCCGCATGCCCTTCACCGCCACTCCATACAGGCGAAGCAGCTCCATCAGCTGCAGCTGCGCCAGCCACGGCACGCTGCCCCCCCCGTCTGTCGTGGACGGGCTCCTCGACGCGGATCTCGAGGATCCGCATCGTCCCGCTCGAGATCCGCGTCGTCCCGATGGTGTCGGGGGCATCGAGCAGCTTGTGGATGCTCATCCACCGCGACTGGGCAATGAGCTCCTCATCCTGATGTATACAAACACACACACATCGACAGACAGACATCAACAGACAGAGAAACAGACAAACGAATGTGCGCAGCCCTCCCTCTCTTGCCGATCCCTAGCTCACTCACCGCAGGCACGACCTTCCTCAGCCGCTCCCTCAGTATCAGCAGCCGATGCACGTCCTCTTGCGGCCAGTTGTCCCGTGCGATGCACTTGTCCGCCTCTGGCGCGGCGAGTCGGAAGGGCAGCAGTACAATACGCTCTCTCTTCTTATCGTTCCTGCGTGCTACCGAGAGGAACTCACTTCTCCTTCTGGTCATGTAGGGGTGGGGAGCAGCATCGTCGACGGAAGGAGAGTCGGCCAATTGCCGGTGTGGCGTCTCTGCAGGTCGACCTTGTTGATGCTGTAGCCGTCCAGCTGACAGCATCTGCTCATGCGCTCCAGGGCATCGGGGTGGTGGGCGTACTCGAGCCAGATGGTGGCTCGCTTGCGGTGGCCAATGCCGACCGAGCTGAGGGGGATGATGGCCTCCACAAACAGCCGGAGGTCTTGGGCTCGGCACTCGACATGGTTGAGCTCGGGCTGTAGCGGCCGCTGGAAGAGGTCGTGGCCGAAGAAATGCCCCTCTTCGGGTGGACATGGGCATCGGCTGCAATGACAAGCGCAGGGTTGATGCAAATCAGGGCTCGCAGCAGCAAGGAGATGAGGCAATCCCAGCGGAAAAGCGACAAAGCGATAAGGAAGTGACGAAAAATGAGAAAAATCCACGTCTCCCCTGAGCTCGCGCAATTCTCGACGCTCGAAAATAATCTGCGAGCTGAAGAAATGAAGGCTGCACGAAGGGCAGGATGCGCTGACCATGGATGAATGTGAGGCTTTCCCTTTTGCCGTGTCATAACCACAGCCGCCATGTACAAGGTGCGCCAATGGATGACTCACACCCAGGCCGATGCTCACTGCTGGCCCATGCTGACTCGCTGCATCTCTCTGCGTTCTTCGTTCAGAGCTACACTGCCGTTGGCGGCGAGGCGGCACCCGCCGATGCTGGCCACCAGATTGACTACAGCATCATGCACGCCTATCAGCAGCCCAAGAGGGAGGAGAAGCAGTTGCGCGTCAACCTCTCCATCAAGGGCACGCCAAACCACCCCGTCATCGAGATCACCGGTACTAACGCAGCAGCAGCATTGAGCATTCGAGTGTGTATGGTTGATGAATCAGGTGCTGACCACATCGGTCTGCTGGAGCGTGTGGCGGAGTGTTTCAAAAAGTACAAGTACAGCGTCCGGACGGCACGGCTCGAGACGCGCGGCCCTGCGACGACGCGTGTGGTCAAGGACACGTTCGAGCTCGACAAGGTGCAGGACGATGCCGACGCCGCCTTGTTGGAGGAGCTCAGGCGAGACCTCGAGCAGGCGGCATTCGGGCCGCAGAAAGGGGTGGCGCTGCATGAGTACAAGTACCAGCAGGACCTCTTCCAGCCCGGTCAGATGATGGCGGGGGAAGCAGGCTGGCGTGCGCCGTTGATGCGTGCATGTGTCGACGGGTCTGTGGTTGGTGTGTGCGTGCAGCTAAGCGTCAGGTGGAGGTTGAGATACAGGGGCGAGCTGGCTCCCACAGCCCCGGCCTGCTCTACCAAATCGCACATACCGTGTTTCAGGTCAGTAAAGGACATGTAAATGAGTCGCATGGGCAAGTGGACACCCGGATGCGTGTGTTGTGTTGTGTCGTGTTGTGTTGTGCAGCATGGCTTTAACATAGTGCGTGCGACCATTGTGACCCATGCCGACGGGAGGATCACCAACCACTTCAGGCTGCAGGAGACCTACCTCTTCCAAAAGCTGCTCAAGCTCAGGTGCGTGGCCAGTCAAGCTCAACGACGCCCCCACTCACGCACAAGTCACGGTCTGTGTGTGCGTGCCATCCATCAGTGACATGCCTGAGGAGGACTATCTGAATCAGCTCAAGGCCGCCCTGGAGGAGCTGCACCTCAACCCCTCCCCTCTCCCAAGCCCAGCTGGCAGCCCACCGGGGCCATCGTCACCCACTGCACGGCAGGCCGGACCAGCCCAGACGCTCTCACCCCCCAACACGGACAACACGGGCAAGGACCACCCCCTCGCCGACTCGCCCGACCGACAATCGGGCCGAGGCAGTGGCAGCGTCTTCTCTCTCTCACCCGCCCTGTCTGTGCCCCCACTGGAGGGTGCCGCTGGCCGGCTGCCCTCCCTGCACTCGCCCCGTCTCCACCCTCCCGTCGCCATTAGTCGTCGGAGGTCGCTGTCATACGATCAACAGGACGTCGATCACGCCGGCTGTGTCGACCACGCCGCTGCCCACGCTGAGACGGCCAGTGACAGCGGCATGGTGCACACCGACACGACTGTGGACAGGGAGAGGGATGGGCGTGTGGAGATCATTCTGACCACCACCGAGATGCACAGCCGGGAGCAGCCATCTGGCGGAGAGGCGGTGTTCCGCGGGCTGAGGGAGCCCGATGCGCACGTGACGTCCTTTGCCGTCATTCCCGAGGAGCAGGAGATGCAGGGTGACCTCCGCCGGTCCACCAGTGCCCAGTCACACCAGGAGGACCTTACCGTCACCCCCACCTCTACGCCCATCCCGCCCCCTCCGCCGTCCCCGTCGCCCGTCTCTGGCCCGCTGGACTGCGACCGGGCGGCCTCGTCTTTCCGCGTGGCCGTGTACCCCACTAACGCGTGGGAGCGCATCAGGCAGTTCATCTCCAAGAAAAGCGGCAGGCGATCCAGCAGCACCAGCAGCCACCATCATCACCACCACAACCACCAGCGGCACAGACACCACTCACACACCGCGGAGGACGCGCACAGCGAGCCTCCCGGCGTGGGCAGCGCCCCCGTCCCATATGCGGCCCAGAGCGTCGGCAGCCTCCCCGCGTTTCCCATTCGTCTGCAGCACGATCGGGCGGCTTTTGCCAGCAAGAGGCCGTTGTCGCTGGATTCCCATCAGGCGGGGGGGCCCATCGCTGAGGCGTTTGAGGGGCTGGGGCCGTCAGCGGGCTACTTTGTGCAGGGCAGGGGGAAACGGGTATGATGGGGTGATGGGAGAGAGAGGGAGGGATGGAGGAAGGGCCAGGGAGGGATATCGCATATCTATCTTGACGTATCGCACCCGAGCGGGCGTGTGCGCCTGCTCGCATCACCTTGTTTGTCTTGTTTGTCAGCGTGCTTTTTGGGGGACTGGGTTTCTGGTTTCTGCCATGTGTGCAGCCGCTCTCCTCCTGCTTAGCTGCCCCCCTGTCTTCCTGCATGAGGTGGGGAGGTGGCCATCGCGAGTGGGTGGGGCGGCCATGATATGCCTGCATATTGTATAACAGCGCGACACCTTTTTGTCGACCGATCTGATGATCAGTGGTCATGGGTCTCACTGCCTGTCTGTCTGTCTGTCTGTCTACGTGTGTATGTCTGTGGCCGTAGCAGGTACATCCATACTGTCATGTCTGTGATGTGATGCGTGTCTGCATGCACCAGCACTGCATCCTTTTTCGCCTCCAGCAGTGCGTGTGTGCCAGTTTTCCCGAAGGGGGATGGGAGGGGACGTGGCTGACCTGATCTGTCCGCCCGTCCGTCGGTCGATCAGGGATATACGGTGCTGTCCATGCCATACCATACCATGCTATCTATCTCTCTCTTGTTTGTCGTTTCCCCTTCAGCCTTCTTAATTGCACAAGCCGGATGGACGGGTGAATGGATGGATGGATGTATGGGAGCAATGGGATGGACCGGGCCAGGCATTGCATGCACTGATTGCATTGCATCAGCGTGGCTGGCTGGCTGGGCTGGGCTGGCATGGCACTGTCCAGCCAGCCTCGTCAGGAGAATGAATACCCCTTACCGCCTCTCACTCACCGTCTGTCTGTCTGCCTATCTGCCTACATCGATGTTTGGGTGGGTGATGGGTGCTTGGGAGAGGTGAATGGCATTGCATTGCATCTCGTATTATGACCATTTTTTGCCGCCCGATCTATGTGAAGCGGAGAGAGCCTGGTAGGTAGAGAGTTTGTAGAGTGCAAGGTTGGTGTACGTCTTGGCTGGTGGGTGACTCTGTTTCCGTCTCGGCAGTCTGTGGCGAGTGCGCACTCAGGCGTGCACGGCACAGCCTGACGGGTCGGAGGCGGCACCGCCCATCAGACAGGACAAGCCAGAGAGACAGAGAGAGGGAGGCTTTCCGTCGCGTGTTGTGTCCTTGGTTAGTCTGTGTCGTGGTGGTTGTGATCTGGAGCCTCAATGCGTCGTGTCACAGGGGCGTAACCAATGTGACGCACAGCATTGGGGCGGGGGAGCGTAACCACCTGACACAGGCAGCATCCCGCCCGGGGATGTGGTGTGTGATGTGGTGTGTGATCTCGGTCGATCGTGAGTGAGTTTTTTTGCTGCTGGTGCTGTGTGTGTCCACGTGTGTGTCTTTCTCTGGTGAGATTGTGGTGGAGGTTTCAAGCAAGTGTGGACGGATGGATGGATGGATGGCCAGGTATCTGCCTGTGTGGGGTTGTGGGGAGGGACGGCGAAAGAGACACACCACCGGAGACCTGTCGAGTCGAGTGATGTATTGGTCAATCGGCTGGTTGGCTGGCTGATGGATTTATTCACGGCTGCTGTTGTCCCAACCGCCCCACCACCACCACCACCACATGAACACGCACGGACATATATATGCGGTCGTCTTATCCACATCCACCGATATTTGCACAGCAGAAGTATGCAGAGAGCGATATGTACCTATCCATCGGCAAGTTGGACACTCAGCCACAAACACACGCAGGCTAAACCTACACAGCACCGGCCCCAGCCCCACCCACCCAGCCACCGACCTTGTTGCATCCTTGTATCGTGTGCACGTGTTGAAAAACATTGCTCTACGTTCGTCTGTCTGTCTGCACAGAAGAGCCAGCCAGAGCATCAGACAGACCGAGAGATATGTAGCACCTAGACAGGGTAGGCATGACACCTAGATAAGATAAAATGGGGCTGACGCACCCGCAGCACACGCACCACACACCACATCACACTATCCAGCCACACCTTTTCTCGCCCACTCGCCACACTCTCACACACGATGTCTATCTCTCTCCGTCCGTCGTCAGCAAAAAAACGACTTTCCTCTCCTCCCCCTCGTGTGTCTACCCCGAAACATTGCCCTTTCACATAAGGAAAGCTCTCACAGCCGCCCTTCAAGCCATGTCATGTCATCTCTGCTCACAAATACGCCTCCACTCCGGCTGGCTGGCTGGCTGATGGAATGTCTTGCGGAGGGCGGGACAGCCAGCGATCGGCGCACACAGATGGACGAAAATGAAACGAATCAGAAAGGAAAGACCCCATCCATCCATCCATCCGCAGGCACACACAGGGACAAAATGATAGCACCACAGAAAGGTAACTAGATAGATAGATAGGTAGAGGAGAGAAGAGGTAGGGAGGGAGGAAGGAAAAAGACGAGTGTGTGTGGAAATGGGTGGTGGAAATGGGTGGGTGCGCAAGTGATGGAACGGAAAAAGCCACCCACCGGTGCCATGTATATGTATCATCAGCAGTAGCAGCATCAGCATCAGCAATAGAGGCGAGACGTGAGCTCCAAAACCTCCCCCTCCCCACCATCCAGCCATCCAGCCACCCACTCACCCAGCCCGCCCTGTAAGTATAGCCATGTCTCCCTGCCATTGCAGGCTATCCCTCGACCTCACCCACACCCTCTCACGCCCCGCCACAGCCCGCCACACATCGTATTCAAAAACAAACACTTGACGTCAAACAACACAACACAGCACAGCACAGCACAGGCGAGTGTGGTCACACAGCAGCAGCGGGGAGCAGGGGTGTGGATGGGGCGGTGGATGCCTGGCTTGTGTTGCTGCTTGTGGTGTGTGTGTTGTTGCTGAAGTAGAATGTGGTCCGCCGTTTGAATGCGATGTGTATGTTGAGTGGGATCATGGTGATGGGGAACATGGCCTTGACTCGGTCGGGGCCCGCCAGCGACACCTCAAACCGCTGAAACAACTCGCACAGGATCACCTGGACACACCACACACACACACACACACACACATGCCAGGGGAACGGAGAGAATGGGTGGCCATGTGGGGGCCTTTTCATGTGCGCGCGTCGGCGTACCATCGACTCTTGCAGCGCGAACTGACACATACAGACATACACAACACACAAACGGGCCACCGAGAATATGTCACACCATCCAGAATACCGCCTCTATGTGAGTGTGTGTCCGCCGCTATGCCCACCTTCTGGCCGATGCAGTTCCTGGGCCCGGCAGCGAAGGGCACGTAGGCATACGGGTGGTTGAATGGCGTGGCCGCCTGGTACCGCGGCGCCCTCCCGCCGGCCGTCCGCATCTTGTCGGTGAGTGTGGCGTGGTGTGCCGTGACCCCCGAGTCCTGTGGGTTGGCGTCGGGGCCCTCGTCGGGCACCTCCTCCAGCCACCGCTCAGGCATGAAGGCCTCGGGGTCCTCCCAGTAACGCTCGTCGTGGTGGAGGAAGTAGGTCCCCAGCCACACAGCAGTGCCTGTCGACAGAGAGAGAGGAGAAGTGTCTGGTTGTGTACCTGCACACAGGTGTCTGGTTGTGTACCTGGTGGGATGGTGTGTCCGTCGACGTGGATCTTCTTGTGGCTGAGCCGCTCCATGTAGGCAATCAACGGACGCAACCTGATTCGTCGATGCGGGCAGACAGACAGACAGACAGACAGTGGATGAATGGACGGTTGCCCTGTTGGTCGTCTCACCTCCCACCCTGCCCTCCCTTCTCCCCTGGTGTCTGGTGTACCTGAGTGTCTCCTTGATGACGGCCCTGCAGTACTCGAGTCTCATGTAGTCCTCCGGAGCGATCGGCTCGCCGCCAAACATCTCGTCGATCTCACGATGCAACTTGGCCTGACACACAACCAACACAACACAACACAATAACACACCAGGGATGCATCCATCGATCCATCCACCGAGCAACACAGTGCGGCCACTGATTGCATCGCCTCGCCTTGCACCTGTTTGTCTGGGTATTTGGCGAGGTGGTAGAGTGCCCAGCAGAGCATGTTGGAAGTGGTGGCGTGCCCGGCGCCCAAAAAAGTTAAGGCCTCCAGCAGCACCTGGTGGTCGCTGATGCCGTCCGTCGACACCAGCATTTCCACCAGATTGCCACCCGCTTCCACCTTGCCGCTGCCCTGCTCCGCCTCCTGCTGCTGCAGCCGCCGCTTGGTGTCGCGGATGGCCGCCTTGACGCGCTGAGCGATCCGCCACACACGCAGGTGCAGACCCAGGGCGGAGGGGAGGGGCAGCAGGTCCCACGGCCAACCTGCAGCAAGAACACACAGACAAGGTGTGTGGTGGTGGTGGTGGGGGTGGGGTGGGGGTGGGGGTGGCTGACCGAGTATGAGTCTGCCGATGAAGTATGTGTTTGAGAAGCGCGTGGAGATCTCCCAGGCCTCCATCATCCAAGGGCCGTCAAACTTGCCCGGGAACACACAATCCATCATGATCTGAAGCGCCAAATCACTGCCACACACACAGGACACACACACATACACACAGATATACACACAGTCAGACCCTGCTGTGTGTGGCCACCGCGGCGCGATTGTGGGGTCACTGACTGACTTGAATGTGTCTCTGCATCTGATGGTGCGGTTGTCAGTGTTTTGGTCGATCTCTTGGTCGATCTGTGCGACGACGGTCTTGACGCGGCGGACCATGTGTGGCAGCGCCTGTTTTAGGGCCTTGAAGTGGAACAGCGGGGTCAGCAGCTTCCTCTGACGGTGCCACTGCGCACCCTTGGCGTTGAGCAAACTGACCACCATAAGACCACACACAAACACACAAAACCAGAGAAAGGGACAACAAGGCATTTGATGGCGGCTGTGATTCCGTCGTCCCCCCCCATGGCTTGTGTTGGATTGGATGGCATACATACCCATCGCCGATGTAGACCTCTGTGGCATGGACGGGGTATTTGGGGAAGGCCTTGAGGTCGTTGAGCACCGTGGCGAACACGTCGGGGTCGTTGATCAGCACGATCCGACGACCGTCGAAGAACGGACCGCAGTCAACCAACTGACACACACACACACACACACACGATGGGCAATCAACACCCACAGACAGACACAGACGCGTGACATGAGAACCCTGCCCATCCCTCCCCTCCCCTGCCCTGATTGTGTGTGTCGACTGTGCCATGTCTGTCGACTGACTGACCTTTCTGAACTGTCCGGGTTTGTCTTTGTCCCGGATGGACTCGAGGAAGTCCTCGAACTTGCCCGTCGGGTCCTTGGCCGTCCACACGGGCATCGACTCTTCACTCGCAGGCAGCTCGCGGTACTTGGACGAGTTCCACACATAACGACACACGAAGTACGATAGGCGGCAGGCCGAGTACCCCACCATCAGGCCGCCCAGGGCCGCCCCGCCCTTGAGCAGCAGCGACGCCACATCGAGCCCGGCTGACAGGGAGGGGGAGGGGCCGGGGCTGCTGGGCGAAGGGCTGCTCATTCTGAGGCTGCAGAAGGGTGGCGGGACGGAAGGGAGCCGGCAGCACAGCAGACAAACACTTACTTATGCGGTGCGGTGGGTGGCGGAAAGAGGACCTTCACAAAGACAAGGGCCAGGTGGACAAAACCCGCTCGGCAGCCGAGAGCCTCAGTCCCTGGCGCCCTCTGGACTGTGGAGCATCTCTGTGGTGCAGTGTACGGAATTCGATGCGATGGAGAGGCGGGAGGGAAGGCGAAGCGGGAGGGATGCCGTTAGACGCAATTTCTCAAGATCATGATTCAAGGCCTGCTGACACAACACTGGCAGCACTGTAGAGGGCCCTTCGCGTGCTGGAGTCGGCAAAGCTGCCACCAACGGCAATTCTCGACGATCGGGGGGGTCTGCGAGCTAAGCCGAAAGAGGTGAAGGAGAGGACTGAAATAAGGGGCTTGGGCTGCTTCCCGTTGCGTGTATCAACTTCGTCCGGTTGAGTCATCATGACGACCATCGTGATAGGTCAGCCGGGCCAGCAACAACAGCGGCCCATCTACCAGCAGCAACCGCAGCCCGTCTACCAACAACAGATTCAGCCGCAGCCCATGTACCAGCAGCAGCAACCAGGTGAGGCCACCCTCACCCACCCTCGGAGCAATCAAGACAGGAGAGAGAGAAACTTGAACGCACTGTGGGGGGCAATGGAATTTTTTGTTTGCGTCAGGGACGACGACCACGACGTATATCATCACGCAGCCTCAGCCCCAGCAGTACGGTCAGCCCCAGCCTCAGATGTTTGTCCAGCCCCAGCCACAAGTAACACTCGACCGGGGAACAGAGCGAGGAGGGAGGGGGAGACACTCATTGCCATATTTCTCGTCTGTATCTGGGTGTTCATCTTCAGGTTCAGCCGTATCAGCAGCCGCAGGTTCAGCAGCCGCAGGTCATGTATCAGCAGCCACAGCCACAAGTTGTGCAGCCGCAGACACAGACACCTGGGCAGGAGAGCCCATCACAGCCGTAAGACGATTTTCCTTTCACCTGCGTCTCTTCATGTGCGATGCTCTTTGATGCCGTGGATGCAGGTACAAGGCGAACATCATCACTGACGACCAGGGGGGCCGCACGGACGAGCAGAAGCGCAAGGAACAGTGCTGCGCCTGCTGTGGTGAGTAGTGCCCGAAGAGACGCCGCAGGGGGGCCACATGCATGAAATGCATCACATCAGGATGTCTCTGAGCGTGTGTCAGGCGTGGGTGCGTTGTTGGGAGGGTTGGCGTGCTGCGCGTGCCTGTTGGCCTTGTTCGGTGAGGATGCAGCCAATGCGGTGAGTGGAGCCGCCGATGCCGTCGTCGATGCTGCCACCTGAGAAGAACTGCACGGTGTATATGCCAATGGGGGTGGGGATCTCAGGATTCATTAGCACGGTTGCTGACGGCTGTAGCCGTGTGAGTGCGAGCGTGTGTGTATGTGTGCATGTATGTGTGTGTTGGTGGCTGGCTGGGAGCAGGCAGTGTCTGGATGGTCATCTGTTGAGCATGTTTTCTTATTGACTTTCTGCCAGATGGACACAAACATAAAAGCTCATGAATCAAGTTTCTGCTGCAGAAGGCACAGTGTCTCTCTGTCTGCTTGGTATGCTTCATCAAGACATGTACTTCTACGTGTCCCCTTTCACCACTGCCCACGACGTGAACCCTCCCCTGCATTCACAACAAATGCAATGCTTCTCTGGCAATTTCAGCATGTGGCACTGCATGCACTTGAGGCAGATCGATGTGTGCCCACACGGAACAAAGCGGACGTTACACTGACGCTCCTGACACACACCACACCTCGTTGCCATTTTCCTCTCCTCCTCGACGTGCCTCGTTTCGGCCTCCCTCTGATGTGATTTCAGCCGCTCCTCCGCCTCGACAAGACGAGCCTCGAGATCTGTGCGGGCCTCTTTCTCCTTCTTCAGTTCCGCCGCTGCCCCTCGGAGCATTTCCTGCATGCTGACAACAGGTGAGGGGAGAAGGATGAAACCACATCTTGTCGCTGGCCCATCAAAGGCAAGATGTGAATGTACCGGTTCTTGATGTCGCATGTTGCCGTCTCTTGAGCCTTGGTGTCTGCCAACTCCTTCTGCAGCGATGATATCTGTCGCTGCAGTGAGGCCACCTGGTTGCTCATCATCCTGCACGTCATAGGTGAGACACACTATGGTATTCGGCCTCGGCCTGCCCTCGTCAGAGATACTGTCTCCTTACCCGATGACGAATGCCTCATCGGGTGGCCCTGCCGTGATCCCTGCCTCATTGCAACTGCAGGCAGCCACAGCTGCGCCCGTGGAGAGAGATGGCAAGTCCACCAGGCCGTCCAGTGGCAGATCCTCATTTGGCATAGCCTGCGGTCGAAGCGGGAGAGGTGGGGCAAAGGGCGCTGGGGCATGTAGCGGCCATCTTCGCCCGTCAAAGCCGTCGATGTGTGGCCCTTGAGGGGAGAGTAGACAAGGATCATCATCGACCGCCGAATCCTCTGCATCGAGATCACCACCTGTCTCGGGAAGGCGCCTGTCATGTGCAGCTTCAGCTGAACAAGGTGAGTCCGAGTGGGCTGCGGCGCTTGGGCAGGCAGGCGGTTCTGATGACGACTGAGAGGCAGGCTGTGCTTCCTGATTCACGGCAGCCCTGTGTCTCGGCCTTTTCTCCTTCTTGTTGGTTTTTTTGTCTGGCTTCTCATCCTCCAGCTCCTGCAGGAGCTTTGCCTGTTTCTCGAGCGCGACTTTGTCCAGAATCGGCTCAACCGTTTCCAGCAACTTAATAGCCATCGACGTCGGAGCCTTGTTGCCTTGTTGCCGTCTGGCATTCTGTGTTTTCGGACTTGAGAGTATCGCCTGAGCCACGAGAGGCTCCTTTGATGGTGATGTTACCCGCAATTCCTCCTCGGAACGAACCAGGTAAGCGAGAAACAGAAAAATCGAGCTGATGGAATGAGAACATAAACGAGATGATCAGTTAAAAGAACAGTGTGTCGTGCACATACCCGACGTAGGCCAGCTCCTGCTGGTACAATCCGAATGGACCTCTACGAGCCTTTCCGCAAGCTTTGCAAGTCTCTTACTCTCTTGGCGCAGCAACTCGCAGCAGGTAAGTGAGGGCATCTCTAATGGAAATGTCAAGAGGACACCAAAGGGGGGCTTCTTCTGTTGATCCACCCTTTGAAGTGTTACGACGCTTATAAGCGCTCGAACAATCGTCATGACAAGCTGCCTTGGTGTCTCCTTGCAATCAGCCAGACCGTCAAGAAGGGAATCAAGAAGGCCGACGCGTTTTAAGACCCTCAAATCAGCTTCACGCGCATTGTCTGCTTCAGAGATCCCGGCAGTGTCTAGAGGCGAGTGGGCTGTTTGGAGGACTTCGCTCAGGACGTACAACATGTTGGTATACACTGCCGCCTCGGGCTGATGGACACATTTCACTTGATAATGTACACATTCATGTGGTGGCTTTCGCAATGCATTGGAACTCCTTCTATCTACCTTTGACAGGCCCCTTGCGACCTGCTTGAGCGCACTTGTGTCCTGGAATAAGAGCTGATGTACTCTTTTTGCGAAAGCTGAGCTGGCCTTGAAGAAGATCTCAAAGAAGAAAGCCAGATGCACTACGTCCGGCTTCTGAGACGCCATAAAGACCGACTCTGCGGACGGCAGCTCCTCTTCCACAGCCACAAAAGCCTCTTGAGCTTGCCTCTGCCAATCACTTTCTCCCAAGGTACGCCGAAAGTCTTCAATCTTCCGAAAGACCGCGTCCATGAACATGCTGACGAGCGCCGTATACGGCACGCTGAAGCCGCCGCCGCCGCCGCCCGGAGACTGCCGAAAGAAATCGCGCTTATCGTCGACGAGAAGTCTAGGGGTAGGCGCGATGGACTCGAACAAAGACTGTGACACACGAGACATACATTTCCATGGAAGGTGGACACGGTGTCTCTTCACCAAATGCTCTCACCTGGACGGTTGGGGCAGTTTGGACAGCCGCCGCTAGAATCAGCAGTGGCGGGCCAATTGTTGTGAGGACTGAGGCGTTGATCAGTTGATGCCTCACTGCAGCGACCATCTGCTCATTTAACTCTGGGAGCGGCCTCATGGCGAACAGATATCCAGAGGGCCCAGGCTCAACAAGCAGAAACGCGATGATAGTGTAGAGGTTTAAACTCTGCGGGTGCTCCAGTAACAGGCTGGAGAAATGCTCAAACCACTCCTGCCTTTTCGACGGCGTCTTGAGATATGGATTTATACGGCTCGGCTGAGGTTGTGGGAGGTCAAAGAGATTCATGTGTCTGGCAAGGAGATGAATTGCGTGCTCCTGGACGTCTTTGTTGGGGTAATGGGTCATCTCGTACATCTAGGACATGCACAAAACAGTATGCATGCATATGTTCAGACATTGTTTATCCTGCAGGCGTACTTTTTCAAGCCCGGTCGCTAACAGGGCTGGATCACAGATGGCACCGTGAAATAACGTCTTCTCTATATTCTCGGCCTCGGCCAGGTACGGCGCCAGACGATCATGTGTCTCATCGGAAACAAATGAAGAGCTAGCAGGCTGCTGTTCTGAAACAGAGCCTGCTGCGGTCATCTGTTCCTGGGTCACACGGAGAAAGTCGTTCACCGCAGGAGTCAGCTCTTGTTTGGTCTTCAATAAAATTTCGAAGCCTGGCGATGCAGCAATAGTCGTCAAAGCCTCAGGACAAAATTCTCTGAGGACAGACAGCATTACGACTGCCATCTTCGCTGAGCTGTCCCATAGTTGTGTCTTCTTCAATGCAGGCCGTACAAGGCTGTGTTCTACGAGGAATGTAGTCAGCGCGCCGATCCAAGTGGCCTCCATGAGATGCCCACATAAGGGGGATGGAATGATGATGACAGCTTCTTTCTCCTTCTGCACTAGCGCCACCACACACCCGAGCAAGAACCGCATACACTTGTGCCGCAAAAAGACGGATCCGTCTGTTTGGATGATTGCCCGCTTCATCCATCCAACGATGCCGTGCTGGTCCTGAAAGTGCTGTTCAAACGGTGGGTGGACCGTTTTCAGTGCCATGCAGAAGGGCTTTGTCAGGTCCCCGCCAAAATTGAACTCAGGAATCTCCCGACCGCAGGCCAGAGCGTCAGTCAACAAAGTGACCACGGCAGACCGGACCAACAGAGGGCTGACACCTGTGATTGATTGCAGCGCGTCATCCTCGGCTTGGAGAAGCTCAGGAAGGACACTGCAGTCGCGGGCCTTGATGAGCCTCTCACACACGCTACCGAGAAAGGTTGAGCTTGGAGGATGGCTGTTGCCGCAGCCCTTGACCTCACGATCCAGATTGCGACAGATTGATGTGTAGGCCGCGAGAAGGAAAAGTGCAGATAGCTGAATCGCTGGACATTTGACGGAGAGCAGCTCCACCAGCACGTCGGGCGAGACATTGTTGTACGTCCTGTGAAATACATCGGATAGGATAGCCATGTTGTCCTCACCACCGCACTCAGCTGTCAATTGTGCGCCTTCGTAAGCCGCTTTCGCCGAGCGGAGGATAGTCGGGAGCTTGACATTGACGTGCTCCGAGAGCTCAGACGGCTCAATTGGAAGGCGTTTCTTTCCTTGAATGCCCAATGCCAGCAAAGAAAGACCGCTCATAACGTCTGAAACCTACCACAGAGGCCCAGCGATGGCAAGCTATCATGTTCAGCCCTCATCACACGTCTCTCTGCACGTACCGCAAAGAATAGAGGCTTGACTTGGGACTTGACGACGCTTTGCCTCTGTATGTGCACGACAATGTTCGCCGCCTGGCGAATGAAAGGATGGAGAGTTTGGTCATAGGCCGTTCCGGCAAGTGCAAGCAGCACGTCCGGGTCAATATCGGCGTGCTCCAGCAAATCGATGGCGGCCACGGAGATCCTGCGCCGAGAACAGCAAAGAGAATCGTGAAATGTGACCGTCGTCATCTGCTGTCTCGCTGCCCGACCTGAGTGTCTTGTCGTTTCTTGGAATCCTTTGATGCATGGACCACATGCGATGGCCCCATTCCTTTTTCGTCACCCCGATAGTGTCGATGAAAACTTCAGCCACAGGTTGCTCCTTCATGCAGCATTCGTGGATCAGAAAAAGGGGCTCTTCCATCAGGTTGGGGTGGTCGCCACCGATGAATGACCACAGTGCCTGGTGAGTCAGTCACGTGTATTGCAAAACTCATCCAATCCACGTGGCTCTTTCTTTCCTCCCATGATCCACGTACAGTACTGTACCTTGAGCGTCTCTCTGTCGCCAACAATCTCCACCCACCTCCATGTTCCCTTCTTTGTCTTCTCAAGTGCATTCACGCAAAACCCTCCGCAGCAGCCTCTCGTCGCGCCGCTCCTCTGCTAAGTAGCCGCGGATGACTCGTGTGGCTTCCTCCGGTCGTTTCATTCGTCTTCGAAGGTCAACGTGCGAGTTTGCAATGGGGCAGCTTCAAAAAACGGTTCGCGAGCTCGGGGGGGCCTGCGAGCTTGACAGTGTAAGACGGGGGCACTGTAGAGGCAGAACGGGTTGCACCCCTATGGCAGCGAACCATTCGGTCTCTCTCGTTCCTCCTCTGCCGCTCCCTCTGTCCTCACTCGCCGCGAGAGTCAGGAAAGGACCCGAAGACAAAAAGAGGGAGGCAACGGAGGCCGAGAGGCTCCCAGAGGTACGTAGGAGCACATACTCCGTCGACCACATGCCTCTCAGTCGGCTCGTGACAAGCGTGAGAGCCTCACTTCATGATGTGGGCTTCACACACAATGCGTGCATGGTTTTCCTTTTCTGTCCCTCAGGTGGAGTTTGACAGCGAGAATTGCTATACTGTGTGGGCCGCTGGTCGTCCAGGTGACTACTCACGACTACAACTGCGCGAGTACTTCCAGCAGTACGGCGAGTTGGAAGGTATCGGGGTTCGGTTCCCTCCCCCGCCTGACAACGAGAGTGCCTTCTGTGTCGACTTCCGGACCCTCGATGGCGCCCTCACGGCCATGCGGGCTCTCCGGCACCTGAGGGACTTCCCACAGAGGGACACTGTCGAGCTTGGAGAGTTCGACTGGCATGTCCAGTTCGGTGCGTCGACGATCCAGAAGATAAGGCTTGAGCGACAGGAGCGCCGCCAGCAACGCAAGCAGGCAGCCGCCGCCGTCGCTGATGATAAGGCACCCAATCACGTGCCGTCGCCATCCGTGAAAATCGAGGCCGACGGTGGCCGTCAGGGTCGCGGCCAGCACAACGGGGGGACGCCTAACGGTACCTCAGGTAGAGGACAGAGGGAAGAAAACGGGCGTGTGATCAAGTGTGCACTTGTTCTCCTGCTGCCGTTGTTGCTCCCTTTCAGTGTACCCCACGCCATTTGCCACGCCTCCCCAGACCACCAGCCCCCACGGCAGCAAGGCTCCCCCGTCGATCATCCTCGGCCAGCCCTCCCCCAACAGGCCGCGCCCAAAGCCGCTGCAGGTGCCCAGCAAGGCCAACCCACGGTCCTCCACGGCCAAGGCCAAAGTGGCCGCCAGGGGGGGTCGTGCGGCGACGGCGGCGGCGGCTATGGCGGATGATGTCACAGAGGATCTGCCCTACCCCACCTGGACCGAGATCGCCGGTCCGCGTGCCAAGAGGGGGGCCCGCGAGAGCCGCCGCAATCGCCCGTCGCGGCTGAGGAGTGAGGCGGTGGACAAGCAGGAGGTCAAGGAGGAGAAGGAGGAGAAGGAGAAAAATGATCGGTCTCGCTCACGAAGGCGGCGGGCGTTGGTGCTGGAAGAGCCTTCTGAGCCGGAGCGTTCCAGGAGGTCGACCAATCGCACGCCGTCCTTGGCCACCAGCCGTCCGTCGAGTGTGGCGTCCTCACCGGGCTTACCACCAGGGCAAAACGAGAGGGCCTATCCGCAGGGCAAGACACACAAAGAGTGGATGGCACACTTCGCTGTCAAGCTCTATGACGTGGGCGCGGCACGTGTGACACAGAGAGAGAGGACACACAGACAGAGAGAAAACATATATGTCGTTCTCTGTCTGCCTGCCTGCCTGCTGTTGTTGTTTGTGTCAGTATTTGCGTCACTTTTGCGAGAAGCGTTCCGATTTGCTCAATGGCGAGGCGGTGCCTCAGTGGCTGTCGTACCCGAGCGGCTGGTCATTTGTGATGGAGGGCTGGGGGGCCGACCACATCGAGGGCACACCCGACTGGGGGAACATCCGCACCTACAAGGTGGAGACCATCTTCTATGCTGCTGCTGCGAGCACGGCAGCCGGTCTAGAGCAGGTGGACCCGGAGCTGGTCAAGCAATTCCAAGACGGAAAATTGTAAGTCAACACAAATACACCCACCGATCGACCAAATGTCCTCGCATCTTATTGCCCTTGTTCCTTCCTCCCTCAGCTTTCGCTTCTTCGTGACGTGGTCTCCCGGGCGTGTGGGCCACACCCGGCCGGGCTACGGCTTCAAGACCAACATCATCTCAAAGGCTATCGCTGCCAAGCAGGAGCGGGACGCAAAGGCCGCCGCCAGCAGCACTGTCAATGCTGAAGCGGGGGAGGTGCGTCACGGGACGCGGCACAGATGGGTGCTCAAGGCCATCGACGAGGCCGCCAAAACCGCTGATGTGGCCCCTGAGATGGTGGCTGTGCCTGCTGGTGCGGAAGACGCTTGGCAGCTGAGGTCGCCGGTTGATGCCGACGAGAAATGCCCTGAAGATGTCACGCGTAAGGAGACATCCTGCTTGTGCACACACGTGCATTGGATTGAACATGGATGCTCATTTGCTGTCTTGTCTTGCAGTATCGGTGCACAACTCCCGCAGCATCGCGCGCAGCCCACTTCCAGGGATGACAAGCAGTCTCGGTTGACGTGTCCTTCATGGAGGGATTGGCGTGCGTGCATGGTCTTGTGTACAGGCGCAATGAGGCGATGTGCGTAAGAG
>CDMY01000363.1:0-26855 GCA_001179505.1 Vitrella brassicaformis | reverse complement strand
GGGGGGAGGGGGGATGGGGCGTGTGTCGTTTCTTCTACTGCTCATTGATTGATTGATATAGAGATGCGAAAAGCAAGAGGCCTCCCTCGGTCACTCACCTACATTCACGACGATGCCTGCACACATGCATGGATCCGTCCGTGTGTGTGAGGGAGGCCAGGAGACTGAATGGAATGGTGCATGTGCATGTGTGTTGTGTCTGTCGAGTGGTGGTTGAGTGTTGTTCTATCTGCCATGGACTCAGCAGTTTCTCGGATGCAGCAATGGCTGGCAGAGACCATTCATCCCTCGCTGAATCGACTAATACAGTTCGATGCCGTCGACACTCGCAGCCACCCACGCAAAGTGAATCCACACACATGCCAATCACGACCGTCGATCCACTGTACATGACACACTGCATTCATTCCATCAAGCAGTAGCTACAATCCTACCTACGCCCCGCTCCCCCCTGGCATCTGCAGCGGCTCCAAGCTCTTCAGCGAAGCGCTCCGAGACCCCTGGCCCGTCTCACCACCCGGCAGCACACTCTGGCTGTGGGACGGCAGGTGTGAGGCCGCCACGGACGACTGTGGTGTGACCGAGAATGAAAGCGATGTGCGAGAGGGCATGTGGTGGTCAGATGGGTCGGGGGAGGGCACGTTGATGCGCATGCCGACCGCTGATGAGGGGGGCTGCCGTGTCAGGGTGGGGGTGGGGGTGGACGGGCTGGGCTGGGTGACGTCAAAGCTCTCCAGAAGAGAACGGGCCTTGGACGAGGGAAAGTCTGATCACACACACACACACACACAGAGAGAGAGAGAAAAAGAGAGATAAAGCAGAATTCGTTGTTGAGGGAAGACGGTGGGTGGGCTATGTATGCTGGTGTGAGTTGCTCAGCGAATTGTGACCATAGTAGCAGTCAAAGGGCGTGCAGACGCCCTCCTCAACCTATTCCATCATCATTGTACACCTCAGCCTCCCTGCTCCCCTCTCCCTGCTTACATCTGAGTGCTGCAGATGACGGCAGTGGCGGCGGCTCCACCCGGTGGCCAATGTCAGGCTTGGCCAGCGGCCGCACCTCCACACCGCCTACCTTCTCGGGCAGCAGCACCGGCCCACGCTCCACCTCGCCCTCATCCTCGTCTATCAGGGCCTCATCTACATGCTCATCCTCATCAGGCCCAGGAGGACCTCCAGCAGCTATGTCGAGCCTGCATAATACAAGGAGATATTGGCTTGGCTTGTGTGTGGGTGTGGGTGTGGGTGTGGGTGTCGGTGTGTGGGCGATTACTTGATGTCAACGAGGAAGTTCTTCATCTGGCGTAGCTCGTTGTCCCACACCTTGAGGTGCTCCTGCAGGCCCCGCGACCGGTCGCCCACCGCCCTCACCGACATCGACGGCAGCGCCACGCCACCTTCACCCTGACCAACACACAGACAGTGCCAATCGAGAAATCATCCTCCTTCATGTGGCTCACTCACTCACTCACCTCGCCGGTCTTGCCCTCATTCTCGCGGCTGGTCGCCGAGGCCACCAGGTGCGTCCCAGGTGATGTCGTGGGCCGTGTGGGGGCCGTTGTGTCCATCCCCCTGCCCTCGTCTGTCCTCTCGCCCTTGGTGCCCGCCTCGGTCAGGGGCAGCAGGGGGACGGCTGGCGGCGAGGGCCGCGACTTGGATGGCTTTGCGAGGTGCACGGCGTTGGCGAAGTCCACCCACCGCTGCTGCTGGCGGTGCTCGTCGAGCCGGAACAAGTCGCTTTTTCGCTTCTCTAGGTCTATGTGGAGGCCGCGCAGAGTCGCCAGGCGGTCGGAATAGTCCTGCTCACCCTGCACAGACAGGAGAGGGACATCAGACACCGACCGATCCACCCATTTCAGCTCAGCTGGTGGTGAGGAGTGAGGGGCGTTCTTGCCTCTTTGATTTGGTTTTTGAGGTTGTAGACGCGCCGTGCCTCTGTCTTCATGTCGAGGTACATGCCGACGAGCTCCTGGCTCTTCTGCTGCACCTCGAGCGCCACGGCCGCCACGCGCTTCTTCATGGCGTGGACACGCTGACGCTCCTCGTCTATCTGCGCACGCTCCCCCGCAAAGCGCTGCGTCAGTGGAGGCAACCAACAGACAAGCCCGGGTGGGTGGATTGTGTGTTGTAAGTGGCGGCGTGTTGTGTTGTGTGGTGTTGTGTCAAGTGTACCAGCTGTGCGCTCTCGACGTCCTCCTTGCCCCTGGCGGCCAGGCGGAGATCCTGCACCAACTTACGCCTGCACATAGGCATGCAGACAAGGGACGGTGTGTGCAGAGGGAGCCTGAATGTGTTGTGTGTGTGTGTGTGTGTGTGTGTCCATTCGCTCACTTTTCTTCAGCGACGTGGCTTTCAGCCTCGCGAATTCTCCTTTCTGCCTTGAGCACGGAGTCCTCAGCGGCCTGCTGCTGTGCCTTGAGGGTCTCGGCCCACTGACGCAGCCGCTTCTCGCGCTCGTCCAACTCGTCACGCACCTAAACACACACATACACGCACGCATGACATGTGAGGGAGGGGGCGGTTGAGTGTATTGTCGTCTGGCAGAGTGAATGACCTTGTCTAGTTGGGTGGCGGCGTGCTGTCGCTGTCGTTCGAGATCAGTGCGCTGCAGGTTGAGCTCCCGCTCCACCTCCTCGTACTTGGACCGGGTCTTGTCCTCCTCGCCCTGGTGCGCCGCTGACAAGGCCTCCAGACGCAACATCTCGCGACGCACCCTTGATCCACCCACACGCACACACAACTGTCGGCCGGCTGTTTGCTACCCTCCCTCTCTCGGCCTGCCTACCTCTCTTGGTCTCGTTGTGCGGTGTGGTCCAGTTCCTGGCGCTGTCTGTTGATGTCGTCCTGGAGTGTCTTGAGCCGCTGCTCGTGGTCGTCCAGGTCACGCTGCCGCTGATGCAGCTTCTTCTCCATATCCTTGAGCTCCGCGTGTCGGGCCTCCAGCTGTCACACAGACAAGACGCATTGGCAACATCCTGTTTGTGTGTGCTGAGCCGTACCTCTTTTGCGCGTCGGGTTTCCTCGAGTGTCTTGTCGGCCTGCAGGCGGACGTTCCACTCCTCCACGTGACGCGTAGACGACTGACACAGACAGACAGACAGACACAGACAGGCACAGAGAGGCCCGTGTGAGTGCATCAGTCATTCTGTCTGGACGTGACATGCACTTAGGGGTGGAGGCTGTGCTGTGCTGTGCTATGGGCGTGTCCCTCAGCCAAACCCCTCAGTTGTCGGCACGTGGTCCAAAACGGACCGATCCGAAATCGTTCGTCAATCGGTATCGTCATCAGACCCGCCACACACACTCCCTCCCTCCCTCCCTCCATGCCTCGCCCACCTGGACTTTGTCTGCGAGTGAGGCGACGGTGGCCTGGTCGTGCAGCTGTTTCCTCAGTCGCCGCACCTGCTCCTCGTATGTGTCCTTGGCCTCGCCCAGCTTGCGGTCGAACTCCTGGTGGTACCGGCGAGTGGCGGCCTGGTGTGCGGCGTCTCGATCCTCCATGAGTGCGTGGTGCTTGCGGCGCTCCTCCTCGCGCACCTTGTCCCTCTCGGCGTCGAGCACCTGCTGCTGGTTGGCCTTGGCGCCCTCCAACAGACGCAACTCCTCATCCTGAGATGACTTCAGCCTGTGCAGACAGACACACGATGCCATGCGATGCGATGTGGTGTGGTTGAGGTGAAGGGGGTCAGTGGCCCATTCACCGTCTGTTTTCCTCCTCGAGCCTCCTGACGGCGATCTCCAGCCGGTCCTTCTCCAAACTCCACTCGGTCCGCTCGGCCGCCAGCCGCCGCTGCCATGTCGACTCGAGCAGCTCCATCTCGAGTCGCTTTTTCTTGTACGCACCATCCAGCTCACCAGACAGTCGCACCTTCTCGCTGCGCAGCTGCTCCAGCAACGACGACATGTGCGGCGCGGCTGCTAGTGGTGGGCTGGCGGCCGTCGTCACGTCGGGGCGGTGCGCGCCCGGAGGTGAGAGTGAGGGGGGCCCACCCCGGCCGCTGTCTGCCTCGGTCTGGAGTGGCATCGGTGGGATGCCGTGGAGCGCCAGATGGTCGGGAGCGGTCACGGGGCGGTGCGAGGGGTCCGCGAGTCCCAGTGCGACATCGAGTTTGTCATCAGACGGACCGACGGACGGCAAGGGGTCCCCGGGCGGAGACCCCGATAGACCAGACCGCTTCTGCACCAAGGAATGAACACGTCACCGCAGCAAAAGTGATCCTCTCTCTCTCATGGCGACGCTTATCTGATCCTACCGTGCTGAGTGGTACGCGTCGGCGCGTCCTTTGCCCTCCCGATGGAGCCCCCTCTCCTCCCCCTGCGGCTGGCTGCCCCGACACTCCACCTGCGATGGGGGCCGCTGGGGGTGGCGGGGGTGGTGCGGCTTTGCCCCCCGTGTCATCGATCGAGAAGATGGGCAGCGACATGTCCTCAGCGGCCGCACCTGGGGCACTCGCCAACGGACGCTTCGGTGCCGGGGAAGGATCTACACACACACCATCACAAGCGGCCAAACCTCGTTGGTGTGGAAAGCCGTATCGTCCTGTTCTCTTTCTTCTCTTTCTTACCAGCTGGGAGGCCAACGTCGGCAGCCTTATCCGTGGGTGGCGGAGCAGCGGCAGCCTTGGCAGCGGGAGGCTTCCTCGGTTCTACAGCAGCTGCAGGGGCCGACACGCCACCAGCTGGACGGGACGGGGCCGTGTCCGGCCCACCACCTTTGGGGACGTCCCCCCTGTTGCCCTTGTCATCGGTCAGCCCCTTCTCCACCACCGATATGGCCTGCAGCAGCTCGTCAGCAAGGGGCTCTTTGGCCGCCGGCGATGGCGATGGCGACAGCGAGGCTGACGCGCCCTTTGGGGGTGTGGCTGGCGGGGGCGGGGTGGCTTTGGGTGGGGGGGTGGGGAGGTCCTCGTCGTCGAGGCCGAGGTTCTTCTTCAACTCCTCGTCCTTGCGACGCTTCTCGGCCTCCTCTTCAGAACAAACAACACAAGGGTGCATGTGTGTCGTCGTGTTAAAGAGCCATGCATAAATTGATACCTTTGGCCCTTATTTCGGCTTCCAGGCGTGCGTTCTCCTCGCGGAGCCGACGCTCCTCCTCCTCGTCCTGGCAGTCGAGTCAGAGAGTGAGCACTGCATGCAGGGCAGGGACATTATCTGGTAAGGTGTGGTGGCTGACCCAGTCATCTTTCTGGTGCTGCGCCATAAGCTCGTTGAGGGGATCTGGCCCGACCACCTGCTTGGGGACCTGCTGCCTCTCGGACACCGACTTCTGAACAGACAGCATGCACCACACGACACGGAAGTGCTTCCAAACGCAGCCATGTGTTTCTTGTGTTGCATGGCTTATGGCTTATGGCTTACGGGTGCCACAGGCTTCAGGCTCATCCCAAGGTTTCGAAGGGCCTTGCGCTGCTCATCCTCACGGCCCGCACCGCCGCTCTTCATCACGCACCTCACTCACACAAACAATCTTCACAGACTTCTTTCAACCGCCGTCAGCTATGATCTTCACACTATTCCTCGACGCACACATGTTCACGGACAAGCGAAGAACGGCGTCACCGCGATCGTCGCCAGCCAAATGCGAGCTTCATTCGGTAAGAATGAGTGTCGAGGCAGCATTCGTCGACCAGGACATCGAGGATGACTTCGCCTTTGCCGATCTGGACCACACATCCGCCGCTGCCCGGTACAGAGACCTCCCGAAGGCCGATGAGGGCAGGCCGGGCCGTGGGAGGGTGCTGGAGCTGCCCGAGCGGTATCGCGGGCAGCGGGTGACCCGGGCTGACCTGCAGAAGGAGCGAGATCGCCAGTTTGCCGCGCCGTTTGACGACGAGGAGGATGAGGAAAGCGACGATGCTCCAAGCGAGGAAGGAGAGGAGGGAGACGAGCAGATGGACGAGGAGCAAGATGGTGGTTTCCCCTCTGTGGACCTGAGCGGCCTGCATGTGTCCCTTGACCCATCCCTCGAGGACAAGACGCGGCGCATCGAGGCCAGCAGGCAGAAGGAGGCTCTACAATTCGTCAAGCAGCGGCGGCAGACGGCCGAGCAGGAGTACACCAAGGCCAAGCATGTGCAGACACAGCAGGGGCTCTGGAAGGAGGTCGTCCACTGCCGGGTGGCCCTCCAGGGCATCCTCTCGCAGGCCAACCAGCTGCCTGTGGGTGTGCGTGAGGGGAGGGGCAACAGGGTGGTGCGTGCGATGGATTGCGCTGCTCTCGAGGTGGCTGAGGTGCTGGTGGGGCTGCTGGAGCTACAGAGCAAACTCGCCAAACTCCACCCAGAGGTGCCGATGGCGCACACACACACACACACACGCACACACGCACACACGCACACACGAGAGATTCATTATGTGTTTATATCTGACTGCAGCTCCACGAGGCCCTCCAAGTCCTCAATGACGGTCAAGAGGATGGCGGCCCCTCCAATGATTCAGATGCTCCCAAGTCACTCCGGAAGCGGCAGTGGTCGTCCAGTGCTGCTGCCGATGAGCGGTCGCTGTGGTGTGGTGAGGCCGGCGTCGAGCGGCAGGCCAAGCGGGTGCGCACCTGGGCGCTGCACAAGGCCGACCAGTGGAAAAAAGAAACCACTCTTCAGGTGGGGAGAGAGAGAGAGAGAGAGAGTGAGACCAACCCACACCCCACCCAAAAAGCGTGTGAGTTGGTGTGTGGTGGTGGTGCGGCAGGTATCCCACAGCTTCAAGGCTTTTGACCAGCCACTGGCAGTGCAGCTGCGGCACGCTGAGAAGGTGAGGAAGCGGAAAAACAGAAGTGCGATGTCATGATGTTCCCCGTCTCGTCTTGTGTCAGGACCTGGATCGTCTGATCGCCCGCAGCCGCCCCGCTGAGAGCGCCATCAAGGTGCTGGCCACTTCTGCTGCCGACAACGACCCGTCAGAGGCCGCACACCACATCTATGACGACCAAGTAAAGGGACAACACACTCACTGACTCGCCGCCCATGTTAATCAATCATTGTGTGTTTGTGTGTGACTCATCGATGGTTCGTTCCATCAGGACTTCTACGTGCAGCTGCTGCGTGACATTGTGCAGTCGCGTGACGTCACGTCGCCCTTCCAGCACGACAGTGACGACGCCCCGGACCGCCGCGAGCTGCTCAACCAGCTGGGGGCCTCCAGCTCGCTCGCGGCCAAGCTCAAGCGAAGAGGTCAGTGAATGAATGGTGGTTCGCTCGCTCGTCGGGGCATTGTGTTCCTCTGTGGGTCCCAATGTGTGTTTGTTGGTTCAGAGAGCGCGGCCAAGCGCAAGGAGGTCGACAGGCGGGCGTCAAAGGGCCGCAAGATCAGATATGTGCCCATACCCAAACTGGCAAACTTCATGGTCAGCCAGACCCCACACAGGCGCACACACACGATGAGCCTTGTGGCGCGGCTCGTGTGTTCAGGCGCCCGAGCCGCGGCGGCCGCCCGACGGTGCCCTGTATGACGCGGGCTTCGTTGACCGGATCATGAACTCGCTCTTCCAAGACACTTGCAAGACATGAAGTGGACGGACCCCACCCCCGTGCATCGATAAGAGGGCGACAGAGCTAATGGTGTGATGCAATGCGGTGCGATGTGGTGTATCTTCCTTTGTTGTCGGTATGTATTGTGTGTGGGCTGACTGACTCGAGAGCTGGCATCACTCTGGTCAGGCCTGGCTGGCGGGCTCCGCAGTTAGTCGGGGGTGCGCTTATGCGCTGCTGACTTACTGCGTAGCTGGCTCTCTAGGATGACCGAGTGATGACGGATTATTCATGAGACAGAGACACAGTGTGTGTCATTCATGTCAAGGCAACGCAACGCCGCTCAGAAAAAGCGACAGAAGCACACCGACCGACGGACAGACTAAATCTTAAGGTGCCTTCATCAAGCTAGGTGGCGACTTGTTCCCTGATCCAGCTGCCGAACTCCTTCATCCAAGACTCACGCACATCCGTATCTGACCACACACACACACGCCCCAGCCGCAGAAAATGTCAGATGAGTTGGCTGGCGGCCATTCATGGTGCCTTTCTTCCCTCACCCACCTGCCACTTTGAGCGCGGCCTTGTAGAGCTCCGACGGATCGTACTTGACACCTACACAACACACACACACATATGACCCATATACCGCGAGTGTGTGTGCTACCCACCCTGTAAGGACGTGGTGAGCAGGTCGATTAGGGGTGCGTCGAGGCAGTCCGAAAAAATGCGGCACTGCGAAACCACGCCGCCCTTGACATCCAAATGAACCGTCTGATCGAATCGACACACACAAACACACACAGCGAGCGACACTTCTGCACTGTCTGTCTCAAGTCCGTCGGCCGGCGGTGAGTAAGTGACAAGGCTTACGAAAGTGCCCCAGTCGAATCGCGTCTCGAGCTCGTGCGAGAACTGAGGTGAGCTCCCAAACCGCCACTCCCAATCCTACACCGACACACACAGAGCAGGTTTTAGTGCACCCAGACGCCTCTTCCTGTGTGTGTGTGTGTACCTGCAGTCGACTGAGGTGTTTCTGGAAAACTTGGGACTGTGTGAGCGGCGAGGTACTGGTCACCTCCTCGGCCTGGATGCTGTCGGGGTCGGCGCCGTAGGACCTGGCGAACTCCGCTATCAAGGCGTCGCACACCTGATCAGCACGTGGGGATACACATACGCCACACACATCCGTAAACAGAGAGTATCTCTGGCTCTGTGTGTGTCTGTGTGTGTGTACGGTTTGGTGGTTGATTTCAGGGTTGAGGTCCCGCAGATTGCACACCCGGGCCGCCACACTGGCCACACCCTTGCTCTGCACATACCAACCAACCGCAGCGTGTAGGATAGGCCGTCCATTGGTGTGTGTGCGTATAAGCGCTGCGTGCTATGCTATGGTACCTACCTGCAGCTTGAGCTTGTGTGGTGTGAGGTAGCGCCCGAGGCCATCGAGATCCACGTGGAGCAGCAAAGTGCCTGCATTACACACCACAAGGAATAATCTCGTCCATCTGTTCTCCCTCCCTCCCTCCTTCACTCGCTCGGCTTTTCGTACCGTGGTGGAGGTCTACAGGCCCCAGCTGCTTGAACGCGGCACCCGAAAACTGCTCTAACCACAACACACCAACACACACACACACACACGCAGTCACTCACACAGCCATCCCCTCCGTCCACCCCCTCCAGCAACGCACCTTCTTGCCATCGACCACCAGATCATTGCGGCCTGACGCCTCGCCCTGGGTGCCTTACCAACACAAACACAAACACACACCCTCCCTCGTCAGTCGACAGCTGTTCTTCTGCGTGTCTGTCTGTCGTGGCTCACCGAATCTGTTTTTGAGAGCGTTCAGTATGATGGCGTTGTTGCGTGCCTTGTCGAAAGTGCCGCCCGGACTGAGGAAGGTGAAACACGTGTTGCCAAGATCCTGCAGGCACAACACATTGACGCATGCATTCACCGTCCCATGAGTGAGTGAGTGGATGTGTCTGTCGATTGATGCTGTCCTGTCACATTCACCTGATAGACGGCCCCTCCCCCGCTGTCGCGCCTGGACAGCTGCACCCCGTCCCTGTCCATTTTCTGCACATCGCACTCCCGCCACACATTCTGGTGCCGCCCGATGACTATCGTCTTGTCGTTGCGCCACAGAAAGAGTGTCGGCTGCCGCGGCTGCCGCTCCTCTATCAAGAACAGCTCCGTCGCCAGGTGGAAGTGGTTGCTCAGCTCACGCCCAAGCAGCACGTTCACGGGCCCGACGGCAGATGTCGACGAGGCGGCGCAGCGGCGTGCAGATCTGAGGGCTGCGCTGCGGGCAGACAAGCGAGTCGCTGTCCGTCGGAGGATCATGAGTCCGATAGGTCTGCGAGTGATGGCGGCACTCTTAGCAGCCGTGACGCCAGATCAGCCACTTGGGGGGTAAGCTTGCGACGACGATCTGCGAGCTAAGCGTCCAAAAAGGTTGAAGGTGAGATGGAGGCTGATCAGAGCCGCGTAGGGCAGCTACAGATGGTGCCATAGCCGGCTTGAACCGCAGACGTCAAGAGCCGCACAACACACATGGCGTTCGTCGACTGGGAGGCGGGCAGCTACGCCCTGGTGCAGTGGTGCTGCAAGTGAGCAGACAACGACACACACAAACACAAAGGCAAACAGAGAGAGAGGAGCAAGCTCATCTGGTGTGTGTTTTATCTTATGTCGGTGTGTCTGTCTGTGTGTGTGTCAGAGTGATCCTGCATGTGTTCTTTCGGGAGGTGGATGTGGTGGGCCTGGAGCGAATCCCGCTCTATGGACCGGTGAGATCAACACATGAGTCCACAGTGACAACGGACGGCACTGGGGCGGCGCGGCACACAGCTGGGGCCGTCTGTGTGAATGTGTGGCTGTGATATGTGCAGGTGATCTTTGTGGGCAACCACTCGAATCAGTTCGTTGACGGGGCCATGTTGATTGGCAAGATGCCCCGCGACGTATCCTTTCTCGTGGCCGCAAAGGTCACTCACTCACTCAGTCACTCACTCGGAAGCGGACACTGCAGGGTGGACGGACGGCTGCACCACACGTACGTGTGTTTGTGTGATTGTGTAGTCGTTTCACCGTCCGGTGATAGGCATGCTGTGCAAGGGTGCCGGGTGCATCCCCGTCAAGAGGCCTCAGGACCTCACATTCAAAGGCAAAGGTAGGGAACCATAAACAACACATCAGACCAAACCAGACCCCGATTGATTGACGGATAGGAATGGCCTGGGTGTGTGGGTGTGTGGGTGTGTTGGAATGTGTCTGTCTGTCTGTCTGTCTGTCTGAATCAATGAATCAGGGAAGCTCATTCTCACGCCGGGTGACAAGACCGTCAAGGTCAGCCGCCCAACCCCACAAGGCGCACATGCCTTCAGCACGCCGCCATGGTGTGGGTGGCTTGATGGATGGATGGTGTCGTTGGTGCAGGGTGAGGAGACTGCCTTTCGTCTGGACTTCAAGCCGGGCGACAAGGTGTCGCCCATGAAGCCCGACGGCAAGACCAGCGGGCCGTCCGTCACCATCGCTGATGTCTTATCGGTCCAGACCTTATACCTACCATACATACACAACCCATGCAGACAGACATACGCAGATGAAGACACCGTACGTGTGTGTGTGTGTGTGTGTGTGTGTAGGACACCGAGGCGCAGATCAGCGATACTGTGCCCGAGGACTACCAGCCTCCCGAAGGCGGAGCACAGTTCAAGGCAAGCGACCCGTGTGCGTGTCTGTCCATTGTGTCCATTGTGTCCATTGACTGCACTACATCTGTATGTCTTCTGAGTTGAGTGTCTCTCTTTCTCTTGTGGTGTGTGCAGGTGCTGCCCAAGGTGGACCAGGCCGATGTGTACGATGCCGTCAACGACCACCTGAGGGCAGGCGGATGCATCGGCATATTCCCCGAGGTGAATATATACCTCAACCAACATGCCAACGCGCCGCCGCCTATTCTGCACGGCTGTGTGTCCATGTGCTCAGGGTGGTTCCCACGACCGCACGACGCTTCTGCCGCTGAAGCCAGGGGTGGCCATCATGGCCCTCTCGTCCATCAGTGAGGGCGCCGAGGGCGTCACCATCGTGCCTGTCGGAATCAACTACTTCGAGGTGAGCCGGTCGGCGCTTGAACCAACCCATTGCCTGACAGATTATGGTGGTGTTGACATGGCTGGCTGGCAGGCGCACCGGTTCCGCAGCCAGGCCATCATCGAGATTGGCATGCCCATACAGGCACGCAGCCGTCGGTCGATCAACACATGCATAGAGACGGAGGGGACGCATCTGTGCTATGTGTGTGCTTTTTTGTTCAGCCGGAGGATTCGCTGGTTGAGCGCTACCAGAACGACCAGGAGCGACGCGACGCCGTCAATGAGCTACTCGCTATTGTCGACAAGGTACACACACACCCAGACGATATCATAGCACTGAGGGCATTCTGGTGTGGTGTGTGTTGCTCAGAGTCTGCGTCGAGTGATACTGACGGCCGGCGACTACGAGGAGCAGAAGTGCATCAGACTCTCCGTGGTCAGTCAGCAGGACCTCACCCACTGCACCGCACTCAGACCCTTCTCTCCGTGTGTGTGTGTGTGCAGTCGTTGTATAAGCCCGACCGCACGAAGCTGCCCCGCGAGAGCATGTTCGTCATGAGCCAAATGTAGGCACACACAACACTGCACACGCACACACACACACACACACAGAGACAGAGAGAGAGAGAGAGAGAGGTGTTTGTCTCTGTGTGTGTGTCAGGTTTTCCACTTTGTGGGAGAAGTGCCGCGAGAGCCCCGACATCGACAGCCTCCGGGGGAAGCTCAAGCTGTACGGTCAGTCCAGTCGGTCAACACAGAATGGATGCCGGCCGTGTGTGGCCGTGTGTGTGTGTGACTGGCTGATTGACGAATGCATCAATCACACTGGTGTGTGCCTGCCTGCAGGTGCGAAGCTCAAGGCGTATGGTGTGAGTGACAACCAGGTGTGGCGGCTGCGGGTCAGCCTGTTCTCGTCCATCACAGCACTGCTCTACAGAGTGCTCATTCTCCTACTCAGCGTCACACTGGTCAGTGGGAGGCTGGGAGGGAGGGAGGAAGGGAACCAGCTGACTCGCCTGGACAGACAACCACACTGGACCTGGCACACAGACACGGCACGCGTGTGTGTGTGTGTGTGTGTGGTGCAGGGTGCTCCGTTGATGGTGTTGTGGGGCCCCATATGGATGATCTGCTGGCGGCAGTCCAGCCTGCATCAAGCCAAGGTGGGTACACACACAGCACAGATCGACAAGGGAGCAAGCCCATTGTGTTGTGTTGTGTTGTGTTCGTGCACGTAGGCGTTGAAGGAGTCCAAGGTCAAGATCCGCGCCACCGATGTGCTCGCAAGGTGGGCGGCAGAACCGGCAGGCTGGCTGGCTGCAGACAGGCGCTGCATATGTGTGTGTGTGTGTGTGTGTGTCAGTTACAAGATTTTGGTAGCTTTGGTGATGGTGCCGCTGTTCAACCTCATCTACTCACTCATATTCGGATTCATCTACTTCGAGTGAGTCACTGAGTGAGCGGACGCCGTGCCTTCACACTGTGCTGTGTTGTGTTGTGTTGTGTTGTGTCCGTGTCCATCCATTCTTTGGTCGAATGAATGCAGCAATTGGCACGAGCGGCTGTTGACGGTCATTGTGGGTATGGCCGTACTGCCCTCAGCTTACTATGGTAGGCTTCTCGACTGACAGGGATGCTGTGTGTGCGTGCGTGTGTGACATCTTCTCTCTCTGTCTGTGGTGAACACAGCGAGTCTGCGTCAGATGGAGAAGGTCATTCCCCTCATCAGGTAGGTAGGTGGGTAAACCACAGACCCACCCGCAGCAATCCGACAAACAAACACCGGATCGTTGTCTTGTTGGTCCATGCCACCTGCCTCTCAGGACCATCCGGACGCTGTTTGGGTCTGTTTTAAGAAGGTGGGCAGGGCGAAGGGATGCGCTCGACACCAGCCGACACAGCGCACACATGGATACAGCCGTATGTGTGCTGTGCTGTGTTGTGTTGTGGGATTGTGTTGTCAGTGTCAATTTGTGGCGTGACCAGGAGCGGGAGATCGCCTTCACACGGATGGAGCTCCAAATCACTGTACGCATTAAGCCAACCAACGGCCATGCCTGGTCGTGTATCTGTGTGTGTGTGTGTGTTGTGTGTATAGGTGCGTGACGTAATTCAGCGGCTGGGGCCGTCGGTGTCAGACACCTGGCTAGAACAACTCAACCAAGTCGTCCCAAAGGTGAACGACAAAGCAAAGAGCCAACATCTCCACACACAAATGGATGGATGGATTGGCGACATATTCCATTTGTGTGCTGTGTGTGTGCGTCAGGTGGTGGTGGACGCCGACAGCAAGCGCCTCCACTCCAGAAAAGGTACACACGACACACAGACAGATAAGACGGCACTAGAGTTTCTCCACAGGTGTGTGTGTGTGTGCGTGTGTATTCAGAGGCTTTTGTGCCGAAGCGTGCCCGCACGGCCTACGACAACCGGCAGGAGATCCTCTAAACAGACGCACCCATCCACACGCACACACACACAGACAGACAGACAGACAGACGCACCAGCCAGCGAGCCTGGTTTTATATGTACAGACACACAGATGGACGGATGGATGGATGGATGGACGAGTAGGTAGTAGGCTTCCTTGTGCGTGCGAGTGGTGCGCTTTTTGGTCCAACCCACCCACCTAACCACTCACGGCCTGCACGCCTGTGTGTAGTCTGTCTGCCCATCTTTGTGCGCGTGTGTGCTGTGTGCGATAGGCGTCATCCAGTCATCTCTGTCACTTTATGCCAGCCAATACTGTTTTTCCATCTGTCTCTGTGTGTGGTAGCTTCGTCCTCGACGGGGTGGAGCGAGTTTTGTCGGGGGGAGAGGGACTCACTCACTTACTGCCCCAATTCGTTAGGCCGTTTTGTATCGATCGATCGACCAAGTGGACATGTTAATGGGCCGTGTGTGTCTGTACATTCTACCCCTCCTCTCTGTGTGCATTGACAGACAGGAATGCCTGTCAACATGTCTATCTATCTCACGCCCTCCAGTCACTCGTCTATCTCACTTCCTCCGCCCCCCGCCCCCAGCCTCCCACTGCCAACTCTAGAGGCCGGCACGGGGACGGGCGGTGAGGGCGAGTAACCCGCCAACACACCATTGTCACCGCCGTCATCGGCTACTTTCTCCCCGCCCTGTCCGTCGTCTTTGTCGTCCCCGTCGTCCTTGTCCATCTGCTGCAGCTTTTCCAGACACTCCTTCGACAGCCCCAGACTCTCAAAGGTCGGTGTGGGAGCACGTTGCAGGGGGCTGGGTGGTGCGGGCGATGGGTTGATGGAGCCGAAGGGCGTCGACAGTTTGCTCAGATGGGGCTTGGGCTGGACATGGACCTCCATCGACGGCCGCAGCAACCTGATGCAAGGAAAGAAAGAATGGGTCGGATTTCCTTCAGCCATCCGTTGGTCTCACTTACGCTTCCGGGACGGCGTATTTGCGCCGCGCCAGCTCCTTGGCTATCGTCTTGGCCATGAGCTCATGCTGGATGTTGAGCTTCTTGCACAGATCCGCCAGCTCAGCAGCACCCGCCACAGTGTCGAGCTTCTCCCCGACGCCCTTGAGGGTGTCACGGGCCTCCTCCGCTACTGCTATGTGGCGCTTGATGCCGTCGATGCTCGGAGGCTCCTGGCTGGTGCTGCCGGAAGTCGCCGCCTCGGTGAGCGCTTGTACGTCCGCAGAGAGATCTGCTGTGAACTGCACGAATGCATCGAGGGCCGCGAACGATGAAGGGCGTTCCACGAGGCTCGAGAATGACTCAGACATTATTTCGATTCCCACAGATGCATCCGATTTACAGTCGGCGAGGATAGGGCGAGAAGACGAGACGGCGGCGAGCGTTCCAAATTCGTTCATCCTCTCGCCATCCCAGCCCTTCGCCGACCGAGAGCAGAGGACAGCACCGCAGCTCACCGCTTGCCTTTTTCTGACCGTTTGCGTCACCGTTTGCCTCTCTGCATCACCGTCTGATGCATTCGTGACCCGAGAGCGGTCAGAACTCGCGTTTGGCTGCTCATCGGCATCCCAAGAGCACATCTACGACTGAGGAGGGCATCTCAAATCCCCTGAGGCCGCCTGTGTTGGCAATCCCACCCACCTCTATCGCCACCCCACCCCTTCGCCCACTGAGAGGAGCATACAGTACTGCATCTAGCTTCCGCCCAGCCCGGCTAGGATGGCAGCTGCGGCGGCTCTGCAGAGGGAGATTGACGAGTTTAGGGAGAGGGAGGCCATACATGAGAGGGAGAAGGACCAGCTAAGGGCCGAGAATGAGCAGGTCGCCGGCCTTGACGAAGAAGTCCACCAGCTCAAGAAGGAGCAGGAGAACCAGGCCATCAAGGGCCTCGCCGCCAAGCAGAAAAGGAGCCGCACTGACCACGACCTCTCCCACAAGGCCGGCGCCAAGACCAAGGGCACCACGCCCTTCCTCTATGCCCTCACCATCGGGGCTTTGATATGGAACCGCGCCTTCGCCGAGGTACCCATCTCTCTAGATGACCAAGGGATGCAATGGGCGATTAGTGTACACATGTCGGTGATGTGATGGGTCTCTAATATGTAGATCGACTCGTGGGCGTTCAAGTTCGCCATCTCCAAGCGGCAGTTTTTCGTGGACTTCTTCGGCACCATCATCCAGGGCGGCAAGCACACGCTGGTGAATGTCAGGCAGTCAGTCAGGTGGTTAGTTGGTCAGTAAGAGAGCCTTTTGTAGTGTGTGTGTGCCATGAATGTGCATGCAGGAGGTGGTCTGTGATCGAGGCGCCAAGCCAGACCAAGAGCGGCTCTTCTCTTATGGTGAGCCGTGGTACGTCTGTGCGGCCGTCAAGTACCTAGCTTCAAGAGGCTCATCAAGGTGAACAAGACACAATGTGAGCACCATGTTGTGTCTCCATTGGTGCGTCTGTGTGTACTTGGTGCGTCTCTCAGTTCGTCAAGGTTCTCCTGCTTTCGTTTCATCTCAACGCCATCATGGCCTTCTTTCAGTGGATGACACCATCGTCGAGTACATGTACTTCGCCACCACCAGATGCGGGAACGCCTGCAACTGCATCTGTTGGCTCATCGGACGTGGCAACATCAGAGGAGGGGGCTATCGGACACGGCCGGTGGGTCAAGCTCTCTCTCGTTCGCCGGCCATCTGGCCGAGCACGAGATGCTGGCCCGCGCACTCGCCGAGGCGCAGAACATCATCATCAAGGGCAAGAAGAAGACCTGGAAGCTCATCATCATCATCGTAAGAGGGGAAGCCAGACAGGACGGAAGGCCGGCTCAATCACACCACACCCATAAGTGGATGCTGTGCTGTGTGTGTCCAGATCATTTGGTGCTGTAATGGCATAATCATCATCATATGGATGGCCGAGCTCGGCTACCCGGCTTCGAAGGCGCTGCACACATACATGTGAGTCAGAGACACAGACAGACAGACAGACAGGCACAAAGCAATGAGGATATACTGTGTGCGTTGTGTGTGGTGTCTCTGTTGTTCAGTTAGCATCCCAACCGGCGGCCAGCGGGATTTGCGACATCACGGACCCCCGCAAAGTGTACGAGTGCATCCGCGACACGTACCCCGACGCCCACGCCAAGCGAGTATTGCAACAGCAAGATCTCACACTGGTGTTAAGATCAGACTGGTGTTGCACTGGTACATGAACTGTGTGTGTTGTGGCTTTCAAGGGGCTTCCTAATCGCCGCCGTCCTGCAGGGACTGGGCAGCGCGCCATCCCTCCAGTGGAGTTGGGACGCTGCCATCAAGTTCGTCGTCAAACACGACAACGTTTCCAAGAAAGTGAGCGACTCAGTCACTTCTCAACGAGGAAGGAAGAGACACAGTGATGGATGTCATGGTTGCAGGTCGCAGAGGCCATCGAGAGGGAGCGGCGCGACAAGGGCCAGCCCATGCGGTCATGTACCTCGAGCTCATCATCGATGAGATCCTGGCCCTCATCTCCGCCCCCGTCTCAAGTGGCACCAACAAGATCAAGCCGCTCCTCCCCATCATCGAAGAGATACTCGCCCCTCATCGATGGCGCCAACAAAATCATCAACGAGGACATGATCAAGGCGGTCTTCGGCGACGCCTTCTGGCACCGCCTCAAGGCCAACTCGCGCCGACTCGGGCTGGGTGTGCCTGACGATGTCGACATCGACGCGTATAACCGAGGCCTCATCGACGCCGCCCGCCCGATGCGCCAAGAGGACCTGCAGAAGCGCCCCACCACAGCGGAACTGGAGGCCGAGGTCGCCAAATATGGCGAGGTGCGGGTCCCGCAGGAGAGGGCCGCGGCCAGGGAGGAAAGCACGGGGGGGCGGCGAGCAATCGTTGTCTACATTTTATATCCGATGTCCCTTTGAGTGATGTACATGGTCCATTCAGACAAACATGCGTTGTTGGTTTGTCTGTCCGATTGAATGAATGGACATACAGACACGGACCTACGCACAACAGTGTTTCTCTTCATGCGCCATCCATCCAGCCGTCCACTCCTCGTGTGTGTTGGCAATCCAGCCCTCCACACCACCCACACTCCAATCGTTACACCAATCGGCTATGATAAGCGGACGGCAGGTAGGGGCAAGGCACGCCCAGGAATGACGCCGCCGCCCCTTTCCATCCGTCCATCCATCCGCCACACACACACGTCACGCACTCATTGATGGTGCGATAACTGGCTGAATTCCCCTCGTCTGCGTGTCCCCGTGTCCATCGTTTTCTACGTGCCAAGCCAGCCAGCCAGCCAGCGAGAGAGATATCAACAAGAGGTAGGCAAGTTGTCCAGGTCAAGGCAGTCAGTCAGTCAGCCAGGCAGCCAGCCAGAGAGATATCAGCAAGAGGTGGGCAAATACCCCGCAATCCATGCGTCAGGCAACCGCTTCACACTGTCTGGCCCCTCAACTGACACAAAATCCCACATACTCATCCCTCCCCCCCTGCCCCCAAGAGGCCCACATGCCCGTCACACACGATAACGCCGCCTGCGCTGCCCTCGCCGCCGCCCTCTCAGCCCTCTCGCGGGCCTCACACACGTTGGCAAAGGCCATGCGCACTCCGCGACGAGCCTCCGCGCACCCCTCGAGCAGCCAGCAGTAGTCGGCCGGCACCTCTCCCGTCACCACCCACACATCCCCCTCCCGCCGCCAGTGAGCGCTTTCCCACCCCGTCAGCTCACTGATGTAGTGGCCGTCCTCGCCCTCCCCCCAAGCCGACACCGGCACCAGAAGGCGGTAGGTGTTCGTGTGGGGGTCGATGAGCGTCTCCACGTATGGGTGTGACGGGGGATGCTGTGTGTGCGGCGCGGGGGTCGCCTCAGTGGCAGCCGTGTGGTGGTGCGGGGGGTGGATGGCGTTGTGGGGCGGGGTCGGTTGGGCAGAAGGGGGATGGCAGAAATGGAGTGGCGTGGGGATTTGGGCCAAATTGAAGTAGCCACGCGTGGGCAGAAATGGGATGGAGTTCATGTACGGGAGGAGCTCGAAAACCTGAGGGTGGGTTAAGATACAAAAGAGAAGAGAGAGGGCAAACCGTACAGCAACACACACAGATGAGTGGATTTCGTACACACACTGACTCGGATGTATCTCTCTAACGTACCGGTTTCGGCGGCTCACTGCAGGGGGTGGGGCAATCGGCAGGCGGGCTCTGACCGAGCAGCTTGGCACGCTTGGCCTGTCAGTCAGCGAAATGGACAACACACACAGACAGACACAGAGCGTCAGGACATAGATGGATGTGTGTGCGAGTTGGGATGTCAGCTGTCTGTCGTGGGGCCTCCCTCGGCTCCCTCACTCACTGACGCGGATGTGGTCCACTTCTTTTCTCCACTGGGCCATGGCCTGAGTCCACGTCCTCTCCGACACGTCCTGCACACACAACACAACACAACACAACACAACAGAACACCACACACACACAAGTGTTCAGTCACGTCGACAGACCGTTGCGCATAGAATGTGACATGACAACAGTGTGGGTCACATGTTCGCGGTCGTAGGTGGCCCTCTTGTCGTCGTCCATGAGCGTGTCGCGCGCTTCGTTTATCTCGGCCATGGCGCTGTGGTCGTCCTGGAGGTGCTTGTCGGGGTGCATCTGCACACAGCCCACACAGCACATGCCGCCGGTCAGCATAGCAGTGATTGAATCAGTGCATTCTCACAGACACGCACATATATGGCGCCTCTCTCCACAGACATACGTGCGCATGCATCGTCACGTACACAGCGGCAGCGGATGCATTCCGCCACTGTGTGTGCCTTTCTCCCTCCCTCCCTCCCTCCCTCCCCCCTCTCTCTGCACCATGCCCGCAGCCCCTCTCCGCTCACCTGCAGGAGTCTGCGGTGGGCCTTCTTGATCTCCTGCTTGGTCGCAAAGGGCGGCACCTCCAGCACTACATACGCGTCCAAAATGTAACAACTACGAGACCCAGGAGGCATCTCCTCAAGCTGTGCTGCTGCTGCTGTGCTGCTGCTGCTGCTGCTGCTGCTGTTGCTGCCTATCTCTACTGGCCTGCTGCCAATTCTGTCCGCAAAAACCACTAATCGCGTGCGGCGAGATTTTCGCGATGAGACGGCGAGAAACCCACAAACCCTGATTTTACGGATTTTGAAAGTTTCTTCGCAATTTCCTGCCGCGTTCGGCTGTGCAGCCTTGTTTCAGCCACAGATCCTCCGTTTCTTGTTCTTTTGGGCTGATTTTCGGCTGATGTTGTCCGCCTCGCCTCGTTCCACCCCTCCCAACTCGTCCGGATGTTATGGGCCACCTTTCTCCTCCACCGCCGTGCCCCGGGTGAGACCTCACCTGGCGGTGCCCTGCCTTGTGTGGAGTGGCTGGCGGCCGCCTGGCGTCAGCGGAGTGCGCCCCGTTGTTCTCTCATCAAAAAGGCCTCCGTCAGGTCAGTAGATGTGTGTGGCAGTGTGCGTCATGTCTGTTGACTGTGGTGATGGTGTGAGGTGTGGATGATGTGCAGGAATGAACGCATGATACACTGTGTCGCCGTGTGTGTGCTCGTGTGCCTCCCCTGGTCATGTGTGCGTGTGCAGATTAAATGATGATTTCTTCTGTTGGCTCCCGTCTCTTGTTCTCGACAGATTTCTCAGAAGGTGTGTGAGTGCCTCACTGAGTCTGGTGTTCACCGCACACGTCAATGCCCTTGTTTGCTGCCTTCCAGACATAGGACCCCTTAGTCTGGCGAAGGACAAAGGAGAAACAGACTAATTCAGTGGATTGATCAAGTAAGTCATCGTTGTGTCTTGCAGCTCATCAGGGAGAAGACGCGCTCATGGCCGACAGGAAGGTAGACGATACTTGCGTGGTTCTTTCAGTAGACGACGCCGTCATTCGCCTCCCTCGCGCCGCCGCTGCTGAAGGCTCTTCAGATTGTGACGAACGCTCGAAACTCTCCTTTTTTTGGTTCTTTCTTGGTTTTCAGCTGGTGTAAGGGTGCAGGCGGACATACCAACGGCCGGGTGGCAGGCATACCATCAAGGGCTGGTGACTAAGGAGGCAGGGAGGAAGGGAGGGGGGGAGGGAGGGATGGACAAGGTGCTGTGTTTCATGTTGTGTGCCGTGTGGCTCTGTCTGTGTCAGGATGAGATGCGTGGAAGATGCCATGAGTACGAGATGCTGCGGTGCAAGGACAAGCGCGCAGAATTGGACCGCGAGCTGGTACACAGACCGCCCATCCGTCAGGTCAGTAGATGTGTGTGGCCGTGTGCGTCACATCTGTTGGCTGTGGTGATGGTGTAAGGTGTGGATGATGTGCAGGGCGTTGTATTGGGCGTGTAGCTCCCGTTGAGAGGCCGTTGCAATGCGGCGAGCAAGAGGGAGATAAGTCTAGCTTGTTCATACTACCGGCTTGTTGGACCGATGGAAGCACTGTTCGCCGGGCTCTTTGGGCAAGTCCTTGGGCTGTTTGGACGTGAGGATGGCGATGGCCACGATGGACCCAACAACCAGCAGGTACGTTGTGTGGTTGACGGCGGGGGAGAAGAAGCCATTCATCGATCTTTCTTCTCCCATCTCGATTCGTCAGGCCCGTGACCTCGACCCCAGGCACCATGCCATGTAAGAATGCCATGTGTGCATATCCAAGTACATACAGGATCCTCCTCTTACTCGTCCCTCGGTGTGTGTGTCAGTGTGCCGGTCCACCGTCATCCTGCTGCCCACCTGAACGTCAACAACGACCCCCGACTGATGCAGGGCGTCGGTCCATTCCCGCCATTCTTGGCTGGGCAGCACGGCCCGCCATTCTTCCCCGCCGCAGTGCCACACCAGCTGCACCAGCCAGGGCCCCAGCTGCACCTGGCTGTCCCGCCGCATCACCCGCTCGCTGGCGTGGCTGCACCGTTGACCCGAACCGCAAAGACAAGGTAGGCACGGACGCAAAGTGTGTACTTGGCGGCCTGGCTGGCTGGGCGGATGCGCGGATACTCTGTGTGTGTGTCTGTGTGTCCATCCATCCCCTCAAGTGGAGTTGGGATGCTGCCAGTGTCGACGGGGCCGGTCTCGACAACAGTCTGAGAGACAAGGCGGAGAACGTCATGCCACAGAGCCATGGCCGACGCGAAGCTCGCGTGTTCGGCGCCAGACCCAAGAGACCGGTGAGGCAGAATACATACAGTGCCTCACAATGTTCACCATGTATGTGTGTTGCAGGCCAGCGGGAAGCTCATCATCATCATGATGGTAAGAGGGGAGGAAGACAGGACGAGACATGGGTATCATACCACACTGATGAGGTGGATGTTGTGCTGTTTGTGTCCATGGATGGCCGCCGCACTGCCATGCGCAACGGCCAGCAGCCCAACCACACCTATGCACGCCGCACAGGCGCTAGAGCTGCCATGAATGTATCGTCCAACTGCGGCATCCCCACCACGAACAGCTCCAGCACGCCCACCACTGCCGCCAGCCCACAGGAGGCGCCCAGCAGCCCCGCCGCACCCATCGCCCGGACTCCCGAGCGCCCCGGCACTCCGGAGCCGCACACACCCGAGGCGCCTCGCCCAAGGCGGCCTCTCCTCGAGTGTGTGGAGGAGAGCGATGACGAGTCGGATAATGGGGAGGGGGGTGGGAGTGGGGAGCCGCCGAGGAAGCGGCTGAGGGTTTTGTGCGACATCGTCGAGGGGAGTTTGGTGGCCTGCGTCCATCCCAATGGCGGCTTCGCCCTCATCGAGGAGGAGGCGTACGGTTTCCAAGATGTGCTCATGTTCCCGGAGGGCGTGTCTGAGTGGGGGGTGGTGGACGGGACGGTGCTCGATGAGGAGGGGTATGTGGTGCGGCTGCCCGAGGCCACCCTCAGCCACATGAGGGACCTCTACGGCACCGCCATGACGACGTGAGTGGACACCGAACGCCGACCGAACACATTGATAGTAAGCACACAGACAGAGAGAGGGAGGGAGGGAGGGTGGGAGGCCATGGGAGGGGTGCATTCATTTACTTCTTGTGTGTGTGTGTGTGTGGTCGATGTGTGTGCAGGTGCGTTGCACAAGTTCGGTCGGTGGGCGGTGTCGTCACGTCAGAGTGACTGACTAGCGGTGTTTTGTTGGAGCGAGAGAGCGAGTCGGTCGAGGACTTCCCGGCCGCCGAGTGTGTGGCGGGAACACACGATCCTAGAGAAACAGACAGACAGACACCACTGCAGACAGAGATGGCGTCTGCATCCGCCTATGAGAGAAGGCCACAGGACGACTGTCCGGCTGTGTACCGTCTTGTGGCTGGATGGCTGTCTGTATTTTTTGTCCGCCGTTGTTGGCCTGGCTGTTTGTCTGTCGTCATTTGTGGAGTGTAATGCAGTGCGTCCATCGCACATTTGGACTGTCCTGCATGAGGAGATCGGTTCAGACGGTGCGGGTTTGACGATACATCGGCTGCAGCAGAGGAGGGAGGCGGCGAGCAATCGTTGTCTACATTTTATATCCTGATGTCTCGTTCAGTACCAACCATGCATTGCATTCAGCCAGGGGTGTCCACAGAGGTTGTTGGTTTGTCTGTCCGATCGGATGAATGGACATACAGACACGGACAAACCATATGTCGTCAATGAATGACCATCCACTGCAGTGTCATAGATGGATTGAATGCAATGGTGGGTGTGGGTGGGTGTCAGTATGTTACTAGCCAAACATGACAGACAGACGGACATTGACAAACTTGCTTGCGTCGGTCGGCGGAAGACTGCGTCCATCTCAGTTGATTGATGAAGCTTCTCACGCAGGCCCACATGCAAATGCACCGAGTCCAGAGATATGTACATGGATGGGTGCGTGCATGTGTGTATGTCATAAGAAGGCAGACCGCTGCGTGCCTGACAAGACTGCGTCCATCTCAGTTGATTGATGAAGCTTCTCACGCAGGCCCACATGCAAATGCACCGAGTCCACAGATATGTGCATGGATGGGTGCGTGCATGTGTGTATGTCATAAGAAGGCAGACCGCTGCGTGCCTGACTGGCTTCTTATGACTGACCGTCTGGGCTACTCGCACGTGAAATATCTCTCTCTCTTTCCTCTCTTTCGTCGGCACATGCAACCAGCCATCCGTCCATGCATTCAGTCAGTCAGTCAGAGCCGCAATGCATCCTGCCTAAACACAGTGAGGGTGTAGTGCGGCGCTCGGTGTGAACAATACATGCGGGGGGGTCCTGTGGTTTCGCCGATATGGTATCGCGGAAAATGGATGCCGTGCCTCTGGCAGCTGTCCGCCATCACGCCACGGATGATCTCTCGAAGGACGTCTCGAAAGTCTGGTGGCCACCGATCCCCATCCTCAGTTGGCGGAAGCGAGCTCGCACGAGAACCGCATCGAGGACAGCCCTGAAGAAGGCCACCTTACCCGCCATGCCATCGGAATGCGATCGGAAATCTGCATGCACAGACAGATACAATCCACACAACAACCAATCACTGCTAACGATTTGAATGTGCAGGATTTGCGCAATGATGACGTTGAGCTTTTCGACATGAGCTAGCTCGTCTGCCCTCTTCTCGGCCCAGTTGCGCCAGAAAAGGGCATCCTGGTGCGATCCCGTGTTGTTGATCGTCACGTCAGCCCTCTCGACCCCCGCATCCCCCCCATCGCCCTCAGCAGCTCAAAGGCATGGCCAGGATCACCCTGTAGCTCTGCAGCCCCCTTGTCTTTTCCCCGACCACAGCTTCGGCACCTGACAGGTTGCCAATTATCTTGATCTTGCCCACAGTAATTGGAGGAGATACGCGACGAGCCCCCGTATGGCCGCCGTCGCATCAGCACCATCCCAACCACTCCACTGGTAGATCTCGACAAACGTCTTCCTGTCGGTGCAGAAGATCAGGCTGTTGGCGACACGATGGACTGCAGGTCGGATGGCGCCGTGTCGGTGGTGGTAGTCGAGCAGCTGCTGGGGGCTGAAACAGATCTCCACCTTCCGCGTCCTCCTGGCGAGATGCTGCAGCGTCTCTACGAAGAGAGGGGAGGGGCTATCGGGCACGTCCAGGAGGTCTCGCAGGAAGAAGGTGTCGCTGTGTCCTTGGAGTACGAATGCCGTGGGGGGTGGGGGAGTTCTGAAAGCGACGGGAGGGCCTCCGAGCGCCTTCTGGAAGGACTCCAGCGCGCTGATGGTGGCGAAGAGCGGCCCTCCCATCCATGGCCATGCGATTGCCTTCACGGGACAGAACTCCACACTGAGGCACTCGAACGATCGACACCCGCGTTCCAGCAGCACGCTCTGTACATTAACGGCATCAATCACATTCACGTCAATGAATGTGCCTGCTCGGCTGGTACCTTGAGCCGCGTCAGTCCTGCGTCTTGACTCTCCGTACCGTCGATCAGCAGTGTGCCGATCGATCTCAGGCCGGCCAGCCGCCCCACCAGTCTCCCCCCCTCCCCCACTGCCACCAGTGGGACCATGGACAGGGCATCCGCCAAGGGGTCAGGTTCCATCGTCACCACTAGCTCCTGCAGCCGCTCGGATGTCTGGATGATCTTGCCCAGTGTGGTCATGTCCAGACCGTAGGCCACTCCATGGACGCAATCATGCTCGGTCACCACAGTCTCAGTCACCATCTCGAGAGCAGGCGTCTGCCACTCTCGGTCGGCCATTGCGTTGTGGTCCTTGGCTAGGCCGACGATGCTCCTGACGGCTGGCAGATACGGGGATGGGGTGGAGGGACGGGGCAGCAGCGACAGGGCCTTGTTGATACCCGCTCTCGCCTTTTGCGTAGACTCAGACTCTAGCTCGTCGGGGGGCAACTCATGGTCCTCCCTGAAGCTCTCGCTGTCCTTGTCAGCCTGCTCTATGTCCTCCTCATGGTCCTCGTCTGGCTCGAAGGTGATGCTCTCGAGTGAGCCCTCAGGTATCCGCCCCTCCTCCCGCCGCCCCGCCACCAGTGCTGCCCGCGCCTCTGCGTGGCCCTCCACGATGCCGATGACGACACGAAGACACCATGCCGCCAGCAGGCGGGGATGGCGCACTGTGATGCTCCTGAGGTGCGGCAGCCGTCTGCCCCACTCGTAAGCCGCCGCGAAGGAGAGCTTCTCGAAGAAGGTCGCACTGGCGTCGTCGTGGTCGATGATGAGGTGGGTGTAGTTGGCGGCCAGCACCTCCCACTCTCGAGTGTCGACGGGCGTGAGCGAGGCGCCTGCCGCAGCAGAGAGGAGGTCTAGGGGCAGCAACGCCAACGTCAAAGCCAGCACGTCATACTGAGTGACGAAAGACGGACCCAAGACACACACCGAGCAGATCGAAGGACGAGTTTGGGCGCGTGTCGTGTATCTGCCTGCCTGCCTGCCTGATTGCTTTACGCACGTACCGGTATGGAGGCGAAGGCGAGCAAGGGCTGCCTGAGACCCGGCTGCCTGCCGCTGCCCGACGCCCCCTTGGCCTCGCCCTCGGCCGATCTCTTCACCTGGCCGCCATCTTCTGGCGACGCCCCCACAGAAACAGCCTGAGCAGACATTCATTCCCACAGGCGAATGAGTGTGTATGTGTGCCTTCCCGTGCACGCACACACACCTTCGCCTTGTTGACCAAGATGGCGATCTCCGAAGGGCTACTCTCCTGCACGCAGAGCACCACCGTGACGATCACCACCTAATGTGGTGTGAGCTCTCCTGCTTGGCTGCCGCATACCGCGCGCAGATATAGTGCGATTTTGATCTGGGCTATCTGGATCAGACGGGGGATGTGGAGGTAGCTGGCCGCCTGATGGAGCCAACACGCAGGAGGCAGGCTGGCTGGCTGGTAGTCCGATGGATGGATGGATGGATGGTCTTGTGACACGTGTCACACCACACCCACCTTGATGACATCGCAC
>CDMY01000362.1:16434-100817 GCA_001179505.1 Vitrella brassicaformis | reverse complement strand
GCACCCGTCACCGATGCCAGTGTGCCGACGGCCACCTTCGAGAAGTAAGGCGACACATCACAGGCAGACAGAGGACATCTGTGGGTGGCCTGGTTCTTTCACAGGGTCGTGGATTTCCTTCGCCGCCGTCGCCTGGCCCCCGACGCCGTCACGCCCCTCCCCAGCACCGACGACTGGCCGCAGTTGCTGAGTGCCTTTGAGATGTACGACCTCATGGAGTGTGTGTACCTGACCATGATCGGCAAATCGCACAGCCGCATACAGTGCCTCTTCAGGTGAGCACACACAGCAGAGAGAATGAGAACACACGACAGACAGGATCTGTTTATCTGTGTGGGTGCGTCAGGAGTTCTCAGCATGGCTGGTCGCACGAGGCTCTGCTCGACCGAGTGGCGGGCGGAGAAGGCGGCCGGCTGTTCGTCATCGAGCCCGAGCGCAAGAGTGACGTTCGCCGCCACATCTTCGCGTGCCTCATCGACGGCCCCCTCATCGCGCCAGCCGACCCCACAGCAGCGGTGCGCACCGGCCGCCTCGTCACCTTCTACTCCATCAGTGGGGCGTTCAAGGACGAAGAGGGCATCGTCAAAACCACACTACCCCACGACTGGCAGCTTGTGGAGGTCTCCGGCCCACAGGGGGCGGCCAAGGCCACCGACGGCGGTGGTGGCAATGTGGCCATCGGTGGCGGCCGCCTGTGGCTGGGGCATGGACAGAATGGTCGTCCGGCGGCCGATCTGCGCAGCTGCAAACAGTGGGAAAAGAGGGACGAGCTGCCCGCCGGGAAGACATACCTGGGCAGCTACGACACCAACGGACGGGCCACTCTGGCGGGCAGCCATTCTTTCACTGCCCAGCGGCTGGAGGTATATGAGGTCAGTCAGACCTCACCGAAGGGCGGCTGAGTTGATGTGTCTGTGATGGACCGTTGTTGTCTGTCTGTGTGCAGGTGTCGACGACTCGTCCGGCCGAGCCCATCTTGTCCGATGCGAAGCTGCAGGAGCTCATGAACATGACGGGCAATGCCAATGCGACGCCGAAGCTGCTCTACAAGTGGGTGACCAGCCCACTGAGAGAAACAGTGGTGATGTCACTGAGTCGCTCTCTCTCTCTCTCTCTCTGTGTGTGTGTGTGTGGCTGTGTGTCAGGGGTGCGTGTGACGGCTGGATGTACCCCACCATGCTGACCAAGGTGGGCACCGCCACCAATCTGCTGCTGGTCACCAAGGACACCGGCGACCACGTCATCGCCGCCCACATCAACGGACAGCTCAAGCAGCCGGCTGACGCCACTGGTGTGGAGAAGACCAAGTGCCCCTTGGCCCTCTACTCGGTGTGTGGCGCCTTTAGCGAGGCCGACGGCATCACACACATCGCAGTGCCGCACAACCAGCAGTATCTGAAGGTCGCCGGCCCACAGGGGGTGGTCAAGGCCACCAACGACGGCTGCAGTGGTGGCAGTGTGGTCATCGGTGGCGGCCGCCTGTGGCTGGGGTGGGGGTGGCCGGATTGTCGTCCGGCCGGCGATCTGCGTCGCTGCTACCAGTGGTTGAAGAGGGACGAGCTGCCCGCCGGCGCGACATACAGAGGCAGCTACGACACCATCGACGGATGGGCCACCATGGCTGCTGCTCACTGCTTTACGTGTGTGGACATGGAAATCTACACACTGCAGCAGGTCAGACAGACAGACAGACAGAAGAGCAAGACGGAAAGGAGATGGGTACACGTAAACGCCGTTGTGGTCTCCTGCGGTACTCCTGGTTGCCTTTCAGGCGTCGGCTGGCAGTGGCTGAGTGAGTGATGCGAGAAGAGCACTGCGGTGCGGTCAGTGGTGGACGTGCGGCGGTGTGTGTCGTGGGCGGCGGAGGGAAAGGCAGCGGAGGGGAGGAGAGGGCACATCAACCAGTTGTGTGTCTGTGTGTGGACGTGAGGGCGACACAGTCCCTCTGCTGAGATCGATTCGCTCTTTGTCCATCTTTCCTTGGTGTATGTGTGTATAGGGTCAGTATGTGTGTATATGTGTTGCGTGAGTGCATTTATTTAATCGCATCCGACGGGCGGCTGGTGGTCGATCGATGACCCAACGACCGACACAGCCAGGCCGCCAGCCCAGCCAGTGTGTCCTTACCGTATGTTTGTGTGTGTCCATCCCTACCGGACGTGTGCTGAGTCGACTCCCCGGATGGGATGCATCGCATCAATGAATGCTTCATTCGTGTGTGACGACGTAATGAGCTCGTGATGCGTCTGTCTTTCCATCTCGCATGCACAAGGGTCTGTCTGTATCTCGGTCTGTTTCTGCCCCACACCACACGTAGTCAAGTCATGAATGGCGACCACCAGTCCACCCACTCCTCCATCCATCGATCTATCCATCGATCCATCCATCCATCAGTTCATCCTTCGTGGCTGTAGTGTGCGGTGGCTCTGCTAATAGTACATGCAGACTTTGAGTGACCTCTCGTTTGGTTGGATTCATTCACTCAGCCATTCATTTCATTCGCCGACAAATCATGTAGTGGGTCCATCCATCCAATCACCACGCATGCATCACATGGGCCGGTCTGTCCCTGTACAGATAGATAGCGTATAAAGCGCATGTATGGTGCAGGCAGGCAGGCAGGCAGGTATCTACAGGCCACCCAACCCTCCCCTCCCTCAACCCCTTCTCCCTCTCCCAGCCACGCACCGTGAGCCATGGCGTCCGCCGCCCGGCCCGAGAGCTACCGTGTGTGCGTGGGTGTGGCATGTAGTGGCATGGTGTGGATGTGGATGGATGGATGGGCGGATCGATAAGACAGTCTGCCGGCAGGTGGCTGGCCGGTCGGCTAACTCGATGGCTGTCCGATAATCAATGTGGCTACGGCTACACTCGTCTCTCTCCTCCTCTCTGCCGCGTCTTTCGACAATGCACCCTTTTCGATCTGATACGATAGCGGCTGATCCATCCTTCCACCAATCTGTTCGTCTGTCTATCTACCCCTCAAAGTCCTGATCTTCTGTGCCGCCGCCTGCACAGCGAAGGGCCTACGTGCGTGTGCTGTCTTTGAGGGCGTGTTGTGTCGTGTGCATCAGGCAGGGATGGTACCTTGGCAGCAGCACGCAGTGGGCGACGGACTTTCCCCTTCTCCTTGCCCTCTACGTCCTCCTTGCGATCGCCCTCATCCTCATCATCCTCAGAACGCTGCTGCTCATCACACACACACACACAGGGAGAGATAGGGTGTGAGATTGAGCGAGTGGTGAGCGTGCGGTTGGAGTGTGGTGTGATCTGACCTTGGGTGGCTTCTTGGGATGTGGGTTCTTGGCCTTGGCCTTGGAATTCTCGGGCTGCGTCTTCTTGGGCGTGTCGCTCGACTCATCTTAACACACCACACACACAACACGCGCGCGCGCGGGCACACGAAGGGCGATCTAGCGCAGAGTGCAGGGTTATGCCGTACCATCGTCGTCGTCCTCGCCTTCCTTCTTCTTGCCCACCGCCGCCGCCGCCGCTGCTGCAGGCTTCTGATCCACACACACACACACAGAGAGAGACACACACGAGTGATGGCGAGGCGAGATGCAAGAGTGTCCTTTGCTGCTGCAGGTGGATTGCAGTTGGCAGGCTGGCAGGCTGACCTTGTCGGCCGCCTCTTCGGGTTTGGCGGCAGCAGCCTTGGGGGCTTCCTTGTCATCCTCATCGTCATCGCCAACAAACTGACACACACACACACACAGAGAGAGAGAGGGAGGCACACTTGTACTCTGCGTGGGCACTGTGTGTGTGTGGTGTGTGTACCACGTCCTCGTCCTCGTCCTCGTCCCCGTCCCCGTCCTCATCCTCATCTGACACACACATTCAGACGCCAGTGGCGCGTGCATCAGTTCTTTGTCAACGGGCACTTACCGTCCTCATCGCTGTCGTCCTCCCTCGGCTCGTAATCTGCCCAACACACACCCATAAGTCAGGCAATCAGCGGAAGGTCCCTCATCTTCGGCGTCCTCGTCAGGGAACAGCCCCTTCTCCTCCTCATCATCTCCTGACAGGTGAGGAGATACGCGCAGAAGGCGGGACACAGTTGTGTGAGCAGACGTGTGCCGGGCAGGCACCTGGGCAGCTACCTTTCTTGATCTTCGATGCTGGCTTGCGGCACTTCACCACACGGACCGTGTGGTGCCAGGGTCCGAAAGGATCAGGCTCGTCATACTCATACACGGCTTGTCCTCTTCGCCGCACGGTAACGCCCGACTCCTTGTTCTCCTTCCACGCCTCGTTCTCTTCGTCCTCTTCGTCGCCGATCCCCATGGCGGCCCGCAGCTTTTGGCGAGCCCTGTTGCGGGCGGCGCGGGCCGTCAGGAGACGCTCGCCTTCTCTGCCGGGAGGCGACACCTCGATGAGTTCGACTTTGAAGCAGCGGCAGCGCTCGGGTTTGTCGGGAGCTGCCATCCCTGCAACGGCAATAGAACTCGCTCCCCTTCCCTTAATTCGAGCTCGCGTTGCGATCTACGAGACATGCGTAGTGGAGGGAATCTGTTTGGCCGCCAGAGTGTGTCCGTACCGTATGTGTGTGTGTGTGCATACTCTTTATATGTCGTTCTGAAGCATGCTCGGCTGCGCTGCATGGACTCACTTTCGTGTGCTCACTCAATGAATGCTTCATGTGTGATGACGCAATCTCTTCATACGCACACAAACATAAAGGGTCTGTATGTTATCTCTGTTTCTGCCCCACACGTAACCATGAATCGCGAGCAGTCTTCGTGCAGCATGGACCGCATGAGTCGGCTCGGCCGCCGATCGGATCGATCACCCAGGGGGCCAGCTGAAGCTGCGGCCGCCGATGAGGTGCACATGCAGGTGAAAAACCGACTGACACGCCTGTGTGGACGGCAGGTACGACACACACACACACACATACACTCGATCGGCTGCATATACATACGTCAGTCCATCTCTCTCTATTGCAGCCAAGGCTGACTGACCTTTGGTCCATCATTGATGACAATCCTGTAGGCCTCGAAGCCCTCGTCGCGCGCCAACTAATGCCACCCGACACACAGGTCCACACACAGACACAGAGAGGCAGTGAGGCCCGTGTGTGTGTGTTGATGGGTGTGGTGCCACCCACCTTTGCAGCCGTGACGAGTAGGTGTCCGAGGATGCCCTTGTGCTCCTCTGTGGCCTGGCGGAGCTGTGTGAGGTTGTCCCTCCTCTTTGGGAAGAGCAGCACGTGGGTGGGGCCCTGCGGATTGATGTCGCGAATGGCCATACACCTGCGCATACATATGACGCGACGACCCATGGAGGGAGGGAGGGAGGGAGTGGGTGTTTGGCTGACCTGTCATCCTCATGAACGATGTCGGCGGACACCTGCTTGTTCATTATCTTGTCGAACAGCTGCATGTCGACACACACACACAGACACATCCACGCACCGCACCGCACCACAAGAGGGAATCCGTTGTCTGAGTCCATCCGTACCGTACCGTAGCGGGTGCCTGATCCTTGAGCCCAGCGCCCAGAATAGTGGTCCAGCGACCCTTCTCAGACCAACCCTGCGCACAGATACACACACATACACTGCTGCACTGCACTGTGGGGTCGGGTCGGTCATCTTGTTGGTTGGGGAATGGCTGACTGACCTTGAGGACGCCGGTGATCTCGTCAAAGACACGCTTCGCAGAGGGCTCGTTGGCCTGCATCCACTGGAACCACCTCGCCAACTTGGGAGGCAACACATCAGCAGGCTGCCACCCTGAACACACACATTCACACACAGGATCGATCCATACTAACACACACACACACACAGACACGAAGGAACCACTTCCCCCTTATTACTTACCGAATTGTTCGGGCAGTATGTAGGTGATGAAGACCATTGTGGGGAAGAGGGTCGCGTCTGCCAGAGAGATCTCACTGCCGGTGATGTAGGGCCCGTCGGGGGACACACACGCCTCCACCGTCTCCAGCTGACGCTTCAACTCACTCAACGCCGCCTGCAGACAAACAGACACGAGCCAATGAAGCCATCCATATGTTGTGGATCGATGGATGGTGAGTGTAATGTGAGCAGCACGGCACCCACCCCGCCCACCTGCCGGTCGTCGAACGGCCCGAAGGGCGGTGCGGCCTTGTACATGGCGCCCTGGATGGGGCTGATGTAGACGTCGTGCAGCCGGCCCACGATGTCGCTCCGCAACTGAGCAGTGGCGTCAGCCGGCACAAACGACACACCCACACCCTGGTACCTGCACCATCGCCCACACACATACACGAACAACCACGTGGCCCCGTCTGTCTGTCCTGTCCTGTGTTCATCAAGTACTTATTGATAAGGTATCTTGCAATCGGATCCGATTCAGGTATAGGGAGACCGCCGTCTGTCACGTAGGTTGGCATCTTGCCCTGAAGGACACACACAACAGAAAGAGCCGACCTGCAGTGCAGTGCCATGGCCATGTGTGTGATAGTCTGGTTGATGCGGCATCTCATCTCATCTGGTCCATGCATACGCCCCGCACCTGTGGGTTGATTTTGAGGTATTCTTCACTCTTGAGGCCTCCCAGGTCGCCTGGCGGGCGAATGGTGACCCGGTCCTCTATGCCCTTCTTGTACACTATCATCCGGCAGCGGGCACCTGCACACACACACACACACAGAACACAGAGCCAGTCAAGTCAGCCTCCTACACAGATGATGGTTGGCGCATGCATCGTCTGACCGTGGTTGCTGATGGGCATGTCGTAGAGCGTCTCCTGCACCATCTTGACGCCTCGGCTGCCTCCGGGCTGCAGTGAGCACACGAGCGGTGAGGGCAAACGAAAGCTTTCGATTGAATGAAAGAGCAAAACCAGCGCTGTCAGCAGCAGCACACACACCATATGACGTCACAAACAAGTGCCTTTGCCAGATAGATCCGCACCGAAAACGCTGCAAGCTTGAGCTCGCGACGGATTTGGAGAGAGATCTGGAGAAGCGGATAGGCCACGCCGTTTGCATCATACATTGGGCAAGATGAGTGATTCCCGACCACCTGTCACGTTGGACACATGGAAGGCCCTGCAGTACGCGGCCATCGGCGTCGGCAGCTACGGCGTGGTGCGGTGCATGTGGGCGGGTGTGCGCTACCTCATCCAGCTGGAGGACCTCAAGGACCTGCCTCGACCGGAGAAGCTGCTGCCGATAGTCGATGCCTTTGGGCAACACTTCTCGGACTTCTACAATGCAATGAGGTCGGCAGCCTGAGGGGAGGGAGGAAGGAAGTTCCTCGCATGCTTTGGTTGGCACTGCTCGCGGTGCTCTGTGTTTGTTCGCCAGAGATCCGAAGGATCCGACGAGGTTCCACAAAGTAAGGGTGGCGTGGAAATGCATACCCACGCTAACAAGTGCTCGTGTCTTTGTGTCTTTGTGTGTTTGTGTGCAGGTGGTCAACATCGGCCCCTCGTTTAATCTCGGCCAGGCGATATCGATCAATGACCCCGACATGATTGCAGCCGTCTTGGAAGACAACGAGACCTTCATCAAGCCGCCCACCTCGGCCATCAAGGAAATCATCGGCAACGGGTGGGTGTGGAAGCCGCCGCAGACACCCGCGACACACATAGACGGCGCACTGGCTCCAGGAATAAATCCAGTCTCTGGCTGTCTGTCTGTGTGTGAGCGCGTGCAGGTTGGCTCTGTCGACTGGTGCGGTGTGGCATCGGCAGCGGAAGCTCCTGACACCCATGTTCCACTTCAGGTCATTTCTCAGCCATGACGACTCTGTACCTGTGGAGCCTGATGTCCATCCTGTGTGTGGATGCAGTGCCCTCAAGGACGTGTCGGTCATCATGGCCGCCAACTGCAAACAGACACTCGACAGGATCCACCAAACCATCAAGGACAAGGGTGCCTTCGAGTGCACCAGAGCTGACCTCGGGTATGCACACCGCCACGTGTGGAGGAAGGATGCAGTCGATGGTGGCTTGGCTTGGCTTGTGTTTGTGTGAATGTGTGTCAGTGAGCTGACTCTGAGCATCATCATCGACAGCGCCTTCTCGCGGTCGTTCGACCACGACTGGATGGTGTGGGCGTGGCAGCGGATCTTTGCCTACCCTGTGGCCTTCTTCCTCGGTCGCATGATGGTGGGGCCGCTCTGGTGCAGGCTGCCCATCCCCTCTGGCGGCGGCGTGCGCTTTCACCGACAGCAGATCGCCGCCAAGATCAGACAGGAGATGGTCATCAGACGCAAGGAGAGGGCGGACGGGGTGGACACACACACGAGCAGAGGCAGCGAGGGCGGCAAGGACCTGCTGGACGAGCTGATAGCTGTGGATGGAATTCCTGATGAGATGATCGTCGATGAAGCGCTCACATTTTTGTTGGTGGGGTCTCCGGGAGGGTGGGGAGACAGACAGACGTGTAGGTATGTGTGAATGTATGTGTGTACGGTGCGGTGCGCCCATTGCAATGCAGGCGGGTCATGAGACGACAGCATCCGTCGTGACCTGGGCTATGTACTTCCTCGCGACGAGGAGAGACGTCCAGGTGAGTGAGCACAACCTCACCTCCTACCCTACCTACACACATGCGATGCGTGTGTGGTTTATGTGTGTTGTGTGGTTCCCCTTTACCAACAAACAGGATCGTCTGCAGAGTGAGCTCGACAGTGTGGTGCCGGCCGGTGAGACCATCACCTTCGACGCCATCGGCCGACTCGACTATCTCAGATGCTTTGTCAAGGAGACTCTACGGTCAGTCAGCTCATTCAGCAACCCCACCCAGGCAGGCAACAGACAGATGCACACCCAAAAGCGCACCGCACACGGTGTATGGTATGTGTGTTGTGTTGTGTGTGTTTCTGTCTGCGTGTGTGTCAGAATGTATCCTCCCGTCCCCTTCGTGGGCCGCGTGGCCACCAAGCGCACCCATGTCGGCACCCAGGTGATCCCGAAGGGCACGTTCGTGTGGCTGAGTGCGTATGCCGTCCACCGCGACTCGACCTACTGGGATGAGCCCGACACCTTCAAGCCCGAGAGGTGGGCCGATGCCGCTCTCAGGGAGGCGGCAAAGGAGTTCAACGGGGAGACGCCGTCGCGGCGCGGTCTGAGGCACACCCACTCTTTCATACCCTTTGGAGCAGGTACACACACCTGAGAGATGGACGAGAGGAGAAGCGCAGGTGGCAAGTACGTACGTGTGTGTGTGTGGATGGATGGATGGATGGATGGACCCAGGTCCCAGGAACTGCATTGGTCAGAAGTTTGCCCTGCTGGAAGCCCAGGTAGGTAGGTCGGGCTGATGCATGAGCGCCTATCATGTGCTTTCCTTCCATCTCGCCTGTCTGTGGCCTTATCCATTAGGTCATGGTTGCGTCCCTGCTGCGTGACTTCGACGTGTCGCTGCCCCCCGACTATCCCCCAGTTATCGCTGGCGTCGCCCCCACACTGGTGCCCATGGGTCTGAAGGTGCACCTCACCGAGAGGAAGAAAAACGTGGCAGCAGTGTAGGCCGAATGAGTGAGGTCGTCTTTTTGTGGCCATTTTTGAGCAAAGTGAGTGAGGCATTGCATTCAGACAGAGTGTCTTGACTCACGTGTAGGCCAGTCGGTGTTTGTTTGTGTCCATCCGTGCATCGATACATGACTAGGGAGCCATTCAAGTCCCCAGCCACACACAGTGCATGAGGCAGGCAGACAGACAGACAGACAGACATGCGCAGGAGCGATGCCAACATGCTACTCTACTGTCCTCGCGAGACGATCTCACGACTAGCTGCGGTCGTGCGAATGAATGAGATCTACAGGCGACGCAGTGCGATGCGACACATGCATGGCTGGCTACATGAAATATGCACTCACTACTTGCTGGCTGCGAGCCTGCTACAGTCAATTTGCATTGGTGTGTCGCTGACAAGACTACGCTATGCCATGCGGCTCGCCAAATACACCCGAGAGACAGCTACGGGATATCATCATTGTCATCGCCTGAACATGTTGGCGACCTGGTTAGCCTCAGGAATGGCCACATCCCCCAGACCGTCGAAGGCATCGCCGTCACCCGGATCCTCGGGCGCTGTGATGCCCACATCACGCCTGTACACACATATGTGCACACACAGCACGATGATCATTCTTGCATATAGATGGCAGCGTGCCCCCCACTCTCTCACTCCTCAAAGAGCTGCACGTCCTCCTGCACATGTGCAGCGGTGCGGTGCTGCAGGTAGGAGAAGTCAAACAGCGCCGGGAAGGCCGACAGCACACCGTCGAACGCATTCGTGGCTGCAAAAAGGGACAGAGAGACATGAGACATAGACTGGCCGTGCTGTTCACTTCGCCTGGTCTGTCACCTTACCAAGGGAGAGTCTGATGACGACAATGAGGAGAATCATTCTGGTTATGGGGCCGATGATGTTGGCGCGGATGAGGTCTAAGGATGCGGTTAGGAAGAACTCACGGATGGCCCCGATGGATGACGGGAAGACCACGGTGAAAGCCAGCAGGTAGTACACACAGCCGGACAGCCACAGGGCGGCTAGGAAGTATCTGTGTCCGTCCGTTGTCAACGAAAAAATGCCACACTTCACTTGGAGGGATGTGTGAATGCTTACGTACCCGATATTCTCCTTGATTCTCCACGTCTTGACGGTTTTGTCCTTCTCTTCTTCGGTCATAGGTGTCTCGCGCCACTCCTGCCACCGACGGCCATCCGTGCCGCCCTCCATCTGCTCCAGCTGCACACACACACACGAACAGAGACGCACACAATCGTGTAGGGTATGCACTCTCTTGTCATGTGCTGGGTCGCACCTCTGTGGTGGTCATGGCTTTGGCCTTCATGCTGTCCTTCTTCTTTTTTCGTTGGCGGCCCGAATCCTGTTGAGCTCTTTCCGGTACTTCTTGTACTTGGGAGGGGTCGGCACCTGCATGGCGTGACGCAACACACACACACACACATGTATGGCAAACGGAGACGCGATGGATGTGCAATCATTGCAAGGGTCAGTCACCTTTTTCCTGAAGAGCTTGTTGATGATGAGTGGGACCGGGATGGACAGGAAGAGCGACAAGATCCATATGATGAGGTTGCGGACCGTCAGCTTGAAGGGCTGCCCAAACAGCAGGAAGGAAAAGATCTCGGGAGAGTCCACCTGGACAGAGCCATTCATGGAGGCCTTTGGAGGTTAGTTATCTTTCTGCTGCTTGGTTGGGGTTCACTCACCCCCACAGCGCCGAGGAACAGTGCCGACACGGTGAGGAAGGTGTAAATGCCGATAAACAGCAGCAGGTTCTTTTGCACGGACGACAGCTCAGGGTCAGGCCGTAGTATCTACCAACACACCGGCACACAGGGACCCGAGACATAAGAGGATGTGATTCAGATCTGTCTGTCTGTCTGTCTTACCTGTGCGATGGGATGTTCCCTCCCGACAACGGCCAGAGCGGTCCGCCATGCGCCCCACTCTGCGTATTTGATCTTTTCTATCTGCTTCTCTATCAGCTTCTCGTCGTCGTCATCGATGGCCACTCCACCCGGCAGCTGCCCACTCCTCCCCCGCTTGTCCACATGCACACTGTGAGTGCTCCGGGACTTGAACGGCTGAAGCTTTTCATGAATGACCGGGAGGGCAGCCTCGTCTTGGCAGCCACGGGGGGCGAGAACAGGGGCGACGTCCGCCCTTGCTGCCGCTGATGCGCGATCCACTGATGCAAGAAGTCCTTTGTCTCAGTCGCGGACTTGAGGTTTGGGAATCGCAGCCTGACGTCCTCCACCTTCCCCGGCCGGGCCAGGGACTGCCAGAATATCTTGACGCAGAGCTCGTGGGGTGCTTTGTCAGGCACACCGTCAATCATGCCACCCGACGCCATGAGTGCCTCCCGGTCGTCGTCGGTTAATACGGCGGTGTCGCGGTCCACCACGTCGCCTAAGTCCTCTTCTATGCCGTCTTCGTCACCATGCGGCAATGGCGGAGGGCTCTTGGGCAGCTCCATGGACACCTCCGGGTCGATCTTCATTGTCACGGACTTCACGGACCTCTTGGGCTTACGCGCCGGCTGCTCATCGGGAACTTCCTCCTCAGTACTCGGCTGCATGTCCAAGGCGACATGGTGTCTAGGCTCCGCGGCTGACGGAGGGTCCTTCTCTGGCTCGTCGTTTGTGTCCATGCTCGGTGGCATCGAGGTGGGGGGGGGCGGGAGGGGTGGCGGGCCCGATGCAAACGGGAAGAAGCCTGTCTGCGGCGGCCGGGGGATTGACGGAGCCTGGAAAGGGGGAAGACCCCTGTCAGCCCCCTGAGCTCTTTTCGCGGCATCAGAAAGCCGTAGGAGCCGCATTGCTGTGCTCTCAGTTGGCTCAGTGCTGCCTTTGTTGCCCTCAATGACCGGCCGAAGCTTCTTGCATCGGAGAGCAAGGGGCTGCTTGCTGAGCCACACCCAGCAGAGGTCAGCCCCAATACGGCACACGCCGGCAGTGATGGGTACCATCGACTGGTACTGTTTCGACAGTACCGTCCACGAAGCCTCTGTGTTGGCGTCCGACTGGTCGGCAGCTCTCCGGCGCTCTTGAGCCGACTTGCCAAATAGCTCGTGAAGTGTCTTGTCCCGCTTCATGCGGTTGATTTGAGCTTCCATGCTCTTGAGGGAGATGGAGCTGTCTGGGCTTGGTTGATAAACGTCAGCCGCGCGGCGGATGGTGTAAGATGCGCCTCCTCGAGTGACAATTTCCATCGTCTCCAGGTCTTGCTGCGGTTCCGCGTCGCTGTCGTGCGTCCGCGCTGGAAGGTATGGACACACAATTATAGAGTGTGCAGCAGCCAAGCGTACAGACATCTGTGCCTGGGCGTTGGTCACCTGTCGCGGGATATTCGAGGAGGCGCTTCACCTCCTTGCTCAAGAGTGGTTGTTTGGGCGGCTCCGTCACCGTCACGTATTTGATGTTCCCGACAGGAATCATTCGTTTGGGGCGGTCACTGTGGGGGTTGAACTCGTGCCACTTGTGCGCCGGGTGCCAGCAGAGCCTTGACGTACCAGATCGTCAGCCACATCCAACAAGTGCCGCCTTCCTCCGCCTCAGTCTCCCCACTCTCAACCGCAATCGACACATCAGTGACCGGAGGCATGAAAGCACCGCGCGTTGTCGCTCCCTCTGCCTCCTTGGTGCTCGACCGCGACACCCCTGCCAGCACATCTTGCGTCCGCGATGCCGCCGTCCATCTGGCAGCTGCGTTGAAGGCGCTCTTGCCCTCGCTGGACTCACTCTGTTGTGCGATCAGTGGGGGCATCTGGCCTGTGTGGGAGGGGTTGAATGACGGGATGCGCTCGGTGATGGCGCCAGGGAGCAGCTCCGCCGACGGCTGGGAGATGCGGCTTTGGATAGTGCGATGCAGCTGGTGAGCGTCCGAGTAGTCGAACGTACTGAGCACCAGCGTCTCCTCTACCGTGGGACCTGACGGAGACACAAGATATGCATCGTTCCCTACTGAGTATGCGTCCATCCGTGTCTCCCACCATGAAGGGCCCGTGGGTCGAGAATGAATTCGCTGCGGATCTCCAGGTCCATCACGAGTGCGTTAGGTGGATCGTCGCCGCTTCCGCACAGCCGCAACTCCCGCACCCACGAGAGCGGCACCTCCGAGCGAAATGCTGCTAGGTTCCTCGTGTAGGAACGGCCCAGCTGCTGCGATGAATGCGATGGAGCACCTGACAACAGGAGATGTGTCATTCAAAATACATGCTGTTTTCATTGGCCTACCACGAAGGACAGTGGATCCCTGTATTGTCCCCTAACTTTGCATGCGAGTGGCATCCCGGTCATCCGTCTGCTTGACATCGATGATCGATGTGAGAGGCACCGTCACGGGCTGCAGGAAGGGCGACGCTAGCCTGTAGAGCGTCCAGGGCCGGATGACGAGGCTGTCACGACCAATGTGCATCCGACAGGGCTGCCACAGGGTCTCATGCCGCACAAGGGTGTCAGTAGGATTTGACACCCTTGTGCGGAGGCCGCAATGCACCTGCCACACCACTGCAGATGACACCGACAGGGATACATTGCCAGACGGTTGCAGGGCTTGATGGCCTCTCTCTTATTACCTAGCCTGTCCTCTGCGAGTCTCCGCCAGCCCCCTTGCACCTCGCTCCTGAGGTTTTCTTTGAGCTGCACGTACTCCTTGCGAGCACGATGGCGGCGTACCATGGACTGGATGCGCAGAACCGCACCCAATCGCTTCTCGAGATTTGTCGCGGCAACCTGTGTTGCAGCAGAGGAGAGACACGTCAAAAGTCAATTAGACATGCATATCTCGAGTACTTGTTTAAGACTCGACTTCCAGAGCTCTACGACAGCCTTGCGCTTGTTCGTCTGGCGACGGCTCGAGAGCGAAGCCTTGTGAGACGACAATTGGAGGTCATCACGGAATGGCCTTATCGCCTCCCTGTTTGCGGACCTGTGTGGTGGGGTTCTTAAGGGCCTCAGCGACACTTAGAGTAGTGAGCCGCTTGCTGGACTTGCTAGCCTGGGATAAGCCGCTCTTGGCCTGTGTCAGCTGCTTTGCTGGGACAGCCGGAGAGATCGACACTTGCCGAGCATAGTTTTGCACTTCCCTGCGCCCACAAACGTGCATATGGAAACACTTCAGTGGGCATTCCATTTCCTCACGCACCTGTATTCCTGCAGGTGCTTGACGCTCAGATGGTGCTTCTTGCCCGACAAGGCTTGGAAGAAGTGTTTCCCACTCATCCGGATTCGCTTCAGCATTGGCAGCTTTGAGTCCAGGGTCTGCACTTTCTTCCGCAGCAGGCTGTCGTGCATCCACACCTTCTTCAGAGTCTCATTCGACATGCCGAAGCGGCAGTCTTTCCAGCCGGCCAGTAATACCAGGACGATCATCACCACGGTCAGTGTCACGACGAACCAAAGGCCGACATTGTTGGGGTCGACGTCGCCTGCAAAGAGCTGCTCTGCGCCGGCTGCGAAGACATCTGTGTTGGCGTCCTCGATAACACTCTCAAACTCGCCGGCGAAGGTTGCAAAGTCTGCAGACCCACCCAAAGTGACACGTACGCAGCTGTTTGTCCATCACCTTACCTGTCGTGTGGTTGCATTTGCATGTCAAGTGTGTTGCATTGTTAGTTTGGCGTTGAGGTCCGCCTCGCATCCGTAGGAGGACCACATCTCTATCACGTCGTCCCAGAAGCCGCAAACAGTGGTGTCGTTCTCACGCGGATTAGTGCTGCCTTTGTTGATGCCGGCTACCGGGGCGTACATGATGAAGACGAAGGGCTCGGTTAGATTGAGCCTCAACGTCTCCTCTCCCTGCCTGCAACACAACCGAAAATGCTCTGCTAGGGTGCATATTGTCCATGCATGCGGTTGTGTCACCTGACAGAGAAAGAGAGGACGGTGTCACTGACGTTCCTGTCGCCGGTGTCGGCAGCATAGCCGTATGGGTTTGTGGGCCACTGCACTGATTGGATGCTGACGTCATTAGCGCCACGTCTCCTTGATGTGCTGCCTGGAGCACTCTGCAGCCGGCGGCGCTCTGATCGCGTCATTCGTCTCGTGCTGGTGAGATTGAGAGGCGGTAGAGTGACTTCCGGCCCAGCCCCACTGGACTTGAAGCCATCGGATGACAGCGACTGACGACAAACGAAACGCCAGTGCTATTCCATTCTTTCTGCTGCTCTGTCTCTCTGCTTACATCAGCGTCCCTTTTGGCTACGGTGAGGTTGATGGCTCCCATCGTGACTGTGGCGTCCTGGCCCACCTCCACCCCCTCGCCAACGAGAAACCCAACACTGTCCAGCATGCCCCGCACCGCCTTAGACAACCCTGCTGCCTGCGATGTCCCATTGGCCGTGACGGCTGTGTCGTTGGTCGTGGCATTAGCCGATGGGGCAGGGGTGGAAAGACCTGACGGTAACATGAGCAGCGAGCGATCCATCAGTAGAGAGTGAGCGCTTTGAGGTGTTCGCCTTACTGAGTTGAGTCGATAGGAGAGCAGCAGAGGAGACCACATCGGATGCGGTGTCGACAGTCATCTTGCCAACGCCCTTGGCACCATCGAGTGCGTTTTCCAGAGCTGTGGCTGCCTTCTCAGCCACCTGCACAGCACCATGCAGAAAAGACCAAGGACGATCTCAACAAACAAGCGCATGGAATTCAGTATACGTACATCGAGGTCGAGAGCGCCGGACTTGGAGGTGGCCTCGACGATCGATGCGCCTGCAGCCATCTGCTGCGAAACGGCATCCTCCGTCAGCTCGCCATCCCCTTGCACGTCCACCATAAGGGCGAACTTGTTCACAAGGTTCCGCGAAGCGTCCTTCTTGGCCTCTTGCTCTTCCTCCGACACCTCTTCAGTTGTCTCGTCCGCTCCTACCAGCAGCTCAGACACCCCCTGCAGGGAGTTGAGGGCTGCTGACGGGTCTGACGTAGCGTCGATCTTGTCCAGCGTTCCGATAAGCTGGTCTGCAGAAGGCAGACAGATCGTTGAAGCCGTGTGACGTCATATTTGCCATGTCTCACCCGCTTTGACGACAGGTCGGCGCACTGTGACGATCTCACTCCTGGCCATCGATCGGCTGCCGAGGCTGTCCTCAACTCGACCCAGGACAATGAAATAGGACTCATTGCGACCCTTTGAAGGAGGGAGCGTCGTCTTGAATCGCCTCTTCTGATCCCATGCCTTGAGGATCGTACTGTTCTGCAGGAGCTCGGCTGCACTCGTCGCGTTTGCTGCCACCTGCACATGAGACGGTAAAGATTCATTCGCCTTCGTGTTCGCGTGCGTCTCATTACCTCCGCATCGACAATGGCGAATGCGTACAGCAGTGCAGGTCATCGTCTTGCCACCCTGACTGAGACATGGTGAACTCCTCGATCACGGCATTGCCGTCGAGTGGTGCGACCTCAACGCTTCCGGCAAATGGAGGTCGGTCGACGAGCAATGTGCCCCCCTCATACGTAAAAACCCCGGAATCGCCGCTCCTCACCGCAGTGACTGCCATCTCGTCATCAAGCATAGCGTCCGAAAGGGCAAACCTCAACGTATACGATACCCCAGCAGTAAGCGCAAATGGAGGGACACGGCCAGCCAGGGCGTAGACTTGAAGTCCACTAGTAGCTGTGTTTCGCGCCACCGTCGCATTGTATGTCAGCAAGCCCTCCCCATCACCCTCAGCCATCAGCCATTTCATTCTATCTTGGTGCGCATATTGGTCGACGGAGCAATCAGTTGAGCCAGCGAGAGAGCCAGAGAGGTCCAGTCGTAATTGGGGAGACACTTCGTCAGGGAGGGGTGTGAGCGACACAGGGGGAGGCGCGCTCTGCGATACCTTTACTCGGGCAAAGGCGCTTGAAGTCAAATCAGTTGACAGTGCAGTGACATTCATCATAAAGCGGTAAACACCAGCGACGTCCGGGGTCACAATTTCCACAGCCTGCCCGTGGCCAAAACGATTACCGCCCCTGGCAAAGCACCCGGCGTCCGTGTTATTCTCGGGGGAGCAGAACCAGGAGTACACAAGAGCGTCGGTGGCATTGTCATCAAGGGCGGCAGACGAGACATCGGCTACTGCGGGGTCATAGGAGCCGCTCCCGTCCAAAATAAGAGTACATCTTTCGGATGCTTGAGAAGGCGATACGAGTAGTGCGATGGGAGGGGCAGGCGGCAAGACAGTCACCTCAAATGCGATAGACACCCTGAAGGGAAGGAGACAGAAATGAAAGGATGAGGACATGCAGCGACCAGCTGCCTACTCACCGGTCGCCGGGGGTCGTGTTGAAATACGCCGCGGCAGCAAACACATACTGACTTCCATACTCCAACGTCGACGGGGGCAATCGTAGGATTCTTGGATTGACGCCAAAGCCCATCTCTACCAAGGAGGCGTCAGGCTCACTCGTCCAGTCGATCATGATGCGACTGCTGCCACTTGCGGCCTCGAGGGACTCACAGATGCCCTCTGAGGCAGGCGCTGACACAGCCACCTCTAGCAGAAGAGAACTCGACCGCTGTATCGTCACATTTGGCTCGGTGACAGAGTCGAGGACAGGGATGCGTGTTCCGATGAGGATAGACACGGTAAATGAGTCCGTGGCCGTTTCTGCAAGGAAGTTGGTGATCCTCAGAGACAGAGTCAGGTTCACGCGTTTCGAGCTGGCGTTGTGCTGGCCAAGCTGGAAGACGATTTGTGGCGGCACCTCGATGGTAAGGGACGACGTTTCGTTCTTGGGTAAAGACGCGAGATATGTGTGGAGCTCGTCCGTACAGATAGCAGGATCATCACACGTCCTGTGTGCAACAAGGAAAGCCAGCAGCTAGTCATCCTCTTGTATCATTCTGGTGTGTACCATGTGATGTTCTCAAATAGCCTGCCGGCGTGTCCTGTGCTCTCGATGCCAGTGACTTCAAGGGCAGCACAAGAGCTGATCGCTTTGGCACCCTTCAGTACCACCGTGGGCACGAGAACGCCGAGGTCTGCCGCCTTAGTCACCTTGACAGAGTGTCGATCCGACGTGCCGTTCCAGCCGATCTCACGCACAGCGTCTTGGCGCTGCAGCACACCCGCCTTTATGGTAATCAGCTGAAATCGCTTCATGAGAGACTTCGCGCCAAGCTGCACGTAGATGACCTTTGACGAGACCCACGAACAGAGAGGGTTGACTCCGAGAGACAAGACGGACTCGTCCGCTAACACATTGCTGCAGTTGCCATCAGCCAGCGGGATCTTCTGGGTGTCAATCGGAACATCAAAAGTGATACGAATGCCTGCATAGCCGTCAACGAATTCCGCAGCGACCTGGCCACGACAGTAAACGATCAGCAATCTCATAGCAGACAATCAGTGTCATGCAGAGGTCTCACCATTTGGGCCTCCTCTAGCCGCACGCATATTTGTTTCTCTCCGAATTTGAGCTCCGCTTGGCGACACCCGATGGTAGACCGCTCTTCAGTTGACGTCTCGTTGGCGATGGGTGTGGTAGTGTTGGAATCAGCCGTATCATCGCCACATGCAGACACGCACTGAAAGAAAAAGACACAAACACATGCACGACTTGCATCAGGCTTCATGACGCGCTGGTGACTTCTACCCTGAGCAAGATATTCGTCGGCGGGGTTTGAGTACGAGAGCAGATATGGGTAGAGTTGTCGCTCTCATCTGTCTCACAGCTGATGGCGCACACGGACGGGCCCGAAGGTAAGGCATCGCCGGTGTCCGTGTCATTAAGCATTGTGTCATTAGACACTGCTTGAATGACCTCGCAGACAAAGCCTGGCTCGATCGTGCATCGGCCTGAGCACCCGTCGCCCGCCAGCTGGTCTCCTGCAGAAGACAGAAAAGACATTCCACGGACAGAAATGACAGAAAACACGCAGCACGCGCAGCTGACCGTCGTCACATTCCTCTTCTGGCATCTTAAATCCGTCGCCGCACAGAGGCCTGCACGTGCCGTTGTTGAACGTCGGGTCTTCATCACAAAGGTAACCCAGTGTGCATTCTCCGTCGCACAAGTCGAGCCTCTGCAGCACGTTCAGAGTGCCGACGGCAGTGCCCACGCCCAGAGGCGACTTGCGGTCGCCGACAAGACACACCTGAGGGAAAATTGGAGACAGAGACTTCGTCGAACAACTTAGTCCTTCTTGTGAAAGTGCTCTTTCACCTTGTAGGTTCCCGTGACGTTGACTGACGGACCACCATACGGACATGTGTACCAGGAGACATCCACTGTCCCATTGCTAAGGCCTCCCACTCTACTGAGTCCCTCCCATTCTACACTGGACGCTCCAATCATGCCGCTGACATTCATTGACGAGCCCAGTGGAGTGCAGTCGGCAGATGGAAGGAGCTCAGCGACTGCGTCAGAGAAGGGGTGGACAAGGGATCTGCACTTAGAGTTGCCGGAAGCAATGAAAATAGCCGGATCGAATGAAGGGACACCCAAAGTGATGATCTGAATAGAAAAAGAGAAAAGACAGATAGGGGCAAGGACTATCTTTATTCGTTGCTCACTTCAATGTCCACTTTGACGCCACTCGCAGCGCCAAACACCTGTCCGTTTGGAGGTCCTGCAGACAAGAACCTGGTCCGAGTGTACTCATGGTGTTTGTCTCTCCGTGTCTCACCATCAATGAAGGCATTGCCCACTGGCTTGGCACTCTCGCACACGAAGGCGTCGCTGGCATTTGCCGGCCCAGCCGACTGGACGGCTTCACCACACCAGCATGCCGTGAAGATGCTGCCGGGGGGGCTGCGTGCTGGACCCAACACAAAGACATAGGCTGATCCGACTCCTGCAGCGGTCGCCGGGTTTGGTGGATGGATGCCGAGTGTAGGCGAGACAGGCGCTTGGCAGAGGGCGGGGGATGATGTGAAAAAGACGCTGTCAGATGATTCTAGGTACTGTCCTTGGACACCGGCTATTTCACAAGGCTCTCCTCGCGTACACACGGCGAGAATATGTGCACTGGTCACGCCTGCCAAAGCATAAAGAGTAAACTCCTAGTGTCGCTACAATCGACCTTCCCTTCCTTCCTCGTTCCCTCCCTCCCTCTCACCCTTGACTGTGACAAACCCCGCTCGTACTGCAAAATCGCCAGCAGTTTGGCAGCTATTGGGCTCTGAAGGCGCAAGACGATTGGCTGTCCTGGTTGTGCACCTATTCGAAGACAACAGTACAATGTCAGGCTTTCAGGTGAATAAGCACCTACCAGCACATCTCCCACTGCCCAACATACGGAACAACTCCTGATTGAACGATTCGAACATGAGAGGGACGTATCCGTGTCTTCCCATGCTAGTATCGAAGTCGTAGGGCCATTCAGTGCTTATATTTGCGATTGAGGAGCTGGAGTTGTGCATAGTTTGGCCGAGTAGCGGTTGCCTTGTGACCCAGTGAGGATGTGTGCTCGCGCTTCCGCAGCGATCGAGCAGCATAATGGAGTCGGAGGCAGAAAGATAGTGACCCGTTAGAGCCAGTGAGCAGCTGGTGTTTTGTACACACGTCTTGTTGCTGTGAGCCAGCCTTGGGCCTAAACGAAGAAAGCATACCGGTTCATCTTCTGACTCACCTTATGTCAATATTTCGTTCATACCGGCCAGATTCATCTCGCCAAGCGAGGTCACAAACTCTAATGGATGGCTGCAGTCGCTATGGCTGGGGGAGCAGAAACAGAGGGCGTTTGTTCCAACGTTCCCGTCGAATGCACCGAAATTATAAAGCGTCTCAGCCTCACTGGTTCCCACAGTGCCGTTGGTAGGGTTAAGGGACAGCCCTGCAGTTATGAGTCCAGCGGAGCAGCTTGGTCGAATCATGGTGTGCCCCCGCAGAGTGTCGCTCGTCGCCATGATGGACGGAAATGTCGTGTTGAGGCCGATAGAGCAGTTCTGTCCTCTGAAGCACGAGCTGGACGAGGCCATGGGACCTATGCAGGCGTCACAAGCATCAGCACCGTGTTTCATCGTGTTCCCATACTATGTGTGTCGCACCAACGAACACAAGGGGGCCAAGGTCGACGGTGAAGTGGGAGGCAATCAGGCAGCCCGAATCGCTCCCTCCAGCACACCTGCACACAACAATGCATTTCGGTACCTGTCCCTTCGATTCATGGGTCCATACCAGCACAGTCTCGCCCCCAATCCCCCCGGCGCCATAGTTTGTCCGAATGAGTAGCTGAATGTCTCATTCAGGTTGATGAGCTGCTGTGCACTGACTGGGTTGCTCTCCATTGGAATGTTGCTTGTCTGCCCACAGGTCTCCAGGACCATGAGCCTATCGGCGGAATCGAGGGCGTATCCAGTCACATTCACAGAGCAGTTGCGGCCGATGTAACACTCAGCGCTGGTTTGATTGGGGCCTGCGACAGACAAAGAAGTGAAAACGCGTCTGGATTAGAGAGCTTGACGGCTTTTGTCTCCATGCCTTGGATCGTGAGAAACCCCCAATCGGACGCAAAGCTTGACGGATTGGAACAATTCATAGCTGCCGAACAGAAGCATAGCTGTATGCCATGTCCGCACGCACCAAACGCAGGAAATGATGGAGAATCGACGAAGGTGAAATCATGTCTCACACACAAGCGGGCCTTTCTCAGCTCATATACGCCGCCGGCCGCCGTAACATGACCGAGGTACGCGGTGTACATATTCGGAGTAGGGACGTCACTTTGCGAAGTGATGCTAACAATAGAGAAGCCCTCGGCAGGTGTTAAGCCTCCAGGCTCGCAATATTCCCTAACGATAATGGAGTCGCTGGATGTCACATTATGGCCAGTGAAGTTGAAGCTGCATGCCGATCCCGTGCGACATGTGACCGCATATTTCTTCGAGGATGAAAGAGTGGGCCCCGGCACATCGAGGCTTCCGACTGTGACACGAAAATCGCTCGGCCTGTTGCAGAGAGCCCCACTGCTGCAATAACATAATAGCAGCCCTTCCTGCCCCGGCAGATTCATTGTTGCAAAGTCAAATGTACTTGACGAGTTGCTCGTCCAATTGGCTGGATTGTGATCAATACCGCCCAGGAAATTCGCATCGGTCGTGCCGCAGCTCTCAAGGATGGCCAGACGATCATGAGTTGTCGGCTGAAGCGTGGAATGGGTGGGCAGAGACACTCTGCAAGGTGATCCGAAGCCACACGTGGTGTTTAACGACCAATTCTCAGGGCCTATGAGAAACGCATCAAGTGGTTACATACCGCAAGAGAAGGGCTGACTCACCTCGCACAGTGACACTCCCCAGAGCTACTCGAAAGTCGCTTGCCGAGAGACACAGACCTCCCTTGCCGCAAAAACATAACGGGTAGTCTCCTGGGGTCGACATAGTGTAATTGAGATTGAAGGAATATCTCCAGAGTGCGGTGGAATTGGTCGGTGTGGCCGCTGTGCCGTGCTGCGCGGGGTTGTTCCCGAAGTCAGCCAGGAACATGGCAGAGGGGGACGAGCATGATGAATTGAGGACGCGACCCTATAGTCATTGGACAAGCCCTCGGCATACACACTCTCGATCGTGCACTTGCTGCCTCGTGCACACAGCTCTTTGTGTTCCGTCGTATTCGGTCCTGCATGTAATTGAAAAGCGAATACGTCTTCTGATGGTTCTGTCGCTTCACCGTACCTGTAATGTGAAGCTGTCCGATTTGCAGACGAAATGCTGATGGCTCGCTACAGTTGGTTCCACACCAGCATACTGGAAAATAGCCCACTCTTGACAGGAGAGAGCCAAATGAGAAAGTGCCGACGCCAGTGGCAGAGTTGTTGGATGGATTGTACTCTACCCCAGCTGCGACTTTGCTGCCCCCTCCACAGTGATCGAGGACGGCGAGCCTGTCACGGCAGCAGGCCTCTGCCCGCGAAAGACGGGTAGCTGCAATGTGTGCCGTTAGGACACGTGATTACGTTGCATGACGAGTTTCTGCATATCGAGTGAGGTCCTGCAATGTCCACGACTCCTGCGTTCACTGCATAATCGCTGATGGACGAACATCCGGCCTCTGTAGGACACCTGCAGACCACAAATAAACAGAAGGAGATCAAGACCTTTCAAGCTTTGCAAGAGTGAACAACTGACCAGCAGATCTTGTACAGGCCACCGGGAAGCATCATGTTGAGGGAGTAGACAGAGCCATTATCCGTTTGCACACCCGTCACTTTGGTATTGTCAAGCGGTGGGGCAATCAATTCACCGCACTGCTGCGTGTTGTCCACGAGATAGATTGCGTCGTTGCCCAAAGCCACACCAGGCAGCAGGAAGTCATTAGGTGCACCCGAGACACAAGTGATTGCTGCAGGAGTAGAGCTCGGCCCTGATCGAAAGAGCTCTTCTTTCCAGGGAGTGCAGACACTCTTTCTTTTCTACCCTTCACTAGAAGATCGCCCACAGTGAGGTTGTATTTGTCCGTCTCAGTGGCATTGCAGCGGCCCGTGACAGAGCCTCCGCACCTAGCAAATACGCAAGCGCCTGAAAAGGCATGACCGAGAAACGCAGGCCTTTTCGTGTTCCCTCTTATCCATACCAGCAGACTTTGTATGACCCGCCGAAGTGGGGCAGTCCAAGCTGATACGACGTCCCGTTGGTCCCGATTAATGGAGATGCAAAGCTTGCGTTTTTGAAGAGGGACTGAGCGATGGGCGTCACGGAGTGGCAAGGTGTAGAAGAGACGATGACTGTGTCGTTATTGTTCAGGTCTATAGGGAAAACAAGAACATCTCGCAGTGGTAAACAAAGTCAGTCAACGTTTCTGTCAATATCAATGGCACTTACTGATGCCGGACAGATGAATATTGCACGCCATGCCGGCGACACAAGCAGTTATCGCGTTGCCGTAAGGGAAGGAGCCTGACCACACGGGGCACAGAGATGCACACAAAGACGCAAAACATGTGCAGCTGTACCAGCTTGGATCGACGCCGTAGCGGCAAGCACTCCTGCAGAAGAGAGTCGAAGGATACCATTGCAGGTACACACTCGCTTTTTATCTCCTACCAAAGCTCCCAGTACGGAACGACGAGGATGGGTTAGCGATTTGACTCTGGCAAAAAGCTAAAGAATACCGACGTGTCTTCACTATGCTGCTTCTGTACCTCTAACTCATGCACAAGTGTCCAAGCAGGTGCCTCATTCGATGAGTTTGCTGCAGCAATCTAAATGACAAGCCATTTTCTTCGACTCGCTCCCTCCTCATGTCTCCTTACCGTGAAGATCACCATGACGCTGCTGTTTTGGATCGAACTCACATTAATTCGGCTCTGCACCACAGAGATTAAAGGCAGGGTAAGCACAAAGAACTGCCAGTTCCACGGCGACCATACCTCATCAACAGACAACGCCATCGCGACTGCTGTTGTGAAATTTTCTGCGAAAGCTTCACTGTCATTCTGCAGGTATAAGAGAGAAGTTCACATTGGTAGACGACCTTTCATGAGCTCTGACCCCAACAATGTCTTCATAGACTCCCGCAAAGACCATTGCAGCCGTGACTGTAAACAGCAGGGGATTGCTTTGACAAACCTCACAGAAGTGTCGTTATGGGGCCCACCTGGTGTGTCATGGAGTGCTGCTGTGGGTGTGGTGCTGTTTACTTCGCTTTCCCCTTCGCCCTCAAGCAGCTGTCGCCACTTCTCAGATTCTCCCTCTGTCTCAAGGAAGATCGTGTGAAATGAGAGTGAGACTTCTGCTTCATATTCAAAGACGGGTGCAGCAGGAGGATTGAAGTGGTGAGGCGCTGGGGGTGGAAGCATTCCTTGCAGCTCTTGTTCACCCTCGAAGTGGTAGTGAGGCGCTGGGGGTAGAGCCATTGCTCTTGTTCACCCTCGAAGTGGTAGTGAGGCGCTGGGGGCATTCCTTGCAGCTCTTGTTCAGAGCCCTCGAACGGCAGCGGCGGGCCAATCATATGCTCATGCTCGAACGGATGATAGCCTGGCGGGGGATGCTCATGTTCAGAGCCCTCGAACGGCAGCGGCGGGCCAATCATATGCTCATGCTCGAACGGATGATAGACTGACGGCAAATAGTGATGGCCCTCACTCCCCTCGAAAGTCAGCGGCACAGGTGGCCCTGTTTGGTGTTCGTGAGGCATCTTGATAATCCCTTCTCCTTCGCCTTCGCCTTCGTGTGACATTGGCGTCCCCTGCAGACGCCGCGGCTCATTTGTTACTATCAATTTGCCAGCGCTGGAGCCGCACCCGTTCTTGCCAAAGCCGCCACACCTGGTGACATGATCTCAAGAATGGTGAGTGAGCGGGCAATGGGTATTGCGTACCAGCAAAGCTCGAATCGTCCGGTAGAGCGGGGCTCGCCGAGCCGGAATTGTCCTCCATTATCGCCGCGAATTGCCGTGATGCCGAGAAGCTCGGTAGTCACCGCCAGGAGGTTCTCACAAGGAGAGGATGAAAGCACAATCTCATTCACGACTTCAGCGCCTGCAAGCAAAAGTCACAGCAGAAGAACACAATGGCATTGCGGACTCACGTGCACTGACAGTTACCCGTTGAATGGGATTCCTGCAGGCGGAGCGTGCAGAGGAGACCCACTTTGCAGTGGAAGACTGCAGCGGAGGCTGAGGCTTCTGTTGCAGACGAAATGAGGCTGACCCAAGCAAGAATAAGGTAAAGCGGCATCGGGGATGGAATCGTCTTGCACATTCAACGCGCAGCTACAGAACAAGAGACGCGTCCTGGGACGCATCTGCGGAATATGATCTTGGGTCCTGGGACGCATCTGCGGAATATGATCTTGGCCGAGGAAGGGAAACAGAGGACGCCCGCATGGTCCAGTGCATGCGGCATCTGCGATGCGTCTGCGCGCGTGGGGGTAAGTGGGGGCCGAATGCTCGAGACGGCCTCAGAATCCCAGCCTCTATCCTGCATGGAGGACTCATCGAACGACAGCCCCATCATACCATTCGGCAGGTCCCTTCCTGAAGAGGCCGAGCTTCGTGACAGACACCCGCATCCTGTGGCGGAGCCGGTTTCGCTTGCCAAAGTTGCTGATGGGGTTGAGGGGGATGCTGAGTACGAGAGATGGAGCGAGGGAAGCGACAACGAGGGCTGGGAAGAAGAAGATGAGGGGGAGGAAGAGGATGTGGCGAATTGGAGGAAGGACAAGGGACTCAGTGGCAAAGCCTTTCTTGACAGGTGAATGCATGGCATTATGGATGACTGCATCATGTGATATTGATGGCTCTTTTCGCAGTGTAAAGGGAGAAATTGCCGTCTACTTGGCTGCATGGGAGGAATCACGAAGGCAAATCGTCTATGACCGGTAATCAGTCAACACAGACCCACTTTTGTCGTTTTCCTTCTTCTCTCCTGCCAGTCACCACGTCGACGAATACCATCGATGGCAGTCCGCCATCAGGGCCATTGTGAATTTGTCCATCCACCATCAGCACAAGACCCCTTCAACCAAAGAGAAGCCTCCGTTGTTGAACATGACCCAGTATCCACCCAACCCCAACAAGCTCTACTTGAAGCCGCTCCACCCCTCCCCGTGGTGCCCTCCAGCAGCGCAAGAAGGCGTGGTTGGCCAGCCGAGTGGACAGGGGAGAGCAGGTGAGTAAGGCAGCGGCGGCACAGTGAAATGAAATTAATTGGTGACCCCCCTTGTCTGCAGGCAGTCTGTGTTTCTCGGCTGCGTTTGAGAACGGCAATCTGTTGATAGCGACGGCTGTGTCTGCTCATGTGTACAAGCTGCTGCTCGAGCCGGATACGAACAGTATCGGACACACGCAATGGTAGATACACACCCACACCTTTTGTCATCCTCATTGGACAACCGACTTCGCTGCTGTCCATGCAGGTTCTACTGGTGTGTGGCCGGTGGGACGAAGGGCGTCACCTATACCTTCCAGATCGAGAACTGTGCCAAGCCAAATTCGCTCTACTCTCAAGTAGGATTTGTTTTGGGGCATCAGTCTGACTTGCAGCATAAAGGCAACTGTTTCTTCAGGGCATGCGTCCCGTGTCTTGGAGCACCAAAGCAGGACGAGGATGGGAGAGAGCTGGAAGAAACATCAGATACTCACGCGTGAGGGTTTGTCCCCTCGTCTCTCTTTCCTATCAGTCATGTCCCGCATTGTCGTATCTGCCACAGGGCACGCTTCTCCGTCCGAACGATCGCGGTTACTTTTCAGTACTGAGTTTTGAATATGACTGGGAACACGAAGACGACACCGTCTTCTTCGCGTACCACTACCCGTACACATACTCGCTCCTGCAGGTGGAGGAGAGACACAAATGCCCAAGCCCGTCCGTCTATCTCTCCATGTGCAGGACTTCCTCGACGCCCTGGAGGAAAACCCACATTCTGCGGCGCTGCTCAGGCGCCACACGCTTTGCCAGTCAATCGCAGGTGTGATCGACGGATCTGTGATGGAAAGCATTGACATCGTTTTTGCATTGATTTGCGTGCATACAGGTTTGCGTGTCGATATGTTGGAGGTCCACGAGATGGCGTCAGCCCCCCCAACACCCTGCACAGAGCCGGCACATCCCCGAGGCAGCACGCCAAACACAAGCAGGCAAGAAGCGTGACACGACAGGAACGTACAATCGTTTGTTTGAGTGGGCCGGCCGATGATCGGTCTTCCACACAGGCCGCTGTCGGCGATGAGTGAAAGGCCTCTATCCAAGTCTGTTCCGCCTGACAAGGGCAGGGGCAAGCGTGAAGGCTCGTCCTCTCCAGAGCCAGCTCCTCCAGAGCTCAGGCTGCTGAGGTCTAGGAAGCCGGTTGTCGTTTTGATCGCACGACTGCACCCTGGGGAGCCCCAGGGCAGCTGGATGATTCATGGTGGGATGCAAGTGAAAATGGACAAAGGAAGAAAGAGGGAAAACTCAGGCCGCCTGCTTTGGGCTGGTGTGTTGTTGTGTGTACTATACAGGTTTTATTCGGTTTTTGGTTGGAGATTCGCCGCATGCGATCTTGTTGCGTCGTGCCTACCATTTTGTTGTCGTCCCAATGATGAATCCGGACGGTGTCATCTATGGCAACTATCGCTGCTCACTTGCCGGTAATGGTGACAAAGCCGCATGCCCCTTCACAGCCAGGCGCCAAGACGGCTGCTTTATGCGTGCATCAGGTGTCGATCTGAATCGGGTTTTTGCATCGCCGAAGGAGTTCCTTCACCCGTCGGTTTTCCACCTGAAAAAACTGCTCAGGCAGCTTCATGATCAAGTAAGCACTCATATAGAGCCAGAGAAGAATGATTGATTCCTTTGATGATCCGCCCTTCTCTGCAGGGGAGGGAAATTCTCGCTTTCTTCGACTTCCACGGCCATTCGAAGCGCAAAGGCATCTTCCTTTACGGGTGCAGATACAAGCCTCCGTCGCGCCCAGGCAGCCCCAGTGCACGAATGGCCGAGGAGCCTCTCAGCCTGTTCGGCTTGCCTGGGAGCAACCCGGTTGCTGACAACGTGGAGATCAGGCTGCTGGCGAGACTGTGCTGCCTCGGAGGGTACGCCAGAGCACAGACACGGGAGGAGACACGAAGTGGAAAGGGCTCATGTGTCTCCAGATTTGATCTTGTCTGGACTGGCTGCAAATTTGGCATGCCGCCCAGCAAGCTCGGTACAGCCCGCTGTGTCATCTTCAAGGAGTTTCGCTGTAAGTTCTGCTACGCCATCGAGGCCTCCTGCTGGACCGCTGACAGGGTAAGTGCCACCTGAAATGCACTGAATGGTATCTTTGTGTCGGTTTCCTTTCGTCTACAGCGCGTGCCCCTCCCGCCTAAGCCAGCGTGGAGCGACCTGTGCCTCAAGTACGAACGCAGACTCCGCAGAGAACTGGAAAACAGGCAGCCTCGCACTCAGACAGAGAAGGCCATGAAGGCCGCTGCGGTGCATGCTCTGACGCCTTTCGAGATCGAAGCGAGAGAGCGGGGGTGGACGCGGCTGCAGGGAGGCATGCTGCCCAATGTGATCGACCCCCCACCCAGGAGGGAGGGAGCGACCATGACCATGCCGGCGCAGAAACATGCACACTTCCAGGACATCCAGGCCCTCATTTCTGCAACTGCTGCAGCAGCCGAAGGAGCGGATCATCAAGTGGAAGCTCCTGTGAGGGGCCCCGAGGGCGCTCGGCATCAGTTTGCGAGGGGGGCCAGTCGGTATGGCGCTCTCAATCCAGCGCAGAACATCGACCTCAAGATTGAGAGCTTGCAGTGGGTCAGCAACCACCCTGAACAAGAGCAGGAGGTACGAGACATGCGGGGGAAGCCGACATGCGATCACTTTCCTGCGCTTGCTTGGCCGATGTGTGTTACTCTGCCTCAGTGGGTCGCGCCCTCATCCGAACGCCAAGGTAATGCCAGCTCTCTGCAATACGAGTTGACACCCGGTCGTCTCCAGTGCGTGGGCCCCCTCGTCGCACGTGCACTGGCCAAGATAAAGGGCTACTTCCCCGAAGCACAGCGCATGCAAAACGCTATTGAGGACGCGCGGAAGCTTCAGAACGAAGAGAAACAGTTCCAACATCTGGTCAAGAAGGTGCTCCTTCATCGGGCCACGACGGAGCATTTCTCTGCTCCGGCGCCTGCATTGCACGACCAGTCGCTTGCGCGTGCCGCCGTGCCATCGCATCTGCCCACGCTCTTCTCAACGTGGGACGCGTTCGATATACATGAGAACTTTGATGGCTCAGAGCACTACTTCCCCTTTCTTGCCTACGGCCACATGGCCGACGCGAATCTTTACCAGGTCAGAAGGCCGATGGGCTCTGACCTTCTGCTCTATGGTGTCCGTCATTTTCTGCCCTTCAGCTGCGTCGTGACTTCCAGGCCCAAGTTGCAGCCGAGTTGGAGGGCGTCGCGCCAAAACATCGGCTGTCTCGCCTGATGTCTCGGGCATCACAGGCATTCATAGAGCCAGATGACGAGGGTTCGGACAGCAACCCGAGCGAAGACAATAAAGATGCTGAGACGCTGTCAAGGTGAGGGCGAAGGAAAGACGAGAGACACACACACGCACAGGCAGACGAAGTGGTCTTGTGCTGTCTGTCCTGAAGGCTACACGAGAACATCTCACGCAAAGTGAAGAAGAGGAAAAGGCTTCCTGATATCCTCGACTACAGCGGTAATTGCCGACTTCATTCAATTTGCCGTTCGTCCGTTCTGCATTGCGCGTTCTCTCGCACCAGTTGCCGGAGGACATCCAATTTTTGACCAGTTGCAGCAGGAGCAGCAGGACCCGGAGGACATCAAGACCTTTCACGCATTCGTACAAGAAAAAGATCAGGCCATCATTTTGTTCGTTTTCGTGATGTGTCCCCATTTCCTTGCGAACAGGGACGCACAATGATCGTCAAGGTGACCAAGGACGCACATCGGACCACACCGAAAGCCGACACCGAGATCAGGCTGCCGTCAAGACCACGCACTGCCTTGGCCGGCGAGAGACCAACAGCCAGCCTTCCACGGGAGAGGCTGTTGCCGGACGCCGCCGACGACGATGATGAAGTGCTGATGCTCAAGGATGCCGTCTCAAGGTATGGACAACACAATCACATGCAACACAATCGAATCCTACGACTGCCACATATGTCCTTTCTGCAGCTGGGAAGGTCCTGGCCCTCGGCCTGTAACAGCGGGCCAGGAGAGGGGACCCAGGGGCTCATCACGCCTCGTGTCTCCCTCTGACCGATCGACGCCCATCAGAATACGACTATCAGCCCGATCGGCGCGCCCACGGCCTGAAGGCAGGGGCAAAGGGGGTGAACGAGCTGGCGAGGCGCTGACGAAAAGACGAAGAGAGCTGGAGACACGCCGGGCCTCCGTCAACGTGTCGCCTCGCAAGTTTGAGTGGCCCGGGTCTTTCAGACAGGCGGCACCCGCCCCTCAGGTGGATCTCACAATGCCCTTCGACGCCACTTTGCTGAAGGCCGCATCTCCCTCGTCATCACCCCGTGTCTCTCCGCGGCCCAAGCACATGTCTTTCCGGCACAGACGGATGGTGAAAGGACACATCACCAGCGGCTCGTTTGGGTCTGGCTCTGAGAGATCGCCCATCCTCTTAAGGCGTCCCTCGGGCATCGCAGACATCCGAGATCCGGCGGGTGGGAGAGAAGAGAAGACAGAGATGGGCCTCTTTCCCCATCCGAACTTGTCTCGGGGCCTTACACGCCCCATCACCCTCCAGTCCACCGTCCCTGCCACATCTCCCTCCTCCCCCAGCCCTCCCTCCCAGCCGCCTTCATCGCCTGTCCCGCCACAGAGCACGCCCGCCAAAAAGGGATCTCCCCGCTCATCTCCGCCTATGCAGCGCTCTGCAAGCCCTCACAGGACGCTGAGACACCGACCAGTCAGTCCCATTGCTGCCTTCTTCTTCGCGAGGCGGGCGAGAGGGCCACATGCCAGTCTGCGTGAGAGTCCCTCGTGCTCACCTCCTGGGACACCCGTGTGTTTGTCGCGGCCTGGGTCGCCGTTGCTGAGAAGAAAGGAGGAAGATGAGGATGTTGGAATCTCGCCAGCCTTTCTGCCTTCTGCGCCTCCCCTGTCAAGGCAGTCGAGGCCATCAACTGCTCGATCTGTCGGGGTATGTTAAAATGTTTGCATTGCCATACGTCTGTCGCTCAGTCGTGTTTGCTGGCTGCGTGTTTCTTCAGCTAAATCGAGACGACGAGAGCAACGCGATAACGGCCATCATTCCCGGGCCATTCACGTGGCGGGGCCAGGGAGATGACGAGAAGGGATCCGAGCGGCTCCTCGAGCACCTGGGCATCAAGGAATGCGGCACTGCAAGGTGACTGACGAGGGACACATCTTATGTCTAGGGGTTTGTTACGTAAAAGCCCTTCGTCCCTGTGTGTTGTGTCAGGGAGCTGATTCGTCCTCCGCGCACAAGGCACCTGGCCAGGATTCTCTTCCCCCCTCCCCTGGTCAGGAAACGAGAGCGCGAGGCGGAGGATAGTCAGCCGCACGACGCCACCGTGCCCGACCCTGCGCGTCCCGTGTCAGCCCCGTCGGCCCACCATAGCACGTGGACGAGGCAGAGCCCGGCGATAGGCGACGGGAGTCGGCGTGACGACAGCAGGCGGGTGGGCGGACCGATGGATTTACCCGCCATGAGGAGGGTGGTCATGGGAGGGATGGGCGGGTGGACGCAGGTGGTCAAAGGCTGAATGCATTCTGAGCCTGTACGCATCCTTGTTGTCCTTGTGGGGTTACCTATCGCACGACTGACTTGGCAGAACGTTCAAGGGCATAAGAATGTCCATGAGCCACTTGTCTCTTCATCTCGTACGCACGTCCGGGAAACAGTCATGCCAGCCTCCACGAACCGACTCCAGACAGCCACTCATGCAGTTGTGCTGACAGACAGGGATCGATCCCACATCACACCCCACCCGTGGTTGGGGCCCCTCTGACATCAGTGTGTGTACAAGAAACACGCCAATATGTATGTACATCGTTCATACAGCACCGGAGTCACCCGCCACGCAGCACACATGACACACCCAACGGCTCTCAGTGTCGGCCCCTTGAGCGATTCTGCCACTGGGGCCCCTGTCGGTCGAACACACAGGAGGAAGAAAGAACCTCTGTCTGTCAGTGACGGGTTGATGAAAGCAGAGCACATACCTTCTTGTACACGACGCCGCCTCCGCCGCTCTCTCTGAAACGGAAGCGCATATCCAAGTGCTCGAACGCGCCAATCCTGAGAAGGCGCACACACACAGGTGTGAGAAAAGCGGGCAATGCCACAACGCGCACGCAACATACCCCTGGTGTGCGGCCCGCTGCGCGTTCCAGTGTGCGCGCTCCTCCTCGTGAGTCTGCAGGGCAGAGACACACACACAATCGCCCGTCACGCACAGGGATGACGTGCGCACAAGTGATGAGGCGAAGATGGTCTTCTGCCGGCAATGCGTACCTGAAACTTTGGCGTCTTTGTGTTGGGTTGCTCCGCTGTTGTGCCTTCGCGATCGGAAACCGGATTGGCTGCATAAGCGAAAACACCATGTGACGCTCCTTCGCGGTCTCGGTTTCGGGATGGCGGCTCCACGTTGTTGGTCGGCTGCCCGTTGGTGCGCTGAGACGTCATCTGCACAACCACCCACAACCACCCCCCGAACCCAATGCGCGACGTGATGGATCTCTCCTGTGTGTGTGTGTGTGTGTGTATGGCACGCGCACCTCTGTGTTGGTGGTGTTCGATGGCGTGCCTCTGTTCGTGGGCGGCACGTATACACCCATTGGACGGACCGCTGCGCGCTGCCGGCGGCCATGTGTGCCCTGCACACACCCACAACGCAAGAGGGGCCGCATGACGCACGGCGTGTGTGTGTGTGTGTGTGTGTGTGAGGCATGCGCACCTCTGTCTCGGTCGAGCTCCGCTCCTGCTCGCTCCGTCCATTGCCCAAGTTCCTGCCGGTGTCGCCCTCTTAACACACGCGTCCCGACACCCTGATTGCATTTGATTTGTCTCTATGTTGGTAGTCAGCTTACCGCTGCAGTTGGTATCTGTGAAAGTGATGTCCACAATCCTGCCCAGCACCCTGTCCAGGTCTCGACGAACAGGGGATACACGAGGGACAGACATGCTGCACAACCAATACAACACACCCGCCCGCCCACGCCATCAACCACCACCACGCTCGTCGATTCGTCCCGGTGGTCAATGGGCTTACGCATAGGAGGGCGGCGTTGCGTCTGTCAGCCGCGCTGCCATCCGCTGGATCAAGTTGCTGCTTCCCTGACCAGTGGCCTGCCCGCCAGTCCCCGGGGCTGGATCAGTCACCGGCCGCAGCTGGGTGCCAACGCCATTCTGCAGCTGCTGTAGCGTGCGATTGTCGCTGCCGGGTGCGATTGTCGTAGAACCGTCAATCTCGCCGATGATGTCGGCCTCTATCTGCGTGAGCGCCTCCAGAAGATCCACCTCGGCCGTGCTGATATTGTGGGCAGCAGCTGCCTTGCTGCTCGACTCAGATCCCAAAACGCGTCGGGCTGGTGTGAAGGGAAATCAAGTCAAGACAACGTTGGGCTGAGGGCTTGTTGAAGTGCTGGTGGTACGCACCTGCGTCGCCGAGGAGGGTTTGTATCTTTGCGAGGGCGTTGTCGATGTTCTTCTGAAGTTTGGCTGACTCATGTCGTCTCTGCTCGAACGCTGAGACGCCCTTCTGGTACTCATCTTGCAAAGTGCGGAGGGCCCGTTGCTGACATACATTGACACACCACACCATAGCAAGCAATCTGTTGAGACCATTTAGTCGCAAGGCGGTTCATTCTCTCCCCTGCTTGCTTACCCTCTCCTCTCTGATCTTCTGCACGATGCGATCTTCAGTACGGCTGAGACATACACACACCACGCAGAGTAAGCTTGGCTGGCATCCGTGGAAGTCGACCTGTCTTTCTTTCCGGTTGCTCACGTGAATTGCGAACGGACCTCGTCTTCGGCGTTGCTGAAACACCGCCGGTAGTGCTGCACACAGAGACACACCATAAATCGTACCCCATTTCCGTATTGGTGTCGTTGCGATTTGCTCACCTCCTGGGCCTTTTCGCTGCGGGTGCCTCTCTCAAGAAGCGCCGTCCTGCTGCTCTGGAGAAGCTGACACACACACGAAGGAAGACAATCAGGAGACAACATGCCTATGCTCCATCACTCACCTCGTTGGTCCGCTTAGCGACTTCTAGTTTCTCCATGACGGCATCCTTGATGTGCGATCGCTTGTGGGCATAGCACGGGGCGTCAGGCGTGATGTAGCAGGAGGGACACACGCACTCGTCACACTCATCTACACAGCACAAAAGCGATGAGTGACGCCCTTTGTTGGCCTGTCTCCCTCTCTCCCCCTTGTCTCCTGCCTCACCGCCAAACGCGTTGACGGGGATGTCGTCTCTCTTGCACTGTTTGGCCTCTTGCCGCCCGCCCAGGCCTACATGGGCGAGCTCGACCACCTGGCACAATGCAAAGTTTCGACGCACTTCATGGGCAGGAGTCACGATCCTGATTGGTGAGCACATGACATCCAATGGGTGTATTTCTCTGCAATTACTTCGCGCTCCCTCCTGCCTGACGGTGCCGCCCCACCAACCTGCAGCTGGGACATGTGACTTCTGGCTGGAGTTTCTGCATGTGGCCAATGCACTGAAGAGCAAGCAAAGAAGAAAGGATGCCGATGGGCCCTTTGTTGATGCATGTCGTCGTATCGCGTGCACTGCATGCATCATGGTGGCTCACGTCGGAACAGAACGTGTGACCTGCAGAGATGGACACGCAGCATATTCTTAGAGCCTCCTTCCTCCGGGCCCGTCCCTCTTACCGCATCGGGAAAGTATCTGCGGTACTCGTCTTGTGGTGTCGTATTCCGTCAGGCAGACCTCACACGTCGACAGGGACTCGTCGGGCTCACCGGCCCCTGCCATTCCTGCCGCACCTGATGCCGCTGCTGCTGAGTCAGAGGGGGATGCCATAACTGACTATCCACTGAGCAGCTGGACCAGGGGACTCGTCAGCACATGCAGGAACCAACTACCGGTTAGTTGGCTCAGCGGACATGCAGGAACCAAAACCGTCTGCAAGGACGAGTGGGGCTTAGCTTGCAGACGATTTTGAGCTCGCAGAGGCGATTAAGGATGAAGTCTCTCGAAGCGAAGCTGCTGGAGCCGCAGGCTGTCTGGGAGGCCAGTACAGCCACTGCCACCCCCGCATGCCCAACGATCTCGCAACTCCATGAGCTCATGCACCTCGTCAGCCACGGCGGCCGCCTGCTGGACGCCTTCACAGCCCCACTGGCCCACCAGATCCTCAGGAGCCTTCACCGGAGCCCCCCTGACGACAGATCTGCCATCCCCTCCCCATCACAGCTGCGAGCAAGCATCCGCAGCGACTGCGAGACCTTCATTCGAGGCGAGGAGTGCGCAGCGGATGACGAGAGGGACGCCAGAAAAGTTGCGGTGCTGGGATGCGCTCATCTGATGCTGTCGGTGTTTCTCCAGAGCAGCTGGACAGGCCCGCCAGAAGCCCCTCAGCGTGACAGCGAGCGGCTCAACGAGGCCAAGCAGCGGCCATTCATCGACGGCCCACCCCCTCAGCGGTTCGCCGACGTGTGCGTGCTGGGAGATCCTGCACTCCCCGCCATCGACACACCGTTCTCCCTCAGGGCCCTGGTGGACGACATGGCTGTCGACGGCGAACTCATCTACGAGCGCGCCCTTGGAGTGCCCTACCTGTGGGCGGCGCGGGAGCTGCTGGACGTGCCGTGTGTCGCTGACATGGCGTCCCATGCGGTGTGGAGCGGGCGGCTGGCGTTTGTGTGGCAGAGGAGCCTGCTGGGCGGGGCGAGGTCGCCTGCACCCACACTGGTCAAGAGGTGTCTTGAAGATGGGAGTGAAGCACTGAAGCGACTGGGGCTTCTCACCGAGTCTTTCTCGGTCAAGATGGATGCTATCGATCAAGGTACAAGAGTGCATGGCACACGGATGGAGTGCTTCCTTCTCTCACAGCTGTTCGTGTTCGTATGGTGGGTGCCTTTCAGATGATACATCCGCTCCTCAGGTCGCCTCTGACCTGCCCCTATCTCGCGAGGCACAGGCAGCCCTCGTCCTCGAGCTGGCACTCCGACTGGCCTTCTACGGGCGCACCAAGCCATACACCCGCGCCGCCTCCCGCGCATGTTCGATTGCCGGTTTCGAGTTCAGCATCACGGGTGCGAGGGGCATCAGGCGACAGTATCAGACCAACGCACTGCCGCAGCTGGTGGTCCTCACCAAGAGCCAAGCAGCCGACAATGGAGCCAGGTCGTCTCAAGGGCAAGAGGCTGGCGAGGTGCAGGACGTGAAGCTCACCGAATTGGACCCCGATACGGACATCCTGGAGCGGCCGCGGCTGCTAGCGGGGGAAGGCGGGGAGAATGGGTCAATCGAGAGGCCTCTGACCGCTCTCGAGCAGGCGCTGCTGCTCACAAGGTGTGCTTCCATCCTGGAGAGCGCCCCTGTGGGTGACGAGCTGGCGGCCGAGGAGCTCAACGCCCTTGTGCAACGGTGGGCAAAACAGGGATGGGTGTGGGGAGTCAGTGAGCCAGCTGATGTCTTGCTTTCGTTTCTTCAGGTGTCTGGTGCTCCCCTCTGCCCCCCCTAGTGGACAGGAAGGCTCTCAGCTGTCGGCCAACTGGCTGGTGTACTCTGCCGGCCTCTACTTCCGCAGCCGGTCCGAGCTGCACAGGACCAAGACCATGGACCGCGCATGCCTCCAGCTGCAGGCCCTCATCGACCAGTACGACGACCCGACCCCCCCACCATCCCATCGGCTGGCATTCGTCCATTGTGTCGACTACCCCAGCCGATGGGAAGCCCACCGGGAGGCCGCACGCCACCTGCGTCGCACTGGTGCCTTGCTGTCGGCCTTTGAGCGGTTTGCGTCCCTCCATATGTGGGAGGAGGGCCTGGAGTGCCTCATCGCTGCCGGCCGTGAGCAGCAGGCCGAGAAGCTGCTGCGTGAGCGGCTGGCGGCCAAGCCCACCCCGCCCCTCTGGTGCAGTCTCGGCGACGTCACGCGCGACCCGCAGTGCTACGAAGAGGCGTGGCGTCTCTCCAACCACCATTACGCCCGGGCCATGCGGTCGCTGGGGCGGCATTTCTTCAGCCAGGGTGCGGAATCCCTTCCCCGGTCAGTCGAGTGCTTCACCGAGGCCCTGGCGCTCAATCCCCTGCACGTCAACGCATGGTTCACCAAGGGCTGTGCCTGCATGCGGCTGGCGAGGTGGGACGAGGCGCTCGAGGCCTTCGCACGCGTCGTCGCCATCGACCCTGAGAGCCACGAGGCGTGGGCCAACCTTGCCGGCGTGCACCTCAATCGGGGCAGCGTGAGCGAGGCCCGGCTGGCGATCGAGGAGGCAGCCAAGCGGGCGCCTCAGAACTGGCGAGTTGCCGACAACAAGATGCTGATCGCCATGAGGTGTGAGGATGCCTGGGGGGCGGTGGAGGGGGCGAGGCAGCTGCTGGCTCTCGGGCGGCTCGAGGAGCTCGGCAAGATCGATCTCGTCAAGGGGCTGACCGGTCTCGTCACGAGCCGAGTGAAAGGGGATGAGGCGGATGATGGCAAGGGCAGCAGCGGGCAGCTGCTCAAGACCTATGTGGGCTTCCTTGACGACCTGGCTGGGCGGATATCGGCCACACCAGCCGCCCAGGCCCCTCTCTGGCGCATCCTCGGCGAGCTACACGAGGACCACTTGGCCGACCCCTCAACGGCCTACAGCTACCGCATGAAGGAGTGCCGCACTCTGCAGTCGTCTACATCAACACAGCCCCCATCGCCCGGCGGCACAGGGGGCTTTCTCGATCAGCTGCTCACATCAACAGAGGCGCTGATCCGCCTTGCTCAGCAGATTGACCAAGAGAAAAAGACGAAGACAGAGACTGGGATGGCTGGCGGGCGGCCACCGAAGGGCCCGCCTGCAGGTGATCTCGGGTCGCTGCGGCTGCTGGTGCGGAGTTTGTGCAGGAAGGTGTGTGCGTGGCGCGAGGGAGCGGGGGAGGGGAGTGAGGAAGGCCAGAGGTGGGGGGAGGGGGCTGCCAGGCTGGAGCAGTGGGAGGCAGACCTGGACAAGTGACGAGCGGACGGATTGTGATGAATGAATGAATGGCGAATGGACGACATCTTCCGAATGAACCAAACAGAGACCATTCTCAGAACGATAGCGAATCGTGTAAGTCCACAGCCGAGCACATGCAACAGGGCGATGAAAAAGAGCATGTATACACACACGTGGCCGGGAAGGAATCGGTCATTATCGGATGCGATCACATGCGGTCACGCAACAGATACACATAAAGACAGAGTGTACATATACACACACCAAGGAAGGATGGAAAAAGGAGCGGATCGGCCATAGCAGAGGGACTGTGTCGCCCTCACACCCACACACAGACACACAACTGGCTGATCTGTCCTCCCCTCCCCTCCGCTGCCTTTCCCTCCACCGCCCATGACACACACCGCCGCACGTCCACCACTGACCGCACCGCAGTGCTCATCTCGCATCACTCACTCAGCCACTGTCGGCCGACGCCTGACAGCCAACCAGGAGTACCACAGGAAATCACAATATCGTCTACGTGAACCCAACTTCTCTCTGTCTGTCTGTCTGTCTGACCTGCTGCAGTGTGTAGACCTCCATGTCCACACACGTGAAGGTCGGAGCAGCAGCCAAGGTGGCCCATCCGTCGATGGTGTCGTAGCTGCCTCTGTATGTCGCGCCGGCGGGCAGCTCGTCCCTCTTCAACCACTGGTAGCAGCGACGCAGATCGCCGGCCGGACGACAATCCGGCCACCCCCACCCCAGCCACAGGCGGCCGCCACCGATGGACACATTGGCGTCGGACACATTGGCGCCATCGCCCTTGACCGCCCCCTGTGGGCCGGCGACATTCACATACTGCTCGTCGTCCGGCACTGCGATGCGTGTGATGCCGTCGGCCTCGCTGAATGCGCCACACACCGAGTAGAGGGCCACGGGCCACTTGGTCTTCTGCACACGAGTGGGGTCGGCGGGCTGCTTGAGCTGTCCGTTGATGTGGGAGGCGATGACGTGGTCGCCGGTGTCCTTGAGGACCAGCAGCAGATTGGTGGCGGTGCCCACCTTGGCCAGCATGGCGGGGTACATCCAGCCGTCGCACGCACCCCTGACACACAGCCACACACACACACAGAGAGAGAGAGAGCGAGCGAATCAGTGACATCACCACTGCTTCTGTCTGTGGGCTGGTCACACACTTGTAGAGCAGCTTCGGCGTCGCATTGGCATTGCCCGTCATGTTGATGAGCTCCTGCAGCTGAGCAGCAGACAGGACGGGCTCGGCCGGACGAGTCGTCAACACCTGCACACAGACAGACAGACATCAACGGTCCATCATAGACACATCAACTCAGCCCCCCTTCGTTGACGTCTGACTGACCTCATACACCTCCAGCCGCTGGGCAGTGAAGGAATGGCTGCCCGCCAGAGTGGCCCGTCCGTTGGTGTAGCTGCCTCGGTATGTCTTGCCGGCGGGCAGGTCGTCCCTCTCCACCCACTGGCAGCAGCGACGCAGGTCGCCGGCCGGACGACCATCCTCCTTCCCTCCATGCCCCAGCCACAGGCGGCCGTGACCGATGGCCACATTGCCGCCACTCCCCAGCCACAGGCGGCTGCTACCGATGCACACACTGCCACCAACACCGTTGGTGGCCTTGACCACCCCCTGTGTGCCAGCGACGTCCACACGCTGCTGGTTGTGCGGCACCGTGATGCTGACGATGCCCTCTTGGTCCTTGAACGCCCCACTGATGGAGTAGAAGGTGGTGAGCCGCCTGGTGAGCACCTCTGCTGTGGGGTCGGACGGCGCGATGAGGGGGCCGTCGATGAGGCACGCGAAGATGTGGCGGTGGCCCTCTTTGCACTCGGGCTCGATGACGAACAGCCGGCCGCCTTCTCCGCCCGCCACTCGGTCGAGCAGAGGCTCGTGCGATTCGCCGTGCACAGAATCCCTGGCACACACACAGAGACGCACACGGAAGGGATGTTGGCCGTTGTGTGCCTCTCTGCTGTGATTGCACACCTGAAGAGGCTGCGTATGGTGCTGTGCGGTTTGCCGATCATGGTCAGGTACACACACTCCATCAGGTCGTACATCTCAAAGGCACTCAGCAGCTGCGGCCAGTCGTCGGCGATGGGGAGGGCCAAGACGGCGTCGGGGGCCAGGCGACGGCGGCGGACGAAATCCACGACCCTGTGAGAACCAAACCAGGCCAGGCCACCCACAGATGCCCTCTGTCCGCCTGTGATGTGTCGCCTTACTTCTCGAAGGTGGTCGTCGGCACACTCTCATCGGTGACGGGTGCCGCAAACCTACAGGCACACACACACACACACCCACAAGTCCATACTGCGCCGTTCCCCTCCTCCTCATTTGCCCCAACTGACTTCGTGAATCGTCTGCCGAATGTGCTGTGGTCGTCCAGGGTGGCGTCCGTCGTGGAAACAGTCGTGCCATGCACAACGGCACTCAGCACCTCATAGCCGCCCGTCCCTCTGGCCGCCGATGACTTGATGAAGCGGCCCATCACCGCCATGAAGTTCTGGAAGGCCTCACTGCCCTGGTCGTCCTGTGGCGTCATGCTGAGTGTCGTCTTGGCGAAGCACAGGTCGTGGTAGAAGGCCTTGGCGGGGCAGTCGTCGGAGAGCGTGATGTCGTCGATCCAGCCCGCCTTGAGAAAACCCAACTTGACATCCAACCTGACACACACAGATGGAGAGAGTCAAACACGCGGCCAGCGGATGAATGTCAATCAAACAACATGGGGTTTGCTTCCCGCCCTGCCAGATGAAGTAGTGCGGGTTTGCGTCGATGAAGGGGATGCCGTCGGTGTCCTTGAGCAGCGACTCAGCGAAGCGGTGAAACAACATTGCCAGGCGTGTGTCCTTGAGGCCATCTCGCAGCAGCACTTCACGAGGGAACTCCATGGTGAAGCCGCCCACGTTGATCCGCCACGGCTTGTCTGTTTGAGTGCTGCTGCTGTCTGGCGCCTCCTTGGCAGCGTCCAGGTTGGCGGCAGATTGGTGCGTCTGGCCGTCTCTCTTGGCCCTCTTAGGCTCCTCACGGTCCAGAGGAGAGCCGGCACGCTTCACAACGCCTTCACCTTCACACACACATACACACATACACACCAACGCACGACCCAGACCATGATGATGTGCTGCGTCAGGCTGGCTGCTGTGCCTTTGTTGACTACCTGCTGCTGCTGCTGCTGCTGCTTGTGGCCCACCCGCCACCGTGGCCGTGAGCTGAATGACACACACACGTAGGGGAGAGTGGGTGAAGGTGTCTGTCAATCGCGGTGCTCTTGTTCGTTGGCGTACCGGCGATGGCATGTGAGAGGGCTCTGTCGTTGAGGCGTTGTTCGTCTGCCTCATGACGACATTGCTCACGGAACCACCGCCCGCACGGCCGTCCTGGCGCTCCTCCACATCCATTGGCCGCCGCACGTCACCACCGCCATGTTGCTCTGCAGAGGAACGCACAGACACACACACACACGATGCTCGGCGATGGTGCTGAGCGTTAAATGTGGTGCATTTGTGTGAGCTGAGCGTACCTTCATCGCCATCGCCACCGTCCGCCGGGCCAGCAGGGGCCATGTCGGTGTCGGGACGCTCCGATGACATCGCTCTCACCCACTCAAACACACAGACCAACAGCTGCACCATAGACCACACACACAGAGATGGGCCTGCAGGCACCTGGTGTGTGTGTTGTGTGCATCAGTGCTTGCCTATCAAAAGTCTGAGTCGACGGCCAGCAGCACACTCAAGGCCGTTCAAAAATAACCAACCAGTCCGCCCGTCGACAAGGCAGACCTGAAGACCATCAAGACACACAGACAGCAAAGAGCTCATCGGTGTGCTTGAGTGATCCAATCGCCGCATATTCACTCACCGTTGGACGAGAAGCCGCTACGTGGCGCGATTATCTGTTGAGCAGCAGGGCCGTGAACACTCGACACGTTGGATAGCCGCCGATGGGTCAGTTGCACACGGGAAGCGGCTGCAGCGATGGACAGACGGACTCGTTCGGTTAGCAGGTCCTCGTTCGGCTCGCCAAGAGGCCTGGGAAGCGAATTGTTTCGTTCTTCTCGCCCACTCTCTCAGGCTCGCATCGATCGGCTTGCAGGTCGACAAAAGAGGGCGAAGGAGCCCTTCTGTGGGCCCATAGGACTCGTCAGAAGTCAAGCATTCAGCCGCAGTGAGACCCGCTCGCTTTGGATGAATTGTTTTTGATGAATGACCAGCTCACTTGAACACGTTCTCTCGAGAAACAGACTCCTTCTTCAGACAGACTCAAGAAGTGAATGAGTGAATGAATGAGTGAGTGAATGATTGAATGAGTGAGTGAATGAGTGATTTGCTTCAAGAGACCTCTTTGCAATGGCGAATGGACGACTTCTTTCGAATGACGTGCATTGAGAACTGAACAAAGACCATTTGGAAAACGATAGCGAATCGTGTCAGTAGGTCCACGTGGACCGCACCGCTCTGCTCCTCTTCCATCCGTCCGTCAGTCAGGCCTCCACTCAGGCAGTGCAAGTCGACGTGGCACTCGAAGGCTGAAAGGCAACCAGGGAGGTCACAGGAAATCACAATACACGCGTTACGTGTACCCAACTTCTCTCTCGTATCCTTCTGTGTAGCTGCCTCACCTGCTGCAGTGTGTCGATCTTCATACCCGTGTGCACGTCAAGAACCGAGCAGCAGCCAAGGTGGCCCGTCTGTCAATGTGATGCCCCGGGGCTGCTGTTCGTGAGCACTGGCTGACGGATTACTCACTGCAGAGGGCAGTTCATCATCCTCCCACGTGGCCACGTGTGTCTTCGTTTGTATGTACTGCCTCAAGATGGTCAAATCAATTGGCGGGCCCATCAAGTTAAGGAGGTGCGTGTGCGGCACCCAGTCATCCACTCTGCCACCAGCAGGTGGCAAATGGATCAATCACAGCTATCTACCAGTACAGCTGCACCCACATGGCCACAGTGCTCGGCCAGCCAAGCAGGCAGACCCCTGTGCATCACTCAGGTACTACAAATGTACGTATGTATGTGCACTTACGCAGTGCGTGCAGAGGTGTGTGTCTCTCTGTGTGTGTGGAGGGCGCCGCGAGCCATACCAGTCAGTGTCACCACATGGGAATGCACCAAAAATAGGTCACGGCAAGTCAGTGGTCTCACGGCGCACACACACGGCAAGTCAGTGGTCTCACGGCAAGCAACTGTGCGTAGGTACATAAGACACGAAGGCGCTGTGAGCAAACCCATCCATTCATCCCGCCGACCGCCCAACAATCTATCCATCTCTGCCCAACCCTGCCAGCCAGCCAGCCAGATGTCTGTCTGGTCGATCCAAACAGAACAGCGCCACTCGCATCGATGGCAGGCGAGCGAGCTCTCGGCCTTGCCGATTAATGCCGTTGCTATGGTGCGGCGTGCTCTCCTTCAGTGGACTGGTTCTTGTTGCTGATAACCCGCGGGCCTGACAAACGCATGACGCCCCCTCAACCACCTCTCGCCGGCGGCTTCGGCAGCCTCTCCTCTGTGGCAGATAGACGAGTCGACTGGCTGGAAGCGTCAGCGGTTGCCGAAGTCTTGCAGAATGGACACGATGTGAGGGGCCGAAGTGAGCTGATCGACACAACAGCTGCAGCCTCGATTGACCTGACCGACAACCAATCATGTATCATGATCAGCGAGCCTTGTGGGCGTGTCGATGTGCGTGTATGTGTACCTGTCATGCTCGACAGATGGACGGACGGACGGACGACTCCACTCGCTATCACTCACTCGGAAAAGAATGCCCCACCCCCACCGACAGAAACATAACCCGCAAATGAATACGAGACAAAGATAAAGTGTTTACAGACCGACAGACAGACAGACAGACCGACAGACCGACAGACAGCCTTTCACACACGACCAGGCCAATGCAAACGACTGAATTCTCTCCCTCCCCTCCCTAGTGGCAAAAGTGAAACCGAATGACGGTGTGAAAGAAATACATAGCAAGTGAGGAAAACAACAGCGGTGCTCGGCAACCAGACCAGAGGGAGGGCATGTGTGTGCGGTGCGGGTGGGCGAGACGATCGTCTAGTCAAACTACGCCTCCCTCCCTCCCACACCACACACATCGCCTGAGCCATCCACGGGTGATGGACGGGATACGGCCAAAACGGCCTTCCCCCGACGGGATACGGCCAACACGGCCTTTCTACGCCCATCGTGGGTTGGGTTGGCTCGGACACTGCCCTTCCCCCGCCTCCATCTATACAATACGCAAACCGAACGAACCGAAGGACAAGAAGAGGGCGACAAAAACACATCCAGGTTGGCCAACAAAAACAGCACGTACGTTTCCCTGCCACGAGAGGAAAAATCGACGACCGACGGCTATCCATAATCAGACAGACATCCCAAACAAGAAGAAAGTCGTGGCGGTGTTACGTTGGCTGGTCGGCGCATCCCCAAGTTCATGCAGTTGTGGCGGCACACGCAGGGGTCGGGACAGCCACACACTGCCGCTCATGGTGAGGCCAGCCAGCCGAAAACGAACGAGAAAACAAAGCGCGACAGAACCACACGGGCCCAACGCGAGAGCAAACGAGAACCTGCGGGTGAGGGGCAACACGAACCGACGGTGAATGGGGGAGACGGTCTCATGTTAGTGCTATGCCGTGCGTGTCGCAGACCTACCCTGGTGAGTGAGTGGCGTTGCGTCTATTCGGCCGTCAGTGTGGGGGTGCTGTACGCTGCAGAGTGTCGGTACGCTTGAAGGCGTCGGGCATGATGAATGGTTGGTTGCCGATCCGACGCCGCCACGGCCGCCAAACCAACGAGGGCAGCGACATCACAACCCTGACAGAGACAAAAACAGACAGACAGACAGACAGACAGGCGACAGGGTCATGATGCTCACGGTGTGTGTGCATGACGTGTTGTGGTGGGCGACGTGTGTCTACTTACCCCCTTCGCCCAATTCGTCCCCCGTCCATTCTGCTCTTGTGCATCATCCACTTGCCCCACGACGTCACCATCCGCTGCACCGTCTACCCGCCACAGGCCTTCCGATGAGCGAACGGGAGGGCAGACAGGATGAGGGCGTGAATGTCGACAGTGAGAGGTATGAGCGCGTGGTGGTGGTGCTGGTGGCGGCTTGGGGCTCTTCCGGATGCCTCTCAGTTGGCCAAGATGGCTGCTCATGCTGATCGAGACCGCCCTGAGCAGCTGCATGTAGTCGATCTCTCTCCATCATCCCCCTCGTCCAGCTGAAGATGAAGTGCCGGGCCGTTTGGAAGTCCCATGCAGTGGGCAGGAGGCCCTTGAACAGCCGGAAGGTCGAGTGCGGGATGGTGTTTTGCAGCCTGTCCCTGGCGACCTGCCGCAACTTCTGCGCCCGCTCGTGGAGGTCGGCAAGGCCGGTCAAGTGAAGGAGCGCACTTGCACGGGGCGGAGGGAGATGTCCAATAGCGGCTGGAACAGCTCCTTTCTGGCGAGACAGCACCCTTTCTGGCGGACACACACATACGGGCAGACAGACAGTGGGCTTCTGGTTGGTCCTCTCTCTCTCTCTCTCTCTCTTTGTGTGTATGTGTGTGTGTGTGTGTGTGTGTGTTCATCCTACCGACGACAGCCTTATCCTTGAGCATTTCGCAGATGGCCGTGAGCGCCATTGTCTAGATCTGCTGCCGCAGCATCTCCAGCCCCCCGCCCTCGCACACACACTCATCGCCCCCCTCCTCACCATCCACACACATGCTACCACCACCAACAACAACACTGTCCTTCTCCTCTGCCCCCGACCTCAAGCCCTTCTCGGCCACCATTGCCACCGCAACAAGGGCCTCCAACAGATCGGGGACCTCGATTGCCGGACCAGCAGTATCCTTGCTGTCGGTGGTGGTATTGATGGTGCTTAGGGCGAAAGGTGAGGCGGTGTACGATGGTTGGAGGGATGATGGTGAGGTGAAAAGTGCTGCTGAAGTCTCCACGAGGCCCACGGGCACCACCACCTGGACCATCCACAGACAGACAGACAGACAGACAGGAGACAGGTGTCGCGTGTTTCTGCCTGTGCTGTGCAGGTCTGCATGTGTGTGGTAGATGGAAGCCCACTTAGTTGTGGTGTTTGGTGCGAAGAGAAGCACGTCGCCTTGGCAGTCACATCGCGAATGCCCAGGCACCAACACAGGTCCCCCCAGCTCAGCTCAGCGGGCCGCCCTTCCCGCCGTCATGACGCAGCACGACGGCCGCTATCTTCATTCAGGGCCTCTGATAGAGAGACACAGATGTGTGTGTTCTGTGGGTGTATGGTTCGCCTCCAACTCACTTGGTTGTGGCGAGCAGCATCCGCACGAGCGACACACCCTCCTGCGCACACTCGCTCACCGCCCCAGCCGTCACAGCCATGAAGAGAGCCCCCGGGAGAACACCACTTGGCCGCACTCCCTTCCCACCTCTGCATCATCGCGTGAAGCCCACTGCTCCCCACGGCACAGCTGCCATGCGATCCCACGCCTGCTGTGGGGGGCTCCACGTAGAGCGGCGGAGGAGGGCCCCAGCTGATGGCGTGACGTCTGCTGGGGGCGGCGCATGGCTGCTGGGCGAGAAGAGCCGCACAGTAAGTAAGGGCCAGCAGGTGAGAGGAAGAAGGCGGTGAACGAACGACTCGATGGCCTCGAATGTGGTCAGTCACCTGCAGCACACCACACCCTGCCTTGTCGCCTCCGACCCGACCCCAGCACCGCCGTGTGCTCGTGGTGGCACGATGTCGCCGAACGAATGCCGTCGTCCGCTGATGCTGCTCTGCTGGTGTGGCTCAGACATGGTTGGTGCTCAGAGCCGCTGCTGCCCGCTCCATCCATCCGACGCAGTGGCGGTGTAGTCTTGTGGTCGGTCTCTCGCTTGGACGACGGGCCAGTGGTGGACTCGCTAACCGCACTGCCGTGAGGAATCGGCTCCGACCCCTTCTACTCCTCTTTGCCCTTCGGCGCTTCTGTGTCTCCCGCCTCTCCTTTTTTCTTCTGTAGCCCCACAGCCGTCCTCTTGCCCGCCACTTTGGCAATGGTGCCCGCTCGCTGCTGCTGCTGCTGTGCCCGCTGGTGGAGCTTCTGCTGCATGAGGGTCGAGCGGAGACCCGATGAGCGCAGCACACCGCCTCCCCCACCCTTGTCCACACCCCCATCCCCGCCGCCTTTGTCGACACCGGCCTTCTCACTGGCCGCCTGGCCCATCTTCTGTCTCAACGCCGCGAAGGACATGCGACCTTTCTGCACCGAGAGGCACCATCCTGCCGCCACCGCCACCTGCTGCTGCCGTTGGTGTCTTGCGGTCGTCTTGCAGCTGCGGCATCATGGGCTGGGCGAGAGGCGAGCCGAGGATCTGCGAGTCGACTGGGCCGATGTACTCGTCCGCTGCCGCGTCCCCGACGCCCGTGAGCAGCAGGCAGCCATCGGGGGCCTCGTGCATCAGCTGCTGCTGGTTGTAGCTGAGTCCAATGGTCTCAAATGCGACATGGTATGATGACGGCAGCTGCTGTGGGGGAGGGGGCATGCGGGCGGGGAGGGGAAAGGTCGGCGGGGGAGGGGCCAGCAGGTGCTGCTGCTGGTGCTGCTGAATGTTCATGTCCTTCAGGTTCTGGTGGTGTATGTCCTGGTATGTGGAAGTGCTGTCGCTGCGCCATGCGCTCCTGCTTGAGCCGCTCCTGCAACGCCATCAGGCAGCTGCTCCACATGACTGCTGCCAGTGCCACCATGCTGCTGCTGCTGCTGCTGCTGCTCCTACTCAGAGAAAATCGTGGCAGTGCCTGCAGCAGGAGCAAGACACACAGACCCGCACAGACACACGATGCATGCTGCTTGCTGTCAAGTGGATGTGCGAGTGCGTGCCTTCCTTACTGGATGATCTCACGCAGTGGGCGCCTCTCGCCCTCGTCCGGACACATCCCCTCCTTGACGAGCACCAGGGCCATCCTGAGGTCCTGCACGGCCTCCTCGTCGCGCGACTCGCCCCTCTGCTCCTCCCACACGAGCCGCTGCTCCACCGCCCCCACCAGCCACTTGTGGCGCTTCGTCGGGTCCTCGTCGTCAATGTCGTGCAGCGCCCTTTTCCCCTCCTCGCCCCCCTCCTCGATGGCCACCTTAATGAGCGCATCCTCCTCCTCCACCCACTCGAAGTGGCGGCCGTACAGACTCTGCTGCTGCTGATCTCTTCTGCTGCGGCTGCGGGTCCCATGTGCCCCCGGGAAGAAGGGCAGCTGCTGCCCACAGATGGGGTGGGTGTCGGAGGGGCCGCTCGGCGGGTCCACAAAGGGACCCCTGAAGGTCGCGGGGGAAAAGATGACGTGGTTGTGCGAGGGGCCGCTCGGGTGGTCCATGTGGGGACCCATGAGGATGGCGGCGGCCAGCGAGCAGATGGCGTAGCTGTCGGCCATGCGGCTGAAGGCGCCATAGAGGGGCGACTGCGGTGCTGCCGGTGCGGCCGTGGTGGGCTCGCTCTGGTCGATGACCGCCTCGATCACCTTGGCGACACGTCTGAGTGCCGTTGGGTCACAGTGGGGAGGGGGCACCGCCACCGGCTCCACGTGGCAGAGTGTGGGTGGAGTGGTCGTCAGGGGCTGCTCGGCCTCGGTGGTCGCCCTGGCCACCTCGAAGTCGATCCAGGGGCTGTAGAGGCGGCGGGTGACGGGATCCCAGACGACCATGGCATTCTGGCCATTGGTATCCCCGTGCACCCACCCAGCCCCATGGATGCCCTCCAGTGACGACAGGCACGACACCATGAGGTGGCGGTAGGCACCTTTGCTGAGGTTGAGGCGCTCGAGCGTCTGCTTGATGAGCTGCAGCTTCCGCGCCGTGGCCGGCGACTTGATGCTGGGGGGCTTCAGGCGGCCGCAGCGGATGTGGAGGATATCAGTGAGGTTGACGCTGCCGGTCCACAGCTCGCCTTCCTCCACCTTTGCCTGCTGCTGCCTCCTCTCCTCACCCTCATCCCCACTCTCCGCCTCCCTCGCCCGAGCCATCTCGGCCTCCTTGGCGGCCTTCTCGGCACGCGCACGCAGGATGGTCGACGGGACGTAGTCCTCGTCCTCGTCAGGAATCAGGGACTGTCGGGGGGGATGCTGTGGCTTGGGGGGCTGGGGCAGTGTGTCGATGGCCGGCGGGTCCACTGGGCGAGTGTGTCGGTGGCCCTCGGGGGCAGCAGCAGCTGCGGCAGCTGGTGGTGCCCTTGGCGGTTGGGGCAGGGGTGAGGGTGGGGGCTGCTGCTCCTCCAGCTCTGCTCGGGTGGCTTCCGGCAGGAGTGCTGAACGAATGAAACCGACACAGACAGACAGACAGACAGTCAAATACAGAGATATACACGTGATGTGTTTGTGGCTGTGGCCCTCTCTCTTTGTCTGACTCACCGGCGAAGTTCGACAGCAGGAAGTGGCCGTAGAGGCGCGCCTCGACACGCGTGTTGGCTACGGCCGGGCGGTCGCCCTTGTAGGCGCCGTCGCGGTGCTTCTGCCACTCCTCCCCCATGAGGCGGATCGGCACCTCCTCGCCCTCTGGAATGTCGCCCTCTGCGACCACCTCAGCCGCGATGGGTAGGCCGCCATCTCCTGTCCTTCCCTCCATGACCTTCATGGCCTCCGCCTCCCTCTTGAGCCTCCCCACGAGCTCGTCCCTCATGGACCCCCCCAGCTGGCCGCCGATGCCCGTGGGCACCAGTGTCTTGAGCATCAGCCGGCTGTGGGGCGGCGGGGCGGCGTCTGAATGCCCCTCGACAAGGGCGAACTTGTCGCTCCAGCGCTGCATGTATCGGCCGGCCGGCTGGAAGGCCATGAGGACCTCCCGCGAGTCGGGCAGCGGTGGTTGTCGTGGCTGGGCTGCGGGTGGTGCTGGCGAGTCGGGGCCGGTGGCGGTGGTGCCAGCTGGTGATCCTGACGCTGCAGGCGGCATGCTGGCTCGGCAAGGCGGTGAAGAAGCCAATGTCGCTGCGGCGGGTGGGTGTCGTGGCGGACCAGGCCGGTAGATGGGCGGCCTCGGTGCTGACGCGCCCTGCCGTGCGGCGGGGAACTCTGGCGCCCTGGGCGCGCTCTTCTTCACCTGGCAGCACGGCAGGGGGCACGTCAGGCTGGCGTAGAGGTCCTTCATGGCGCAGCTGAGCCTCTCCAGCCATCCCTTCTTCTCGGCCTTGGACGTGGCGTTGGTGCTGTACAAGCCGGCGATGTCGGGGCGGGGCGCTGACGGCGGCTGTCCCTGCGGCTGCTGAATGCGCCTGGTGCGCTGATTGGGCGGCTGCTGCTCCATCATCATCGCCTTGTGGGCGTAAGGTGGGTGCAAAGGCATGTAGGGGTGGGAGGGGGGCATAAACGGGTGTTGCTGCTGCTGCTTCTGCTGCACAAACATCGGTATCGTCTCTCCTTCTACTTCTCTGGCAAATGCGAGCTTCGAAAAAGGGGCGCGAGCTGGAGCGTGCAGCGGAGGCAAAGGTGGAGAGGAGCTGCCTTAGGTTTTGCTGTGTGGGCAAGCACGTGAGAGAGCTGTATTTCCGAAGGAAACGGCGTCTACTCTTCACCGAGATCCGAAAGGAAGCGTGCAGCTGCAGCGTTGGCCTTTCTGTTTGCTGAATTGCAACTGAATTGTCCTCCAATGGAACCGCGCGTTTCTCTGCGAGCCCTGCATCAGTTTCGGCGAGGCGCCATCATGCCGCTGTTCCAATTAAGATGGCCCTTCAGTGGTCAGTGGCGGCGCGTTAGCGGCGCTGCGCGTGTGGGAGGCGGCGGTGTGGACATGGACGAGGTGACGGCGTCACTCGATGGGATTTATCGGGACTTCGTCGACACATACAACTCACGGTAAGGCAGATGGGCAGAGAGAGGTGCGTCTTCACCATGTGTGTGTTGGAATGATATATCTGTGGGTGCGCTGTGCAGGGTGCAAGGCGACCGGCAGACCCAGCCGCCTCCCCTCCCTCCACCCTCCTCCCCTGCAGCAGACCACCCGCACACCGGGCGCAAGTCGGCATCACACGCGCATGGGCATTCACACACGTCGGCCTCTCACTCATCAACCAGCGCCAGCACCAGCAGCGGTAGCAATGCCCCGAAGCGCGGCGGCATGATCCTGGATCTGAGTGCGTTAGAAGAGGGAATGAAGTCCTCTCTGGCCAACAAATTCAACGCCAGGTACACACAGGAGAGGAGAGGCACTTGACTGGTCTGTCTGTGTCGTGTGTCCGTTTCATTGGCGGATGGCCTGCAGGCGTGTGGATCGGCCCAAGACGGGTCGTCGATCGTCGATGCACCACGGGCACTCTGTCCATGACGAGGAGTCGGCGGGGAAGGGGTGGGCGCAGGCTTACCACATCACACGGGACGGGCAGGTGGACCTCTGCGACCTCAGACGAAAGACACAACTGCACCACCTGCCCATCGAAAAGGGTGAGGACACACACACAGGACAGAGGCGAGAACGATTCTGTCTGCCATCCATACCTTATCAACTTCATGTGGGTGCGTTGTGTTTGTCAGTGTTGCGTTCGGTGCGTCGCGAGATCGAGCACGGGATGGTGTATCGGGAGGGCTTCGAGACGGCCCTCCAGCGAGTGGCGGACGAGGCCAACCTCCACATAGACAACCAACACATCAAGGGTACCTGCCTCAGAGGATGCACAGACAGACACAAATCCATCCATCGTGTGTGTATTGGTGTATTGGTGTGTGTGCAGAGTTGTTCAGCGTGTTGGATCAGAAGCGCAATGGTGTGGTTGACGTGTTGGAGTTGGTGTGCGGCCTCGCACAGTTCTGCGAGGGCGACAAGGAGCAGAGACTCAGAGGTCTCAGCGCACTGCACGAGGGGAGGGGCGTCTGATTGGTGTCTATCGTATCATTTGTGTGTGCAGGTTTGTTTGAGTTGTTTGACGTCGATGGCGACGGTCACATCACATACGACGAGATGGTCGACCTGCTGTCTACCATATACAGAGGTAAGCAGGTAACCACAGCTACGATATGGGCACCGACTGACGTCTGGATGTGTGGTGTCTTGCCGCCTCGCCCCAGTCATGCTGACCCCCGCTGTGGTTCTTGACCTCAAGAAGGCAGGCGTGCAGCCGCAATCGGTACGCTTGGATGCACCGCACCACGCACACACATCTATGTATGTGCCTCTGCGTGCATCCCCCATGCCCTGCTGCCTTCCTTCAGGTGATCCAGCTCTCCCGTGAGTCGGCCACCGAGTGTTTCTCGCGCCTCTCGTCAAATCACCACCAGCAGCAGCTGACCCCGCCCGACCAGCGGCCCCCCGTGCCGTCATACCCCACTCCCATCATCGGCATCATCGCACAGCAGCACCAGCACCAGCAGCAGCAGCAGCACCTGTCTTCGCTGCAGCACGACCCTGCCCACGATATGGTGACGGCCAACGGGGAGGGGCAGGGAGACAAAGACGAGCGGTCCATATCTTTCGATGACTTCCGGGAATGGTCAGTCAGTTAGGGACAACATGCACACACACCGCGAGACACCCACGGCACACTGTCTCGTGTGGTGGTTCGTGTAGGTGTGAGTCCACACCGCCGCGAGTGGGTTTCTCGCGTTCATCGGTGCTGCGAGCGCCGTTTGTGCGAGTGCTCAACTCGCTCCTGGCGCCCCCACACCCACACCTCCTGGACTGCCCCGTCACACCACCCAGAAAGAAGGACACCAACCACACCGACACCCACAGCCATGAGGAGAGCAGCGCAGAGAGGCAGGGTGTGAGGGGCGTCATGAAGGGGTGATGGCTAGATAAATAGATAGACCGTTGGAGCGGCGCGTGTTTTTGCCGAGTGCCGAGTGCCGAGCGTTGAGCGAGTGTCTTGGGTCCTTTTTGGCCTCATTCGAACCAACCAACAATTCTGTGTGTGCACACCAAGAGAGGGGTGTGGGTCTCATTTTTCGGCCACGACACAGCCTAGCTACAGGTTTTTCCCCCGTCTTTTTCGCATCTCTTCCTCCATTTGTTTATCGCGTCACGGTGTTTTTCCCTTGTCAGTCGTACGTTACCCATTCGCTGTTGCTTCTCGTCTTGTCTTGTTGACAGGTAGCCAACGTACGTAGCCCAAGTCAGGTTTTGGCGAGCGTTCAGGCGCCCCGTGTGTGTGTGTGTGTGTGTGTGCGTGTTAGCGTGTGCAAGTGTACAGACGGAGGGCGCACGTGTGGACGGACTGAATATGACCAGGACTGGACGGATGGGTTTGTGTGCGTGCGGGAGGTGTGGCTACAAGGGTGCATGTTGTATGGACGGGACGTGGCAGAGGACTGTGTGGTGATAGCTGCGAGGCTTCGGTGGACACCGTGAGATGACGACCGTGGACACGTATGAAGGGTTGACTTTCGCACCGTCCGCACGCACCACACACATACACACAGACAGACATACATTGGGCAAATCTACACCCCTTCTACCCCTGAGTCTTTCTCATACGTAACCACACCCACCCACAGACAGACATCGATGAATAGATGATGCACTCGTGTGCGCGCCAACAGCAGCAGCTACCTGACGGCCACGATAGACAGACAGACAGACACCCAAAGATATCCGCACATCCATGTGAGCATGGAATCCTCCTCCCTCCACCCGTACGTCCGGTCGCGAGAGATGCGGAGGGCCCGCGAGGAGGGGTCGACTGTCCATACGTCGGCAGCCAGAAACGTGGCTGTCATCTTCTTGACGGCGGCCAGGAACTCCTCTTCGTCTCGCATGCGGAGCGTGAGGACTAGCCACTTCGTCGGCTGCACAATCTGCTCCAGCATCGTATCCAACTGCTCCCACGCTATGCCGTCGGCTAACTCTGAGCCGTGTACACACAGAAGGGGACAGAGACATTGTAATGCATTTCTGGATGGACGAGTTGCATCTGTCTCGTTTGCTTACGGTCGTCAAGGATGATGTGAAGGTAATCGGTCTTGGGCAGCTCATCTTGAGCGCTCGCCCGCGCCCACTCATCCAGCCCGCCCACATTCCCCCCCGCCACGCCCTTTATCTGCACCACCCCGGGCGCTGTCCCGCTGCCCATCGCCCTCATCAGGTCAAGGGCCTCCGACCCCTGCACGTCATACGCCCACACGCGAGACTCTGCCGTCATGCAGACCTTGCCCGCCGTCAGCAGCCGGGTGGCCGCCGCACAGCCGAACGGACCGGCTACAGTCAGGTAGCTGAGTGCATTCGGGAATGCCGATGGGGCGATGTAGTCGATGACAGACCACACATATGATGAGGGTGCGTGCGGGTCAGGGGTGGAGGGGTGGCCGGCAGGGAGGGTGGGGCCGCTCTGGAGGATGGTCAGCTGAAAGGCGCTGTTGAATCGGATGCTCTCTATGAAGGCCTTCTCGCATGAGAGGCTGGTCGGGTGCTCGATGAAGCTCACGTCCGGCGCCCACATGACTTGGAGGGCGGGCGAGGCGAGCTGCCGCAGCATGTCCTTCATCAGGGGGGAGGGGGCGGGGATGCGATGCAGCAGCGACATGTCGAAGCTGAGGCTGGGCCGGGTCTTAAAGCTGACCGACAGCTCGGCCCCCGTGGGAAGGCCGGATCGGGGGACTGCCGCAGGGAGGAATCCTTCGATGGCCCGGAGGGTGGGCAGGGTGATCTTGAAGTTGATGCCCGATCGGCAAATGACGCCAAGATGCTGCACCTTCGAGCAGCCCCGCGACTTGAGCGCGTCCTATAGAAGACACGATTAAGACACAGACAACGACCTGATGTCTCGGATATCTCTCTGTGTGCTCTTTGCGCCTCACTCGAAGTCTGTCGATGTTTTCTGAGTCCGCGTCCCGGCCCACCAAGACGAGGCCACGTATCTGCTGCAGACGCTCGAGCTTGGACGACCCCTCCCCTGGGAATCCCTCGATCACACCAGCTACGTTGCCAACGACAGTGGCGCCAACATCTAAGGACTGCAGCCGATCGGACGTGCCGCAGAACGCCCCAAAGGACATCGCCCCCCCCTCGAACCGCTCGAGAGCCGGCATGCGCCACCGCCGACTGTCGAACAGGTGACGGTGGTCCTGGTCGGCGCCCTCGATGGACTTGAGTGCCGGGAAATTGAAGGATGGGAGGAGGGTGATGGGCGAAGGAGGTGTGTGGGGGGCCGTTTGGGGAAGGCTGGCGTCCGGGGCGAGGATGGTCACAAAGACGAGTTCCTCGATCCCCCCACCCTGCCACCCGGTCTTCCTCCTCTCCTCCACGCCGCGCGAGTGCCCCTCGATGAACGACGACCAGCCGCCGATCCACCAGTGAGGGGAGTGGAAGGGGTGCCGCACTACCACGGTCTTGAGGTTCACGGCACGCTTGCCGATCTCGAATGCCGCGGAGGGGGGCACCGCCTCCCACTCGTCGCGGCATCTGTAGTCGAAGACTATGCGGTCGAAGTGGGGGGCGGCGGCCTTGGCGAGCTGCCAGAACGAGTGCATGGTCAGCAGGTGGCCGCTGGCGTCCACGTTGCCGTACACACGATCTGCCGCCTGCACAGATACACCCACACATGCAGAGAAGGGACAGGTGAACGAGTGGGATTCGCTGCGTGGAGTTATGTGTGCAGTGGTGTGTGCGCACCGGTGGCTCGGGCGGTGGCTGTCTGTCGCTGAGTTTGACCAGACGATACGACGGTGGTCGGTCATGCTGGCACAACACACAACACCGATCGGTGAGGTCATGTCAGAGGTCTGGTGGCCTCTCCCAATGCTCAGGCGCATACCAGTGCTGATGCTGATGCAGGGATCTGGGTCATAGGCAGGAGGGTGTTGGCCGCACTCAACAGCGACGCCTCTGCAGCCTCCACCTTCTCGGCCGCCTGACGGAGACGCTCCACTGCAGAACCGCCGGCATCCTCCTGGACACAGAAAGGTTATGGAGAGGAAAGGATGTATGTGTGCAGCTGTGTGTGACCTGTGCTGCTTTGAGTGTATGCACCTGGCCAGCGTCTTCATTGTTGTGTGTCTGAATGGGCATTTCGCAATCCGGCTTGAGAGCTCGCGAGTGCTCATCCCGCAGAACTCGCCCAGCCCAACCAATCTGCAGGACGGGAGAAAGACCACATGCGATGTCTGTGGTGGTGAGTCGGTGATGCGGTCATCTCACCTGTTCTATGTGTGTCCTGAGAGACTCTACCACCTCCTGCACACTCCCCTCCACCGCCACCTCGTCACCTACATCACTCCCGTGTCGGACAGACTCCCCCCTGCCGCCACTTCCCGTCGGCCGCAACAACGGACCTGCTGCCATCACACTCGACCCGTGCACGCCGAGACTCTGCGGCGGCAAGAAGGGGGGGCGGTTGGCTGTGAAGCCGAGTTGCGCACTCGAGGCCATGGGATTGGCGTAGATCGGATGTGGACGGATGCGCGCAGCGGAGGGAGGGACGCCGGGGACGTGCGAGGGGATGCCGGGGTGCAGGTGGGGCAGGTGAGGGGGAGGGCGGGGAGGGCGGCCATACACGGGTGATGCGAGAGGGACTCTGGGAATGGGGAATGCTGGAAGGCGTGCTGACACAACACACAAGAGCCAGAGTTGTTTGGATGATCCATTTCTCCATCCGTTCATCCGTTCATTGCGCTCCATCGTTGTGCGTGTTGGTCGTTCTTGCTTACGCATCGGAGCATTGTGTTGTGTGTTGAGTGCGTTGTGTGACGACAGCCCCACGGACGAGTCATCTCGGAATCCGCCGGGCTCCATCACAGGGATGCGCTACACCTCCTCTCAACGAACCATCACCTGACCACCAGAAACACAGCACGGCAGCCACAAGCGACCAGGGGCGATGGAAACACGAAGGTCCTTTTGTGGCGTTTCGTGATGCATATGGCTCACCTGGCGGCAGTTTCGCGTGTGAGGGGTTCGGTGTCCTTCCGCAAACAAACTGTGTCTACGCCCCCGTTCATGAGGGCAGAAGCAGGGTTTCTGCTCTGTCTGTAAACGGAGTTTGCAAGGAATGAAGTCAAGGAATGAGTGATGAATAGTGTTTCATCAAGCCACGAATAGCATTCATCGAGACAAGACGTGCGTGGCAGCAGGAGTGGGGTCTCTCATGTCATCCATGTCCACAAACAAACACACACACACACACACACACGTGTCGATGGAGGCACATCACATGCACACCTTCGGACAAATACCCATACCCCCGCCACACCACACCACCAGCCCACCACCCCAGCAATCCAGGCTGCCGTTACGTTAATTGACTCTCCCTCCCAGCCCTCCTTGGTGCATGCGTCCGCATGCATTGCCTATACGGCAGCCTGCCCGCCACACAGCCACCCAGCCAGATTCACACATCAAACAGAGGAGAGTCCGTCCGCGGCCCTCTCGGTCGGTATTCTACACCCACCTGCACTCGTGCCATGCTGTCTGTGCTCCGAGAGGGGGAGAAAAAGATACCTCAACAGGGGCAAAAATCGGCACCGCTATGTCTGTCTGTCTGTCTGTACACGGATCGATGACTCATGCAGCCTTCCAGCAAGAAAGAGAATGAGGAAATAAAGGCCCGCATCAATCAATCTGTCTGTGCGTGCGTGCGTGGGCGTGTCTGCCTGACTGCCTGTACAATGCACGCCCACGCACAACCACCCCACAGGGAAAAAGATATCACATGTCGCCTGCTTCACACACGCCTGGACCCTCCTCGCCGCACGCACGCACGCACCAAAAAACACGGCTGACAAGACGCATCCATCAATCGTCTGGCTCTCAGTCGCATCGGCTGTGGCTGCCCCCGCCTCCCACACCACACACCCAGCCGCACCGCTGAGCTCAGCAGGCCCTCGATTGAGGAGCCCGCCCCGCCAGCACACAGATGGGGAGGGGGAAGGAGGGACACCGCAGCACTGACGGACGGACAGAAGAGGGGTCCATGCCATGCATCCAGACCGCTGTTGCTGCTGCTGCTGGTGGGAGGCCGGGGAGGGGGGGTCTATGCGTGTGCGCCGCTGTTCTGCTGCCGCCGTTGTTCGTTCTGGTCGTTGTCGGATGAGGTGTTGTCACCGTTGGCCGCCTGAGTGCCTTTCAGCACCTCTGATCGACACATGACGCACAACACACCCGCAATGAGCTGCATGGCGATACAGGCTCTTTTCGGCGTGCGTGTCTGTGTCTGTGTGTCTGACTCACCCTGAACGAAGCTGCCGAGTTGTTTTTCGAGTTCCTGCTGCAGCATGGCCATGTCGAATCCCTCTGCGGGCATCTGAATCTCGCCCATGGGCAGCACGTCCCACTCTATCCACCCCTTGCCGCCGTCCAGCGCCCGCCGACCCTTCTTGGGCAGCGGCATCGACTCGTCATCCTCACCGATATCTTCATCCTCCTCCTCTGCCGCTGTGTCGTCCTCCTCGTCTGTGTGTTGATGTTTCTTGCTCCACCGGTAGACGTTTGATGAGTCGGCCTCTGGCTGTGATGGATCCGAGAGAGTGGATGCGTCGCTGTCTTCTAATGATGGTGCCGACGGCTGCTGGTCGTGATATGCGTCTTCATGCTGTGATGGGTGTGGGGGCTCCTCGCCGGCGGTGGCGGGCTTCTTCCGCTTGGTGAGTTTGTCCTTGTTAGCCGTGAGCTGCGGTGTCATCATCTTGGCCAGCGACTCAGCCATCTCACGAGTCGACTCGTCAAGCTGACAGTCATACACACACGCACAAAGAAAAAGAAGGAACACACGTCATCACATATGGATCATTCTGCGTCTGGCTGGTCTGGTTGCTCACCGGGTGTCCGCCCAGCGTCTGGACCGATACGGTGCTCTCGCCATCGCCAGTATCGACCACCGACACGACCATCTCAATGGGACCGCCAGCCTGCCCGCCCTCAGTGCCAAACAAACCGCTCATTGTCGCCTTGAGCTGGTCGAGCAGCGCCTGGATCGGTCCCGAGGTCGCAACCTTCCCGTCCAGCAGCCCGCCCAGCCCATCCGCCTCGACCTCGGCACCCTGCCATCGCGAGAAGGCCGTCTGTCCGGTGGTCCGCCCCCTGACGCGCAGGCCTAGTGTCGACGCATCCATGACCGACATGACGGGCGCCTCGATGGGCACATCCAGCGACTGTGTCTGCACGTGGCTGATGGCCGGCACTAATGAGGGGGCGGGGGAGGGCAGGGGGGAGGAACGGAGGTCGTCAGTCGGCTCGGGCTTGAGCACCAGGCCGCCGGCCTTGTCGCGGTCATAGTGGACTCGCAGGAGGGTCACGCGAAAGCTGTCGGGGTACACTGTCGACGCCAGAGCCTCCCCCCCCCTCCCGTGGACTGGTGAGGGGGGCGCCTCACCGGCCGGCTCCCCATCAATGACATAGTCAAGAGAGTCCACAGACAGGTCGGGATAGGACGCATCATAGCCCCCCACGTCGTCAGGGTGCCGCGCGTGCACGAGCAGACCACCCAGCACCACGCCCTGAGCGGCGAATGGCGACGAGGCGCTGAACCGCAGCTCTGTGACGCGCCGATAGGGCGAATCAGTGAGCGGGAAGAGCTTAGGGTCGACGGCCAGAAGGTTCTCATAGCGTGTGGGGAAGGCCTTGAGGTCCATCTCTATCGTCCACATGGTCTCATTGCCACTCAGCCCCTCCACACGCACCCAGCCAGAGTTCCGCATTGGGTCAGGTTTAACCATGAGCAGCCCCGACACTACCACTGCCCGGCTGAAGCGCACCGTGTCCACAGGCGCGCTCTGCTGCCCGAAAACCACACCAGTCCTCCCACTCAACGGCAGCGGGACGGCGGGCGGCTCCTGCGGCCGAGAGCCCGTCAGATGCCACCCTGATGACCATGTGGCGAGCACTTTGGGGGGCAGGCCGCGCGAGAACGACACGGGAAGGTATCGGTAGACGGGGGAGAGGGACTCGAACGACAGCAATCCCGACAGAGGGCGGCCGATGGATTGGGTGGGAGGCGTCGTGTCGGTGAGGGGCGTGGGCGTCGTCAGCCGCTGCTCGACGTCATCCATAGTGCGGCCGATCGAGATGGCATAGACAGATGACTGTGAGAGGTCCTCAGGCGGCGCCTCTTCATCGGCAGACGTCAGGTTTCTCTTCCAGGCGTTGAAGCGAACTGCCGCGAAGCTCGACTCGGCAGTCGCGTCCTCGAACTCCATCCCTTTGCCGACGTCGTTCCACCCCTTGAGACCGTTGATGCCCTCGCCAAAGACGGGAGTGCCGGCAAGCACGTCCATGCTTCCTCTCGTCCCAAGCAGACCGACGCAGAAAGGCCCATCGAGCGACGAACACGCGCTGCGCGAGTCCTGCTCCAGCGCGTCGACAGGGAGCACAAGAGAGTCGCCCAAGGACCGCACGACGGCATCAGCGGAGTAGGGGAGGGTCTGGAGGCTGCCGTGACTCGACAGGGTGAGGAAGCAGAGGAAAACAGTCAACCGCAGGGCAACGGGAAGAACACTCGCCATTGGCATCTCGTGCATAGCTCGTCGGACGGTATTGTCTTCTTTCTTATTGTCTTCTTTCATCGTTTCGTTCCTCTCTGACGTGGGAGAAATTGAGCTCGCAATTCCCTAGGGCGTTGCGTGAAACTGCTCGGAAGAGAGGAAGGAATGTCGCTGTCGGTCCTGGGGGAATATCGCTGTCGGTCCTCCGTTGCTGCCGAGGCCTTCTGGGGAGTTAATCACCGCGACGCTTAGCAGTTCTGCTGTGCTCTCGTCCGACGGTACCCGCACATGCGATTGGTTCGCCATGCCATCGTGTTGAGATCGTGTCGGCGTGGTGTTGCGCAGGTCGGCCTTGTTGACCGGGTGGCTTGTTTGAGCTCATAGCTAGGTGGGCGAGCACACACACGACACAAGACATGCACCAGGTGTCTGCCTACCTCTTGTCGCCTCTCTGTATGTGGTCGGTGCAGCTGTTGGCGTCTGCTTGAGTTAGTAATGTCTGGAGGTGACGACGCCGCCCACATGGCCTCCGCTGCCATGGCGGACGATGGCGATGGCGGTGGCGACGCAGGTACGCCACATACAGATGAATGTGACACATCAAACGCACAGCATCAGTGCCACACGTGCATGTGTGTCTTCGACTGCGTGTGCAGACGATGTGGTTGAGAAGGATAACAACGGCGGCGGGGAGGCAGACGGGCAAGACGACAATAACGCTGACAGTGGTGAGTCGACAGCACGCCACACAGACTGACCAACACACCAGTAGCACACTCACTTTTGCGTTGTTGACGAATGTGTTGGAATGTCTTCGTTTCAGATTTGTTGTGTGAGGAGGAAGACGGCGAGATGACCGAGGAGGAGGACGGCGAGATGGCCGAGGAGGAAGACAGCGAGATGACCGAGGAGGAAGACGGCGAGATGGCCGAGGAGGAGGGAGGTCTACAGGCGGCAGCTGATAGCGAATCCGAATCGGTAAAGCACTCATTGACAGCACCAACCGCCCCATCCGACGAGCGTCAGCAGTGTTTCCAGACAGACAGACAGACGCGAAAGAATGTGATCCGCACACACATTCCTTCACTGTGTGTGTCGTGTGGGGCTGTGCGTACCAGACGAAGGCGCACACATGATGATGAAGCTGTCCCTCCCCCTGCGTCCGCCTCCCCTCGAGGATCTGCAGCGGCTCACGTCGAGGCATCAGCGACTCATCGCACGACACCCCACCCTCGCCACCCAGCGACGCTTCAACGGCATCAACCTGGTGCATCGGGCAGCCGAGCGGGCACAGGGCCACTTCCCCCCGTCCTTCGTCGACAGCTATCTGGACCTCGTCACAGCGAACGGGGCCGACATCATGGCAGAGAGCCTCGGTGGGCGGACGCCACTGTACGACGCGGCATATTATGGCTCTCCCTACGTGGCCGACTACCTCTGCCGCAAGCTGCCCGCTGACCAGATCGACAGACGGGACTGCTTCGGCATCGGCGAGACGCCCCTCGCCATAGCTGCCTGGTGGCTCGATCACCACACCCAACTTCAAGAGCTGCAGCACCCCGACATGTCCGAGGCCACCGGGGAGGAGTATCGCGCCGAGAGTGATAAGTACAAGCGCATCATCCACAGCCTGCTGCGGGCGGGTGCCGACATCAGCAGCATGCGCACAGCCTCAGAGGAGGGCCGCCGTCAGCGCCAGCTGGTGCTGGCGGAGTACGCCACAGTGCTGAACGAGCTGCCCACTGCCGTCATGGCGGCCGTCAACGCCGCCCTCGCCCCCCACCGCTCCCTCGCGGCCCTCCTGACCCCCCGGCTGGCCGCCGGCCCGCAGGAGGCCCCCATCTTCGGCTGGCGCATCGCGTCATACCTCTTCGACATGGACGCCGCCAAGGAGGCCATCACAGAGGAGGCCATCGGGGTGCGGCACAGCGACATGGCCCGCCGTGTGTGTGCGGCGGCGGAGCACTTCGTCAAGTCGGCAGTGTACCAGCCCAGCAGCAACAGGGAGGTGGTGGGCGGGACGACCGATGTGGGCGGCCAGGTGGTGCGTGCGCCGCAGCTGCGGTGATTTGTGGTGGGCGGTGTGGGCGGCCGCAAGATGGAGTTGCGTGAGGTGGTGCAGCGGGCCATCCTGGACGAGGCGGCCAAGTGGGAGCTGGTGGGGCAGATCGACAACGGCTTCAGCAAGGATGTGCCTGCGGTGGTGTGGGGGGCGGTGGGGTGGGTCAAGAGGGAGCGGGATGGCAGGGAGACATTCAGATCGCTGCAGCTGACGTGAGATGCGGACAGACAGATTTGGGTGGCAGGGTGGGGGGATTTTGATGTGTGGATGGATGGGTGTCGGTGCCTGACCCACTCGAGTGCTTCCCTGTCGCGCGGCACTGGTATGTATGTGGTAGATACTGCATGTCTGCATGGACGGCTCGACACATGGGGCGGGGCGGGGGATGGATGGATGCATGGATGGATGGATGGTGGGCAGACGGGGAGCTATCACGCTCATGTGTTCACTGAGGCATCCACTGAGGCGTCACGTGAACGAATGAATGTGGTGGTGGTGGCTCACCTGCTGCCTGCACGTGAATAGAGAGACGGTGGCGCCTGGCTGGCGGACGGATGGTTTGACGGTCTTGGAACTCATTGCGTGTGCTTGCTGCTGCTATAGCCTCGGTGTGTGTGCGTGTGTTGCTGACTGATCAAATTCTGTGTGCCAAATTACCTTGATCATTTGAAGGGCTTTTTCGAGTAAATGATGTGTCGGCCCGCAGATGGATAACCTCGGCTATAGCCTACTGATTGGTTTCTCACGGCGTACAACAAAGCCATTCTCCCAAAAAGCTAAGCTCGCAAGTCGCTGGCCACCTGGGGATGGGCGGTATCTACGTATGGAGTCATGGTGCCTGACGCACGCACGCACGCCGCCTTCAAGCTGCTGCTGGGGTGCCGTGTGTGCGACGCTGTGTGCCTGCTTGTATGTGGCCGTCGTTCGCAGCGCATTGCATATCCTCCTGTCTGCTGCATCTGCCCTCTGCGTGCTGCGTGTTTCGTGTCCGGGTTGCATATTAGGGTGCCTGTTTCATGTTGGACAGACCCACAGGGGACTTGGCCGTCAGGCCACCTAGGGTGCTCCCTGAAACCGCTGCTGCTGGTGGACAGAACAGAGGCCACGACCAGACGACATGGATCCTGCTGCAGGGCTGACCAACCCAGTCCAATCGAAGCGGATTGGCACGGCGTTCAACACTGCCTTGCCTCTGGCGGCCTTCTCAGCTGCCACTTGGTTCACCCTGACCACAGAGCGTCGCAAGGAGTGGATAGACATCCTACTCGACTACGTCCACCACAAGCGCACCCAGTACAGCCCCACTGTCTTTGATCCCCTCGTCAGAGTCGTCCGCTCGGCACTCGTCAGGATCCGCTGATCTACCCACGTCCACCACAAGCATGAGCACCAATCCGTTCGAGGCACTGGCGGCGGAGGAGAGGGAGCCGTCCGATGAGGGAGAGCATGAGCACGAGGATGAGAACGAGATGGAAGAGGAGCATCAGGAGACGGGCGGGCATGATGATGAAGAAGTGGCAGGACCGGCGGCAGCAGCAGCGTCAGCGTCTGGGGGCCAGCCGAAGGGCAAGAAGGCCAGGAAGAAGGAGAAGCAGGAGCGGCGGCGCAGGGAGAGGGTGCAGGAAAGAGCAGAGCAGCAGAGCAAGGGCGAGCAAGAGGCTGGTGTGGCGTATGAGGGCGAGTTTGGCGAGATGGTGTCGTTCGTGCTGGTGGGTGCTGGCCTCAAGCACCTGCCTGAGGACATCACGCCAGTTGGACCATACAAGTGGCGCATTGGTCAGTCACTGATTGCCTGCTCGTGACTGCACGTGGCCGTGTTGTGGGGCCTGGACTTCATGCAGTCGGTGTGGGTGTTCGTGTTGTGCGTGACGAGACCCTGTTTGTGTTGTGTGTCAATCAACGAATGGTTGATCGGTTTACTCACTCATGCGCCTTTCTGTGTGTGTGTAGGCAAGTGTTTCGTGAAGCCCAAGGGCGGGTTTGAGATGAACGTTGAAGGTCTCATCTACGCGGACCAACACCTGGCCGTGCAGATCATTGCAGAGCTCAGTACGCAGCCACATGCATACGCCAACACACTCACTGACGCGCACACACCGTGTCGTCCACCCATCCGTCCATCCGTCGATCTGTGTAGAGTCGAGTGGCAGCTTCCTTCCCGCCCTCAAGCAGGTCGCGAACGTCGCATGCCTTCCCGGTCAGCCCACCACCCGGCACGCACCGCACCTTCACATCCAAACGGACCGGCCATCTTTACTGATGTCTTACAGGCATTGTCGGGTCATCACTGGGCATGGTAGGTATGCACATGCACCGCAGGCATATCGATGCACAGACAGCCATGTGTGTGTGTGTGTGTGTGAGTGTGTGTGCAGCCCGATATCCACAGCGGGTATGGCTTTGCTGTGGGGTGCGTGGCGGCCATGGACACGACTGACCCAAACGCAGTCGTCTCGCCTGGAGGGGTACGCAGCCCAGCCACCCACTGCACACCACACATGGACACGCAAACACGCGCGTGACACGAGACGTTCTGACGGTACGGTGTGTATGTCTCTGCAGGTAGGTTTCGACATCAACTGTGGTGTGCGGCTTCTCAGAAGCAACCTCAAGGTCTGCCTGTCCTCACGAGACATTTCTGGCTGTCGGCCAAGCAACGCGTGTGCTGTGTTTGGGTGGTGTGTTGTGTTGTGCGATGGCAGGAGGGTGATTTGTATCACAACGGCGACCCCAAGCGTCTGCGCAAACTCGCCACCGCCCTCTATGACGCCATCCCCACTGGGGTACTATGATACACAGCATATGGCGGACAGACAGACACGCAACCGTGCACCCGTATATGCCCACACACAGGTGGGGTCAAGTGGCGCCTACATTGCGACGGAAGCCGACCTCAAGAACGCGCTCAAGGTGCGCAGCGAACAGGGCACGGGACCATACGTACATCCATCCCATTTTGTGCGACACTGCTGTCACCATTGTTGTCCGTCTACCAGAGTGGTATGCGTTGGTGTTTGGAGAGCGGCTACTGCTGGCTGGAGGACCTCGAGTGCTGCGAAGAACAGGGATGCTTCAAAGACGCAGACCCCAACAAGGTAAGTATCCGATCGACCCAACCACAACCAGCAGCAGAGTCTCTCTCTCTCTCCCTCTCTCTCTGTCTCTCTGTCTCTCTGCGTGTGTGTAGGTGAGCAGCCGTGCGCGCAAGCGCGGTATGCCCCAGATGGGGACGCTCGGCAGCGGCAACCACTACATCGAAGTCCAGGTGCACCGACCGACAATCACACGGCGTGCGGCTCGTCATGGTGTATGGTCAATGATGAATGGCTGCATGGCTGTGTGCAGGTGGTGGACGAGGTGTTCGACGAGGCTGCGGCATCGGCAATGGGTCTGGAGAAGGGCAACGTGTGCATCATGATCCACTCGGGCTCACGGGGACTCGGACACCAGGTCTGCACTGACGCCCTACAGGTACCTGCGCACACAGGCCTCACACACACGCAGAGCAGAGTCTGGCGTGTATCTGACACACACGTGCGACTGTGTGCGTACAGGTGATGGAGTCGAGCGGCGTCAAGGTGCCTGACCGGCAGCTATCCGCCGTCCGCATCAAATCACCTGAGGGACAGAACTACCTCCAGGCAATGGCAGGTACACCGTACCAGCACCCTCACCCACCACCCACTCACATTTTCCATCTCCCTTCGTTCCCCAGCTGCCGCCAACTACGCCTTCGTGAACCGGACCCTGATGGCTCACTCGGCGCGCAAGGCCGTGACGGATGTGTTTGACGGCGATGCGCGTGAGTTGGGTTTGTATGTTGTGTATGACGTGGCCCACAACATCGCCAAGGTTGAGGAGCACCGACCCGCTGAGGAGGGCGGCCCGACGCGGATACTCCTCGTACACCGGAAGGGAGGTGAGGACCAATTATAACACCAGCAAACATACATACATTCTGCGGTCCGTCATTTCGGTTGTGCCGTGCTGTGCAGCCACACGTGCGTTCCCCCCTGGCCACCCAGAAATACCCGAAAAGTGACACGGACGCTCGACGAACGATTGGTTATGTCTTTCGTATGTGTGCGTATTGTATGAATGCCATGCAGGTACCGTGGGGTCGGCCAGCCTGTGTTGATTGGTGGTTCGATGGGCACCTGCAGCTATGTCCTCACGGGCACCCACAAGGCCATGGAGGAGACATTCGGATCCACCTGCCATGGCGCAGGTACCCAGGCAGCCAGGGACACAGGGAGCGATGCCTCAAACCCAAGTTGTGTGAGCCACACGAACCTCTGTGTGTGTGGACAGGTCGTGCGTTGAGCCGCTCCCAGGCGTTGCGAGAGAACGACTCCAACTGTGTGCTCAACCGCCTCAGGCACGTGTGCAGCATGCCCCCCACACACACGGGTCACATGTGCGTGTGTGTTGGTGTGCCTACCTGCCTGCTCACAGGTCAAGCGGCATAGAGGTGCGGATCGCTCAGCCCCGCCTGGCGGCCGAGGAGGCCGACGTTGCGTACAAGGACGTGGAGAGTGTCGTTGCTACGTGCCATGAGGCGGGCATATCCAAGAAGACCGTACGCCTGAGACCGCTGGCCGTTATCAAGGGATAGGGAGGGAGGGGGAAGTGTTTGTGTTTGTATGCGGGTGTATGTGGTGGCCGGCGGATGGGTGGACACTTCTTTTTGACCGTGCAACGCCTCCACTTAGTGTGTGGGAGGCGTGTGGTTCACGTCAGTCAATGCACACAGACGAGAGACAGAACAATTTGTTTAACCATGTCAGTCAGTCGGTCGATTTGTCACATAACACAAATGCAATCAATGCGCGTCTTTTCCCCCTATCAAAGAGATGTTACTGTCGACGTTGGCCTATTAACCATTCCTTCGTCCAATTCGTCATTTCGCAGCGACATGTCTGCATCAATAAACACCTCCCCTGACACCTCTGCAGCTGGCATAGCATTCACCTCCCTCTCCTCCGGTATCCTCTCCTTGTCACATCCCTTTTGTTTCCTGCCGTCATCCCCATCTGTCCCCCCCGAGAACACATACGCCGTCGTCCTTCTCTCGTGATCTGCCAGCCCCTCCTCACCACCTTCCTCAGTTGCCGGCTGCCCCTTGCGCAGGCACCACAGACACTTGGCCATCACAGCAGCTCTGGCTGCCCCATCAGGCGCTTGTGTCTCGTCTGCAGGACGGTGCCGCATGTCGATGAGGGATGGGTTGTTGTGCAGGGTGACGGCCAGCCACAGCCGGTTGCGGACACGCCTGAGGGTGGATGGGGACGGCGGGGGGACGGTCATGGTGACGTTGTGGACTGTTTTGTTGATGCATGTGAGGGCGGCACGGTACAAGGTGTTGAACTCGTGGTGGCACAGCCAGCAGGCACTCAGGAAGGCCCCGTGTGCAGCTGCCCGCACACACACACACACGCACCATCCCTCCAGCTACGCACGACAGAGAATAATTGCTGCGTCAGTGTGCTCACTCACCATCGAGGGCGGCAATCGTGATGGGTGTTCGGTCGATTGTGAAGCAATGGATAACCCCCGACGCAGCCACGATCAGCACCCGGGTCACCCCAAGCACCAAACCATAAGGGAGATTGACCAAGACCATCAGGTCGAAGAAGGCGTGGAACCATGCCGGCCGGGACACATGGCCACTGGGGCCAACCACCCTCTTGAACAGGGACACGATGAGGACCAGTTGGATGAAATAGAGCGTTGCGAGAGCAAAGATGAAGTTGCGATACGCGACAACTGCAGCCCACACGATCTCGCGGGCGAAGTAGACGGTGATTGCGGCCAGAGACAGGAGGGCCAGGACGAACTCGCAGAGGTAGAATGATATCGTCACGAGGGCGAAAGTGATGCCGAGGAGCTTGGTCGCAACCAAAAGGTTGTGGACCACCTTCACCTCCTGTCGTGTTGTCGTCTCCACCGCCCCGCCGTGTTCTTTCATCTTCTCTCTCTCCCTTTGATGATGAATCTTCTGCATTTCCCCAGTCCTGATGGCGAGCTCCGAATGAGCCGCAGCGTCGTTCTTCTGTATCCCTGCAGGATGCGCTGCAGCAGGAGGCTGGAGGCGACGATGCCGGCAAGGATGCTGATGAATAGCATGACGGTCATGAACTGATGAATGCACACGAGACGTATGGATGAAGGCATATGAGCCGGACATGTCTGGACATACCTCCACAAAGAGGGTCAATTTCTCGATCAGGCCCGGGGCGGACAGTAGGGCCGCCGCTGCTGTGCTGTCGAGAGGGAAGACCGCCTCCGCGTGTGGGTACAGGCCCCCGAATACTGCGGATGTCAGGCCAAAGGACATTAACCCAATGGAGACACAGCATCTTGCCAGTGAAGCTTACGAAACTTGGCCAGTCCCATTGCTTTCTCTGTGTTTCCCATATCGACGTCCTTCAACAAGTCCGTCACCAGCAGATACTTCCAGCTGAGTAGGATGACTTGATGGATGGCCGTCCGCACCATCCAAGAAAGAGAGAAGGCAATCACCAGCAGAAAATACGTCGGGAAGTACAAGGGGATCGGCGGGGCCGGCGGGGGAGTTCTCGACTGCCCTGTGGGGACTCCTTTGATGCGCTGCCTTGCGTACGTCTGACACGCCATCTCGACATTGCAGAAGAACCACGCACCAAATGGATTGGTAAGGCCCATGAGAGAGACCAGCATGAAATAGGCGCCCCCGAGAAGCAGCTCGACGCCCGCCAGCATGACTTGGTGGATGGGGTACTCCTCTGCCGACGGCTCTCGGAGAACATATGTCGACAAGTCTCCTTGGATGAAGCCGGGGAACATATATGTTGTTGGAAATGTTCATTCCCAGGCACGTCGAGAGCACGGCCGACAAGAGGATAACGAGCAGGAAGCCCACTGTTTGGTGAAAAGACTCGTCGATGCCGCGCGCGATCCGCTTTCCGAGAGTCCCTTCAAGGGCGAGCCCCCCCGAGAAGTCAGTCCATGACTCGAACAATGACCACAGAAAGATCTGCACGACATCGCACAAGGGATTCACAGGCGGCTCTTTTCTGCTTTCCTGCAATCGCCTCTACATGACACTCACGATAAGGAGCAGTATGCTGGTCCATCGGCTCTTTGTTCTTGTGCCGCAGAGATCCACAAATACGTAGCCTGGTCATAAGACACCCATTGGATTCCAAAGTACAGCCGCGAACCGCTCTACACTTACGATAGTTTGTGCGGAAAGGCTCTTGACTAGCGCGGCGCCGGCACAAGCAAGCCCACAGCAGCCGCAGACATGGCCACAGGCAGCAGCAGCAACAGCCACATACCGATCGACACATGTCGGCGCAACACGCGCCTACCGGCACCACGTACTTGCCCTCGTTCAAGTCTGATTCAGCCCCCAGATGCAGCAGCTGTAGCAGCCATACAGAGACACGCTGCAGAAGAGCACCTCTCCTCACCCCCTGGTCAGCCGATGCTGAGGATCGCATGCCATAGAAGGGATAGTGTAGCGCGATGTGGTCCGCGACACGGCGAGGCAGCAGTTTATTGTTGGCCAATGCGGGCAGGATCCGATGCAAGAAAAACCCCAGCACACCCAGACCAAGGCCAAATGAGAAGAAGAGACGGCAGATTCCGCCCCGCGTGAGCTTCAGGCCGTAGAATTCAAGATCTTGGAAGAATTCCTCCACGGGGTCGAGCAGGGAGCTTTGTAGAGAGTCGGTAGAGGCGCCATAGTCGACTTCATCGGCATCGAAAAGGGACCGGAAGGCCGTCTCGCTCAATAGAAGATCTGTGCGCCGAGTGAGATTTTCGTATGCGTCTGGGTCATGAAGGATCGATGCCAAGCTTTGAAACCCGATGAAAAGGAGGCTGGCCATGGCGAAAAAGTCCGTGTGAGGGTCAGCCGATTCCAGAATAGTTGTTAGCGTGGAATTGATTAAGAGGAGAGCCGTGTCTGCTGTCTCGTTCTGCGAGAGGAGGACAGGCCCGAGTGCATCGACCAAACCATCGAGAGTGGAAATCGCCACTTTCGATGTGGAGTTCGCCAGGACAATGCCTTCGAGCAGTTGGGCGGCCTGTGTCGCATCGATGGATGGCGAGCCAAGCTTCCTTTTCTGGGTGCTGCTCGGCGTCATGTATGTGTCCAGGAGGTCGATAGCAAGGCTGGCGTAGGGATCGTAGGTGCAATTTGTGCAGTTGACGGCGCCGTTCAGGGCAGATTCAAGAGGGAAGCTGAGGTGGTAAGTCGAAGGGCCACCGAGAAGCGCCTCGAGGCTGTCGAATAGAGCGGTGGTGGCCATCGAGGCACCGCTTGTGCCCTCATCAGCTGAAGAGCAGGATGGCTGGAGCAGCGCAAAAATGTGCCCAATGAAGGCACCGATAGCAGTAGGGTCGCCATCGGAAGTGTCTTGTGTCTCCTCCATTGCTGCGATCACATCATTTAGAGCAGATGGCAAGAGAAACGCCGCGAGGCCCGTCGCGCGTGAAATGTCGAGGCGCGCTCCAGCACTGGCATCCATAAGGGGAGAGAATAGAAAGAGAACCGCCTCGTGCGCCTCGCTCACAGTGGGAGACACGAGAAAGTCTCTCCAGCCCGCCAACAGTGCCTCCACAGCAACTTTGCCGGCTGCATGCTGCAGAATCGGCGAGAGACTCGCCTTGAATATCACATGGAGCACCGCCAGGAAATCCTGTGTGCCCTGAGCATCGATGGATGGAGTCTTCGCAGGTCGATTGCCAAAAGCATCGCCAAATGTCGCCGACAAAAGACGGATGGATATCGCCACAAGATCGTCCGACCCGGCACCCGCTTCAGCCACAGCCGTCACTATTCTTTCAAGCATGTCGAGCACAGCCCTCTCCGTCTCAACTTGCAGCTGGTCATCTGTTCCATTCGAGAGAGCTTTCCCACGCAAGAGCCGCTCATAAGTGTCATTAATGGCAGCAAAGACGGTCAAGGCGACGGCAGAACAATCGTTACCATCATTCCGCTGCTGCCGCGGACCATCAGAAATGGCAAGGAGGCCAGAAACTTGTGCAGCAGCGCTGTCGTCGACCCGTTCTTTGGTCCCGTTCTCGTGAAGGGGCCTGGCCAGAGCGTTGAGCGCCGGCAGTAGCAGCTCGCTGGCCATCTCGGTATCGGTGAGGGCACCTCCCCCCGGCAGAGCAGCCAGCGAGTTGACCGTGGTGTTGAGAACACCGAGGAGGAGGAGGGACTGAGGGCGGGTCGTTTCGTTGGCCAGAAGGGCGATGAAGAGGGAGTCGAGTAGAAGTACAGATGCGGGGAAAGGACCGGTGCTGTGGCCCCTGGCGATGGATGCGTCACCATTACACAGCTGCACACACAGAGGTGCATGCCATCCATTTGGGCGATAAAGGATGCGGGTTTTGAGTTCCTGTACCTGTCTTTCGCTCGACAACACGAGCAGGACAGGGAGAAGCCACCAAACCACACGCGGCGCCATGAAATTGTTTTGAGCTCGCAAACGATCGTCGAGAACAGGGTACACTGTACAGATTTGAGAAGGCTGTTTCGGCGGATTGTGTGTGAAGGGGAGCGTACAGACGGCATCCACACTGATGAGGGACTGACCGCACGCCGCCAGAGAGACCGGCGCGCTGAGAAAGTGGAGGGCCCTCAGCGAAAGAGTGGCAGTTTTCGTTGTTGCATTTTTTGAATCTGCTGGCTGAACCTGACCATCGCTCGACGGTTTCGCACTATACGCAACATCATGAAGGCGTCCTCTATCCCGCTTGAGATCCGCGTGCTGCTGGTGGTCCTCCTGCTGACCATTATCATTGGGGTCGCCCTCGGCATGCCGGTGACCTACCCAAGTGAGCAGGAGGGCAGACACACACAAGGGGGGGCAACAAGAGGGGCAATGATGCGTGCTGCTTGTCTGTGTGTCGACAATTGGTACGTGCAGTATGTTCAGCGGAGGTAGCGGAGAACACGATGTGTGGGGTGAATGCCAACTGCATCATGTACGAGGCCGGCGTGCCTGCCTGCACCTGTGCCGTCGACGTGGCCACCGGCCTCACTCTGACGGGCAACCCTTACGTCGCATGCAGTAAGCAGATGAGATAGATGGTCACGACAATTCAGTTCGTTGACCTTTAGACCATGCTCTGCTCCTGTCTGTCTGTCTGTTGTGTGTGGTGTGTTGTGCGGCCAGCGTATGACATCAGCGGTTACTGGCAGATGTTCACCAAGACGTCAATCGGTGTGGGGGGCCGCGTGGCCACACTCTCGCCCGTCAACAATCAGCCCTTCATCATCCGAGTCGATCACACCGACACGCTCCTCAGCACCAAGTACATCCTGGGCGCCGTGTTCGCTGTCGTCGGAATCACATCCTTCTCGGTGCGTGGCGTGGCGTGGTTGGGCTGGCAGACAGACAGACAGAGACAGATCGGTGTGTGCGTGTGTGTCAGTTGAACGTGTGCAACAAGATCCTCATCGATGTGCGCGACAACATGACCAGTAAGCTAAGCAGGGTGGGCTTCCTGGCGCCTTGCCTTCCACTCCCATCGATGATCGGACCCCTTTGTTGTCCTGTTTGGTGGTATGTATGACGGTGTAGCGATCATGCAGTATGCCGAGGGTTACCTGAACGGCAAGGGCCGCGGCATGCTCCTCAGGACGCCACAGCTCACCACATCACTCTACAAGAAACATGGCGTCACATACGGTACGTACGGTCAGCCAATCAGTCTGCCGGTCGGTCGACGACAGCGCATGATGGGTGGAGGGATGGATTCATGTGTGCGCGTGCAGGTATTGACCGGTGGGATCTGACGGGCGAGTGGGAAAAGGAGAGCGGCCAGAAAGTCAAAATCAAGAACCTGGTGCGGCCACTGGACTGGGACGGATTCTTCTCGCGTACGTCAATCAACAACTGACACGCACAGCCAGGCACAGTCCCACACACACACACACAGACAAAGAGCGCCATAGGCTTGTCTGTCTGCGTGTGTGGTCAGATGCGGCCAAGAACTTCAAGAGCTACTGGTACGATGACGATGACTACGGCACCGACGGGCGGCTGCAGGAGTCAGTGGCTCTCTTCCACGACAAAACGAAAAAAGTCGAGAAAGTCGCCATCGACTCCAAAGCCACAGTAAGCCAACACAACACAACACCACCAACCACATGCTGCATTGCACGCACACACGCTTACTCCACCCCCTCTCTGTCCGTCCGTATGTCCTCAGTTCGTGCAGACGGGATGGCTCGGCCTGCTACGCTTCGGGTCTCGTCGCATCGACATCTACTCGGCCAAGAACGGCTTCAAGAAGTTCACCATGCTGCAGATCCGCGACCTCCCCACCTCTGCCTTCACACCGATCCAAAGTATGGCAGCCCTGCCGCCGCCGCCCGGTGGAGAGGCCCCCACTGGCGCCAACCTCGCTGCGCAAGGTGCGGGGTTCGAGCTGGGCCCGCCGCCCGCCCCAGAACCGGCGGACACGGCCCAGACGCTGAGCAAGACGGAGGGGGAAGAAGCTGAGGATGAGGAGGATGAGGGCAGCCCGGGTGGGCGGAAGAGGGAGAGGGAGGGGAGGAGACGCAGCAGGAGGGAGGCGTCGGGGGCGGGGGCAGCGGAACACCTACCCTAGATACTGACTCACCTCACCGGGGGGGAAGAGAGGGAAACCTGACGGGATGTATGTATTGTGACGTTTTTGATAGTTGTTGGCTGACGCAGTCACGTGTGTGACGCCGCGGTGTGCGACGGTGCGGTAGCATGCGGTGGATGAAGGTGAGACTGTATGAGCGTGGCTCCCTCCGTGTGGCTGGCTGGCCGGCCGGCCGGTTGACTGACTGACCCACCGGCGCACACCGAGACGTTTGCAGCAGCTTCCCTCACCTGTGTAGACACGGCCCACCGTCCCCATCTGTCTGTAGCTTCATGTGTTACGTTACCTTATCTAGATAGATTTATCGTACTCGAGGTATCGTTTTTGCGTCGGTTGTTTTGCTTGCGAGATTGCATTGCCATTCACACCACACGCCTGTTTGTTTTGTTTGTGCGGTGCGGTGCGGTGGAGGGGGGCATGAAACGAACGAACTGGAAATGCGTGGGCGCTCGGGGGGTTAGTGGGGGTGAGTACATGAATTGAGACAATAAATAGCATCCATCACTTGTGTGCTTGTGTGTGGGTATGTATCTGTGAGTGTGTGTAGTGTATCGGAGGGTGCGGTACGTCGGTGAGAGGGCTGTCGAGACCTGCATACGGTGTCTGTCTCCTGCCTCCCAAAAAACAAACGTCCGTTGCCCCTCCGCCCGTTGGTTCTTTCTCTTCTCTGTGTGTCGAGTGATCTGATCCATCGCATTGCCTGGGCTGGTGCTCGTGGGTGGGTGGGTGGGGTGGGTGGGTGTGTATAGGTAGGGTAGCAGGTGCTCACGTGTCTACTCTACAATTGCCTCTCTGTCTGTCTGTCTGTCTGCGTACAATCCCATGAGTGTTTCTTGTGTGTGTGCATATCGTTGGGCGGGAGGGGACGATGAAGGACTCCCTTGAATACGACTGGTTACAAACGGTTGACAGGTCAAACCAAACCGCAACAATATATACACCACCACCACACGCACCCATCCGGTAGTCCACCCCTGAGCAACAAACAAGTCTCTCAGCTAAACACACGACATGCATGAAATGGCTGGCCACGACACACACCAAATAGACACGGCAGCGCAGCCAAGGAGTGTTTGATGGAGTGTGTATCGATTTCTGTGCACCAACACGTTCAGATCAGTCAGTCTATCCACATCACATCCAGGCACACGCAGACAGACGCAGACAGACAGCCAGACAGACAGCCAGACAGACAGCCCACTGCATATCGACTCACTCATTCACGCAGAGCAGATGTATATGTCGAGAGATGGAGGGGGGCTACACACACAGAGAGAGAGGGGAGTGAGGACCCCCAGACCCGCCCACACCCATGTCCGCCTTTCATCCCACACACAGCCAGCTACGCGGTCCATTCGGTCGACACGACATCAGCAGCTGATCTGATCTGCGCCGATGAGCGAGCTACAGAGAGAGAGGGTGACAGGCAGCGCTCGGCCACCCTCCTGACCACAACACACACAGACAGAGAGGGAGGCATGGCATCAGCCGATGACATTGCAGTGTGTCTGTGGCGCACCAGTGAGTATTGAGATCGGTCTCTGTGTGTGTGCTATTAGGGCGATGCATTGCCGTCACCGCCGCCGTCTTGGCTGTCCTCCTCGGCTGGTGCATCCTCACCTGCCATCGACACAAACACAGACGCACACACGCAGACGTGTGATGCGGGTCGGTGTGTACTGTCTGCGCGTTCTTTCCTTCGTGTGTACCTCCGCTACCCTCTTCGTCGCTATCGTCATCCATATCATCCCAACCGCCGCCATGGCCGTCGGAATCTACACCACACACAAAGACAGACAGTGAAGAAATGCCATTCATGCACACATCCATGACCACCATCTGTGCGTGTCCCTTCCTTCCCTGTCCGCACCGTCATCATCCTGCTGCTGGTCTGCTACTTGTCCGTCGAAGACGTATGGCGCCACTCGCCCCAGCGCCACGCGGGCCAGCCGAGTGGTCAAGGGGAAGCGGTCCTTGAAGGGCGCATTCTCACTCACATCAGCCGCAGGCGCCTCGGTCGTCTCGACTTCAACACTCACTGCAGACAGACAGACAAAAGACACTTGACCACTAGAGCTGCCTGTCTGTCGGCCTGACCACTATTGTTTCCCTCAATCGGAATGGTAATCCACGCGACGAAGTCGTCGCTGCTATCGGTGAGCACCAGGAACCGCGTACGACCGCCGCTGAATGTGGTAGTGCATCCGGCCACTGGTGTGTGGGGCGACTGGGTGAGGAGGCCATCCAGACGGCCGCCACAGACACGCCTGAAGCAACCACACACACACACACACACACACAATCACACACGCACCCCTCTCGCCACTGCTGCCATTGATTTGCTACCTGTTGAGTGTTTCTGTGTGATTGGTCTGGTGGTGAGTCTCGTCGAAGTAGAAGTGGTCGAGGATCTTGTTCTTGGCAAACGACGACACCGACGCGTCAAAGGTCGGGGGGCCGCTCGACACCCATTGGCCGGGCCAATGGTAGTTGATGCGGCTCTGCACTGGTGGGTCATGCTCTAGCCGGTGCTGCTGATACAGTTGGAGGGCGTCAGGGAGGCGCTGTCGGCGCTGCTGGGACAGATGGTCGGCAGGGAGGGGCGGGATGACGGTCACCTTGAAGCCGGGCTCGTCCTTGATGGCCCGCACCTCACCGTTGCCATGCTGGAACAGCTGCAGGCGGCTGCCGTCACTGAACCGCACATGGCGGCCCACCACCATAAGCTGCGCCAACACACGAGCTAACGATCCATACGCCTAGACGACACCACACACACAGAGAGAGAGAGAATGAGGCCTCTCTGTTCCCTCCCACCCCTCGTGTGTGTGTGCCTTACCGTCTTGTTGGCGTGTGTGCGGATGTCATCTGCCGTGAGGTTGATGGGCAGCGTGCAGTCGCCGCACTGGCTGGCCAGCTGCAGCACCTCCCCCGTCTCATCCCACCGCCCGCCCTCCTCGGCTATCCACACCGCCGCCAGCAGGTCACCCATCCCCAGCGATGGGTCGAACCGCAGCAGCTGCAGCTGTGGGGTGTTGATGCCGTCGCCATCACGGCTCAGTGAGTGATCCAGTCGGCTGCGCAGCTGGTCTGATGAGAAGGCGTCTCTGATGTCTCGTGCGGCTGCCCTCAGCGCCAGTGTGGTGCTGATGTCGGGGGTGCGGCAGCGGTCTTCGGCAAACAGATGGGCGAGGGCGTGCTGCTCGTCGGCTGAGGGCCGCCCGCAACACCATGACCACACTTGACAGCAGAGGCGCCACAGCCACAGCCACACCAGCACCAGCCACCAGACAGACACCTGCACACGCACAGATGGAATCGTCGCAACACTCATTGCTTGTGTCAGCAATGTCTCACCACCCACCTGCTGCTGCTGCTGCTGCTCTTGTTGTGTGTGGCTGCGGGACGATGCGACGCCGTGGCGGTCGGGCGAGGCGAACAGCTCGTCTACTGCATCGGTCACGATCTGCACACACCACACAAACGACACACAATGACATCAACACGGTGCTGTGGTGGCGATTCGACTGGTCTTCTGACATGCTCACCCCTTTGGTGGTCTGTGTGTCGCCCCACATGAGCCGCTGCATCCTCAACGTCGTCATGCTCGACTCCAACCTCGACTCGCTAACCGAACTCTGAGTCACAAGGGCCGCACTCTGACAATGAACAATCGGACACACAAACCCACACAGGCCTTAGATACATCATGACACGTGTCGCTTTGGCTCACCCATATGCCGCCCGCTATCTGCTTCTGGTGGTTCTTGCGTGTGATGTAGACGGCCGTGGCGGCCAGCAGGGGGACATCGCGTCCGGCCAAGTCGATGTCACACATCGACAAGAACTGCACGGAGAGACAGACAGACAGACAGGGAGAAGTCATTCGATGGCTGGAGGTGTGTGTGTGGCTGGCTGCCCGACTCACCATGAGGTATTTGGCGAATGAGAACAGGCGGCCGTGGGTGTCCATGCCGGCAGCAGTGAACAGCTTCTCCAGACACTCAATGCCGCACACAGAACTATCAGCGGCCGCACGACACACCACCTGCACACACAGAGCCAAACAGACAGACAGACAGACAGACAGACAGACGGGTCGGCGCTGCACAGGTGTGCGTGCGTGTCTGTGTTTGTGTCTGTGTTTCAATACCTGTGCCTGTATGTGTGGGGGGTCATCCGGCATGTCGTCCATCAGCACGTGTGGCTGCAGCCGCTTGACGCAGGCGGCCAGACACGCATCTGCTACCTGTGTGCCAGCAGCCAGCCAAGTGACACACACATCCCGTGAGTCGCTGCTCTCTGTCTGTCATTCAGATCTCTTTGCCTGTTTGGTGTTGCTCGTGTCGATGAGTTTGTCTGCGCGGCACAGGTCCAGCAGCCGCACCGCCCGCATGACGGTCGCGTCGCGGCAGCCCATCGACGCTGCTCTCTTGACCATCCTACCCACCAACACGGCTGCAACACATCACAGACAGCACAGCACAGCACACCTCTGAGTGCATCTGTGGCCTGTTGCTGTGTGGGCGTCGGGCGTACCTCTCTGCTGCGGCCATTTCATGCTACCGATCTGTTTGTCAGACAAACCGAACACAGAGCACCTCCTGATTGACCAGACCGGCGTTCCCGCTCTCTTATTGTCCCATGCTCGCCTCACCGTGACAGCCGCCATGGTGCCGCGCAGATATGCCTCAGCGATGAGTTCCAACCATGTTTATGTCGAATGCAGCGCTATGTGGAAGGCATCACAAGCGCTGCAGCCCAATGCGCTGCAACAAGGCTGGCAGGAACGGTCGGTTAAGGGTTTGACGAGACACCTGTCCCTAAGCCCGCGGAATGATCGAAATAATAATAATTGCATTGGCGTTGAGTGCCGCCTCTGCATCCCTACCATACACCGTCCGTCGGTCAAGGAACACACGCACCCATCCCGTCATCCACCTCTGAGCGACGAACAAGTCTCTCAGCTAAATACACGACACGCATGAAATGACTGGCCACGACACCCATGCTGGCCTCTCTGCCACATCCATCCATCCATCCATCGATGCCCACCCCTCCCTCCTCATGTCCTCATGTGAATCTGGTCTGTTCGCAGATGTGGTTGAGCTTCTGCGCGTGGTGGTCCCTGTTCTGCGTGCGGCAGTTGCGGCCCCACCAGCAGTTCTGCGTCTGCGCCTGGGCACGCTGCGGCAGCGACGGGCGGGGCAGTGACGCACGGTACTCATACAGCGCCTCTGCAGTGCACGGGAGAGGGGGAGAGGCATACAGGGGAGAGGGAGGCAACAAGAGAGCTGTGTGTGTGTCTTTCTTTGTGTGCGGCACCGTCGGTTTGTTTGCTATCATACACACCGTACCGGCAATGACATCGACGCCGCATCGGCGGCAGACGTACTCGTCCCCACTGATGTGCTTCACCAAACCAGTCCCTGCAGTGCACCACACCACACCAGCGCCGCCATGCGCAGCGCACACACCACCCCACACCCGTGCATTTGTGTCCTCTCTCAGTCTCACGTGATTTGACGCTGAGTGTGCCGGGCGGGGCAGGTGGGCCCTGTGTCTGCGTCTGAGTGCCCGATGCGCTGGCAGCACCACCATCACCACTGGCAGCACCCCCTGCACCAGCAGCACCGCCCCCAGCAGCTGCAGCGTTGGCTAGGTTCTGGAACACCGAAGTGAGCGCCTGCTTGACCGTCGTCTGTGTGTTGGCGAACACCTCACGCAGAATGCCCTACAAGTGCAGCAAGCTCGGGAGAGAGAGGAGCATCACACACATCCATCCATCCATCCGCGACAGGGGGGGGCTCACCTTTTCGAAACTGTTGAATTTGAATGTCTTATCGGGTATGGTGTTGATGGCGTCCATGTCCTTGGCACGCTGCAGCGAATCCCCCCTGACATGAGGGACAACCGCACACACACACCACACGCGTACATGCCCACAGGCAGACAGACCGTTTTGTGCATCCATCCCTCCCTCCGTACTGCACCCGATGAATGCTCTGTCGCCGCCCTGGAACATGGACCCGGGACACAGCGGGCGGTAGGGCGAGCAGAAGTACTTGTCACATATGAAACCTGACACACACCACACCACACCGTGGGGTGGGCACACACAGGCAGGAATGACCTCACCAGTCAGCCATGTGTGTGTGAATGTATGTGGCCATGGTGTGTGTGTGTACATTTCATTGGGCAGTTGGGCGGGGGAGGGTCGCGCCGGGGCATCAGCTGGAAACACTCGTTGCACATCGTCTGACACACAAGGGGACACACACACAGTGCACGTGGATGTGGTTCTTCCCCCTCCCCTCCCTCATACCACACGCCTACGTGTTGTCTTTGTGCGGGGTCCGATGGGCATCTGTATCCGTCCCGTGCGCTGGCCGCGTTGCAGTTGAAACACTCATTCGGCACGTCGTCGTCACCAGAACCCTGCCGCCGCAGGCAGGACAGGATGTGTGGGACGAAAACATTATCTATCACACGCGCCCCGTCCCTCTGTTTGTGTATCATAGCAAACCTCTGAGTAGTCGTCTCTGAGGTCGTCGTCGTCATCGTAGGCCCGCCGCTGCTTGCCCCCGCCCATCTACAGTGTCAGGAAAATGTGTGTGTGTGTGTGTGTGTGTGTATGGGGCCTTGGCTTACGAATTTCCTGACTGCCTTGTCCTTCTTGTCCATCTCATCTCGATCGGCCTGCGACCGCTGCCTGACCGGTGGGCGACCAAAGGATGACCGTCTGTGGTGGATTTGTGTGTGTGTGTGTGTGTGTGGTGTTCTCCTCCTCACTTGTTGGGGTGCTTGGCGAGGTACTCCTCCACGACGTTGGCAAAGGACGTATCGCGCACAACCTGACACACACACACACACAGATAGAGAGAGAGTGTGTATGGTGGATGTGTGTGGGGGGCGGGGCGTTGGTTGGTATTGTGTGCGTGAGGTCTGTCAGGTCAGCTCACGTCGACAACCGGCCCCTTGCACATGGGGCAGCACTTGCGCCGGCCGTTGGTGTCTTGAGTCGTCAGCCAGTCGTGCAAACACGCCGAACAAAACTGAACTCATGAGAGAATAACAAGCAGACACACACAGATGACGAGCGATATACACCATTATCGCCCCCCATTCTGTCCCTCTGACCTTGTGCATGCAATTCAGGACTGCGAGTGGTCTGTACATGATCTCCCTGCAGACGCCGCACTCGAGCTCGGCCCCGATGCCCTCATCCTCGTCTTCATCCTCGCCCCCCGCAGCAGCCTGGCTCTCGCGACGCTTGCGCTTCTTGGACAGAGAGCCACCTACACATTGATGCACCGCAATGGGTGTGTGTGGGTGGGTGGGTGGCTGGGCTGGGTGAATTGAATGGGAGGGCGGTCTTGTTTACCCGCAGGGGCAGCGGCCGCGGCAGCAGCGGCCGGTGCAGGTGCAGGTGCAGGTGCAGGCTCGTCGAAGAACTGCATTTCCTCCTCCTCCTCCTCCTCCTCCTCTGACGTCTCGTCGTCATTGACGGGGGGCTGGACGGGGGGCTGGTCGGGGTACTTGAACACAAACACAATCCTCTCTGACGGCCGCAATCCAACCAGCCATCATACAGAAGTGAGTGGAGGCAAAACACACACACAATGACTGCCGTCACGCAGCTGGTCTGTGGTACGTATGTGTGTGTGTATGCTCACTGTCGGCGCCAGCACTGGGATTCATGAGGCCAACCGTGGTCCCTGCAATGCCGGGAGGTGAGGAGTGACACACACACACAAGTGGGCAGACACATGGGGCATCCATCCACGTGGCCGGGAACACCCTCGGTGTGTGTGTACCGTTGTCGAGTCGCGCTGTGCTCTTGTCTGCGATCTTGACGGCATTCAGGTAAATCCCATTGGCTGACACACAACCAACGTCACACACACGTCACGGCTGACCCACATGACCCCTTCCCTCCCTCCCTCCCTCCCTCCCTCTTACTGCTCTTGTCTGTGATCATGAACTGCCGGTCCTCGCCTAACGTCACCTCGAAATGATGCTTCGACACTCTGCACACAAACAAACTCACACACACACACCCCTCCGAACCATGGGCAGGCATCATTCTCCCCAAAAGTCGCTGTGTACCCCTGTGCGCCAGTGAGGGCAAATGCGTCCGGGAGTCCATCCACTTTGCGGCCGACCACCAGGCCGTCCGATGTGACCGTCACCGAGGTGCCCGCCAGCTTGGACCGCACAGCGTCGGGACACTGAGTCAACTCTAACGTCGCTGTGGGGGGCGGGGGAGAGGACGAATCTTCACCCGCTGTCATGGCATGGGAATGGATGGATGCAGGACACACAGACAGACAGAGAGATGGAGGTGTTTGCTCCTTGGATTGTGTGGTGCTTGGTTTCCTACGCTGGGAGTCGGCTTGAGCCATGTCAAGGGTGTGGTCGTCGTCAGCCATGAGTGGAGCAAGAATGGAACCACAATCCGTCCGTCAAGCGGTCGCTAAGGACCTGACCTCTGCCACACAGCACACCAGTCCACGCCAACAGGGGAGCGTTTTCGACGTGCGTCCGCGAAGCGTCATCAAGGTTGACTCTTCGTGCGTGATGTGTACCTTTGGAATGAGAAACGAATGCCAACGTACTCACTCAATGTCGCCAGAAGCAGTTTGCACAAGGAATACGCAAGCATTTACAAGGTCTCGAAAGGCAGCGCTTGGTTATCGCTTAGGCGCATGGCATTGCATCAATATACCAGGGTGTGTATTTCACGTGACACGAGCAAAAGGTCAAAACTGCTGACGCCCATTCCGACCATCCAGGTAGGTCTATACGCAGCCAGCCCATCCACGCTCATGCTCACGGCTGACGTACATCTAGAGCACATCGTCCAATCTCCCCTTGTCCCTCAGCCGCTGCACCGCCTCGTTACCCTCATGCCGAAACACAAAGATCGTTCCCCTGCAGACAGACAGACAGACAGACAGACATGACATGACATACATCACACGCACACGAGTCTCCCCCGCACCGCGTGTGTTGGTTTGTTTGACTGACCTGTTTCCTTTTGCGACTCGCAGGGTGTCGTCGACATAGAGCACATCCAGGTAACCCTTGGCCTTGTCGCCCAGCAACCTGGCAACCAAATCAGATAGACCACCGGCGCACACACATCGGTAGAGGAGAGGGCGTGACTGCCTGGTGTGTCTGTCTGCGACTCACTTGAAGGGCACTGGGTAAGGCAGCCGTCGCGACGGCGAGTCGTCTGACGACGGCTTCTGGATTGCAACACACAGGCAACAACAAGACGTTGGTCAAGATACTCACACAGGTGTTCCCCCCCCCCCCCCC
>CDMY01000362.1:0-16134 GCA_001179505.1 Vitrella brassicaformis | reverse complement strand
CCGCCCCCTCTCCCTCACCAATGCGATGAAGCCGTTGTCAAAGATAAAGTTCAGCCGAGAGTCCTCCAGACCCAAATACTCAGCCTGGCCATCAACACACACATCCACAGAAATGGATGGATGCGCGAGCGTGTCTGTTCTTGCGGTCAATCGATCGACCTGTCTGTCTGTCTGTCTGACACTCACTTGACGCACTTACTTCGATGCACAGGATGCCTTGGATGAGCCCGCTGCCCTCCGAGAAATCAACAAGGTTGGAGAACTTGTTGGCCTCCTTCAGGTCCAGCACCTGGTACGTCTGCCGCACCAACGACCGACACCAACCAGGGAGGGAAGCGACAACAATACAAACCATCCATCGAATGTCTGCCTGTCCGTCGTCCGTCCGTCCGTCCGTCTGTCTGTCTGTCCTCCCTCACATACGTTCTTTGGGTTATTCGTGGCGAGTGCCTGCAGCGGCGACGGGGCCTTCTCAAAGAAGTACCGCCGCCAGCTGTCCAGCGACGCAAACTGCACATCAGCACTCCCTGCAACACACAACCAACAGCATAAGCACAGCGCAATGCACCAGCTGTCCGTCTGTGCGCCTCACCAGGGGCGTAGGTGTAGAGCAGCTTCCACACGCCACAGAGGTCATCCAGCGCCGCGTCAGGCTCAAACACGTACCCCGCCACCAGCTGGTCCACCAGATCTTCTATCTCCCTCTGCTTGCCGCTCTCGTCGGCGGCATCGCCATCCCCTGCATCCTCACCGAGGAGCTCCATTAGGCGGGATTTCTCCCTGCTGTTCCTCCGCCGGTCCAACACCGGGGTCTTGGTTGCTTCGAGCCAGGGGAAGAGCGTCTGCGTCAGGTGAAGCGGCTGCAGCCGAGATCTGCCTCGCGAGCGCTGGGTCAGCTGCCCGATGGATGATGGGACGAAGGCATGATTGCTGCTTCTCGGTAGCGATTCTGCAGCGATGGCGAGTGCCAGGCAGCCGGACAAAAGCACAGAAAGCACCATTTTCCTCTCTCCTTGTCGCAGACGCAAGCTCGCGATCGCGGGTCGCGAAGACAAAGGGAGGAGGCAAAAGGGAGCTTGTAGGTGGTGTACTGTTGGGTCAGGGCCACAGCGTCAGATTTGGGAGCGGAGCGGCCGATTTGTTGCCAGCGTAGTTACTTTGGTCGGCCGAGAGCGTGTCATCAGGACGTTCGGCAGGCTGTCGTATGCCATAGAGGCGATTGAGTGGGTCAGGGAGCTCCACGGGACAACGGCAAGCCACGACAGCATCGCTTGGTGGAGGAACACATCAGCATGGGGTCGGTGGCGCGAGAACTGCTCAAGAGGCAACTCCTGGGTACGCAGCCACGCAGAACACCGCACAGATGGCACCAGAAGATCACACACGAGACCTTGCGTCATCTCACTTATGCTTTCCCTTCCTCTCTTGTGCGTGTGTGTCGTATGTGGCATCCCATCCCATCCATATATCAGAGTTGACGCGTGACGATTCTTCGGGTTTCTCTGTGGGTTTGGAGGATGACAGCAACTGGTTCAAGTGGAAGGTGTGCTTCGAGGGCCCGCCCGACACGCTGTATGAGGGTGGGATTTTCAACGCCACCCTCACCTTCCCCGAGGACTTCCCCAACAACCCCCCTGAAATGAAATTCGACTGCGAGATGTGGCACCCTAACAGTAACCAACACACACACACACACACACACACGACTGGACAGAGGGAGGGAGGGAGGGAGGGACTTAGTATTGCTCTCCTCTGTGTGTGTGTGTGTGTTCAGTCTACCCGGATGGCCGTGTGTGCATATCGATTTTGCATCCGCCCGGCACCGACGCCCTCAACCCCGACGAGAAACCCGAGGAACGGTGGAGGCCAATACTCGGTCAGTCGACAGACAGCACACACACCAAAACATGTAAAAATTGATCTCTCATCTGGGTCTGTGAGTGAGTGCAGGTGTTGAGTCAATTTTGGTGAGCGTCATATCGATGCTCGGCGAGCCCAACCTCAGCTCTCCGGCAAACATTGACGCCGCGGTGAGAGAGAGAGAGAAAGCACTCACATAACATAGAGACGGAGAGAGAAGGGCGCGTCACGTGTGTTGGTTCTGGTGTTGGTGTGTGTCTCGTTGTTCGTCAGGTGAACATGAAGCAGGACATGGCGGATTACAAGAGGAAGGTTAGGGCGCTCGTGCGCAAGTCGGTCGAGGGATGAGTGACGCTGTCACTCGCTCGGCCGCTCGCCGGGTGGCTGCATGCCATGCGCTGACTCTGCTGACTACCATATCGAATCCATCGTACCATTACATATCGACACCCAAAAGGGATCGCCTCGCTACGACGGGCGGCCCCCTTCTATGTTATGTATGGCTCTCTATCCGCCCGCCTTTCTCTACCCTGCACGTACACGTGTGTGTATGTGTGTGTGTATGTGTGTGTGTATGTGTGTGTGTGTGTGCGTCGGCTCTGACGGACGGTGCACGCGCACCCGCCTCCTATCTATCTATTGCTGAGTTGCTTGCCTGCCTGCCTGCCTGCTTGCTTGTGGTGTGTTGTGTGATGCCTGCACGCACACCACACCATGCCATGTCATGAGTGTGGTGTCTGTGTGTGTACGCGCCGCGCCATACGTGCATGAGAATTCAGAGGGGTGATTGAATTCTTGCGTGCTCACTCCACTCCACTCGCTGTGCTGTCACGCCAGCCCAGACCACCCCACCCCCCGCCCCGCCCACCGACCCGTTTCGTCCCAGCCTCTCTCTCTTTTTACTCACAAGTGAATGCGTGGACGAGGCTGGGTGGGTGCCCGACGTTTCTCTCTACACACCTCGTTTGTCTGTGTCCGCCTGACTGCCTGGATGCCGCCTTGTTTTGCTCGACTCATATCTGTCTGTCTGTCTGTCTGTGTGCCCGTCAGTATGAGCCTACATCATGATGTACGTGTCTCGTGTGCGCCTTTTGTGTCCCTCTCCTGCTTGATCGGCTGGCTGAGTTACAGGGCTGTGGGGCAGGCGAGGCGGTGGGGCAGGGACCATGTGCTGTGCGTGTGTCTGCGACGCGACGTGACATCCGTCGGTGGTGGGTGTTCGTACCTTGTGTTGTGTGAGTGAATGTTTTGTGCGTGGATGTATGTGTATGTGTGTGTGGGTATGTTTGCGACGTTGTACAGTATGAAAAAACGGCGCGCGCCATGCCACGTGGTTTGGTTTAGAGCTCTGAACACGTAAAACAATCCCCTGCCGTGACAACAAACAGCCATCCATTCTTTGCACTCTGACCTTTGAGCAGCATGCCACTTGCCCGCTGCCTCAGATCTCTGCCATCCGCCCTGCAGGTGGGCGCGCGGGGGATGATGCCGTCCATGGGCAGATCAGAGGCACTCATCGCGAGAAGGGCGGCGTACCGGTGCTTCTCCGTCGCCGGTGAGCACCCACGAACAAGACGAACGCAGCTCACTCATGAGCGCCTGATGAATGTGTGCAATTGTGTGCTGATCTTCCTCAGCCAACCTGACCAAGGCGCTGCGGCAGGAGATCCAGCACGAAAAGACGTCGTATGAGCAGCCCGACCTAATCAAGGTGAGCAGCGGCTGGGAACGGAACCGACTCCGCACGCACCAATTCTCCCGTGCGTGTGTGTATGCGTGGCCACTCAGAATTTCCTCAAGTCGTCTGAGTGGAAGTTCCAGGAGCCCGAGAGCAATGTCAACATGGTGCTGAGCAAGAAGGCCAACGGATACGACATCACTGTCGAGTTCCAACTCGCAAGGTAGCTCTGTGACAGTGTCACCATACACACCTAAGAGACCAGTCAGGCAATGGATAGATGGATGGATGGATGGACTTGCTTGTGTGTCGGTGCCGTCCGTCAGCCCGTATGCGCCCGACTGGGATGAGCTTCAGGCCTCCCAGCCGTCCCAGGAGGGTGGGAAGGAGGGGCAGCAGGGCGAGAGCGAGCCGCCCATGGCCGCTGCCGTGACTGACTTCACTATCACAATAGAGAAGGGCGGCAAGGGCGAGGGCATGACATTCTACTGCAGCACCTACGCCGGCAAGCAGGACTACAGGGTGAGTCGTCGTCGAGAGAGAGGCTGGCTGGTCGATCTGCCTCGGCGTTTCCCGTGGTATGTTGTGTGTGGTATGGTGTCAGTTTCTGATCGGCAACATTCGTTTTTTCTCCAACGAGGAAGAGAAGATGAGCCCGACCTCTTACAACGGGCCGTCATTCGACGACCTCGATGACGTACGCTGGCAACAACACCCGAACACACACTTTTGCTCTGTCATGGATACCTGCACGTCACTGGGTGGTCTGTTCTGTGCACCGGTTTGTCATCCATCCATCCATCCATCAGCGTCTGCAAGAGGCGTTCGACCAGTGGTTGGCGTCCCTCGGCATCTCTGAGGAGGTCTGCGACTTCATCGATGCCGTCGCAGTCGACAAAGTCAGTGATCACGAAGCGCCGCCACAAAATGCCGGTGGCACGTTGACTTATATTTCTGTCCATCTGTGATTTGTCATGTGTGTGTCAGGAGCAGCGGGAGTACCTGAGATGGCTTGAGGGCTTCGGCAAAGTGCTGGAAGTGTGAATGAATGAATGAATGGATGAATGGGTCAATCAATCGAGACACGGAGGCCAGGAAGGGGAAGAGGGAGAGGGATTTCTATGCCACCTGTCTCCTGCCAAGAGGAGCAGTCGGTCACTCATGCACTGGTGGTGACATACCTGTCATATTTGTATATCGTTAGTTTGATTTCGCCAGGGAGGGAGATAGATCCTTATCGGTCATCGAAAACATCTTTGCTATGTGTTTTCCTTAAGGATTGTGGACTCCTTAGAGGCATCAGATTATGAGCACAAGCATCGACGAGCTCGAGTGTGAGGCAAAACATGCCAAGGCTAGGGCAGCGTGAAACCGGATCGTTTGACGATTGTTCGAACTCCTCGGAGAAGCGTGAGCCGGCTTCTTTCGACATTCACTCTCATCAGTCATCCCACCGCCTGACTATCGCCTCTCCGAGTCACAACAGTGGAAGGGCATCAGCCATGCAGGGTCTCTCTGAGCCACCTGTCACTGCCAAGGAGGCGCCAGACAGCAGCAGCACCCAAGCAGACAAGCCCTGGCAGATCAACGTGGGCGGCTTCACCATGGAGTTCCCTCGTGAAGTGCTGCTGCAAGATGGCCTCAAGGACACACGCCTGGCTGTGTTGTTTCACCGCTTCGATGAGTCGCTGCTCGAGGACACCGACGGCATCCCCTTCATCGACGCAAACCCGCACTACTTCATCTGGTGGGCGGGAAGCAAAGCCCATGTTGTTTGGTTGACATTCATCCGCTGGCCGCGTGTCTGACTCTCTCCATCTGTGTGTGTCAGGTTGGATGTGAAGTTGGGTTTTCTCAAGGCGGGCTGGATCGACGACATCACGGTCTTCGACGACTGCCCCGTCAAGGCCTTCTACCACGACCTGTTCTTCGCCAAGACGACACTCAGTATGACGCCACAGAACGAGCAGGGCAGTGAGGCCTTCCAGAACTTCATGGCGGTGATGGGTGGCTTCATCAAGTCATCGGCGGCCAGAGGGACGGGCGGCTATGAGGTGCTGAGTGCCGTTGTGCATGGCACGACTGTTTCCACGACGGACGCCACTCTGGCGGGACTTGACACCTTCGGCAGACGATTCACCGAGTGAGTTGGGGCAAATGAGGAGGAGGGAAACGGCGCAGTATGGACGTGTGTGTGTGTGTGTGTGTGTGTGCCTGTAGGTTTGCGGCACCCGTCACCGATGACAGTGTGCCGACGACCACCTTCGAGAAGTAAGGCGACACATCACAGGCCGACAGAGGACATCTGCGGTGGCCTGATTTGGTTCTCTCAGAGTCGTGGATTTCGTCCGCCGCCGTCGCCTGGCCCCGGACGCCGTCTTGGCCCTCCCCATCACCGACGACTGGCCGCAGCTGCTGAGTGCCTTTGAGATGTACGACCTGATGGACTGTGTGTAGCTGACCATGATCGGCAAATCGCACACCCACATACGCTGCCTGTTCAGGTGAGCACTCACAGCAGAGAGGCACACAACGGCCAACCTCCCTGCCGTGTGCGTCTCTGTGTGTGTCAGGAGTTCTCAGCATGGCTGGTCGCGTGAGGCTCTGGTCGACCGAGTGGCGGGCGAAGAAGGGGGCCTGCTGTTCGTCATCGAAGCTGAGTGCAAGCGCCGCCACCCATCTCCGTCCTGGAGGCGACTCACCTCCCGAGCAGCCTCTCTGTTGCCAGCTTTGCGCGCTTGGCTGACAGGTTTTCTCTGTCGGGTTTGGGGCGTGCCGCCAGCACCATGTCAGTCATCGAACACGAGTGATGAGAGTGAGCTTCGCCGCCACATCTTCGCCTGCCTCATCGACGGGCCCCTCATCGCGCCAGCCGACCCCACAGCAGCGGTGCTCACCGGCCGCCTCGTCACTTTCTACTCCATCAGTGGGGCGTTCAAGGACCAAGAGGGCATCGTCAACATCGCAGTGCCCCACGACTGGCAGCGTGTGGATGTCGCCGGCACAAATGGAGCGGTCAAGGGCACCAACGGCAGTGGCAATGTGGCCATCGGTCACGGCCGCCTGTGGCTGGGGTGGGGGTGGCCGGATGGTCGTCCTGCCGGCGACCTGCGCAGCTGCCAGCGGGTGAAGAGAGACGAGCTGCCCGCCGGCAAGACCTACCTGGGCAGCTGCGACACCAACGGATGGGCCACTGTGGCGGGCAGCCATTCCTTCACTGCCCAGCGGCTGGAGGTGTATGAGGTCAGTGAGACATCAACGGAGGGGGGCTGAGTTGATGTGTCCATGATGTATCGTTGTTGTCTGTCTGTATGTCTGTCTGTGTGCAGGTGTCGACGACTCCTCCGGCCGAGCCCGTCCTGTCTGCTGTTCAACTGCAGGAGCTCGTCAACATGACGGGCAATGCCAATGCGACGCCGAAGCTGCTGTACAAGTGAGTAACCAGCCCACTGAGAGAAACAGTGGTGATGTCACTGATTCGCTCTCTCTCTCTCTCTCTGTGTGTGTGTGTGTGTGGCTGTGTGTCAGGGGTGCGTGTGACGGTTGGATGTACCCCACCATGCTGGCCAAGGTGGGCACCGCCACCAATCTGCTGCTGGTCCTCAAGGACGCCGGCAACCACATCATCGCCGCCCACCTCAACAGACAGCTCAAGCAGCCGGCTGACGCCACGGCCGTGGAGACGACCAACTGCCCCGTGGCCTTCTACTCGATGTGTGGCGCATTCAGCGAGGCCGACGGCATCACACACATCGCAGTGCCGGACGACCAGCAGTATGTGACGGTCGCCGGCACAGATGGGGCGGTCAAGGACACCAACGGTGTGTCCGTTGGCGGCTATGTGGCCATCGGCGGCGGCCGCCTGTGGCTGGGGTGGGGGTGGCCGGATGGTCGTCCTGCCGGCGACCTGCGCAGCTGCCAGCAGTGGGTGAAGAGAGACGAGCTGCCCGCCGGCAAGACATACAGAGGCAGCTACGACGACATCGACGGATGGGCCACCTTGGCTGCTGCTCAGACCTTCACGTGTGTGGACATGGAAATCTACGCACTGCAGCGGGCGAGGCAGACGGACAGACAGCTGGATGAGACCAATGCAAGACAGGAGAGAGGCTGCGTACACATAAACGGCATTGTGGTCTCCTGTGACCTCCTTGAGTGGCTTTCAGGCGTCGGCCAGCACGTCGACCGGCAGTGGCTGAGTGAGTGATGGTTCTGAGGCCTGGCTACCTGGCTGCCTGCCTGACGGATTGGGGAGGAGCAGGCAGGTCAGTGTAGGTCAGTCAGTGTAGGTCAGTGCCGTATATGGGGCGGTGTGCGTCATGGCTGGTGGAGGGAGAGACAGCGGGGAGGGGAGGAGAGGGTACATCGGCTGTGTGTCTGTGTGTGGGTGTGAGGGTGGCACAGTGCCCCTGGTGTTATCGATTCGCTCTTTTATCCATCCTTGGTGTGTGTGTACAGTCAGTCTGTCTGTCTGTCTGTGTATGTGTCTCTGTTGTGTGAGGTAGTTTTAATCGCAGCTGTACGTGAACATGCTCTTTATCTATCGGCTGAATGGCATGGACTGACTTCTGTGTGCTGAATGGGATGCCTCAATAAATGCTCCATGTGTGACGACATTCGCATCAAGCTGGCCAATTTAGGCAACATTGAGCTAGGGTAGACGGCACAGGGTTGAGATCCACACAAGTGCTTTCGCAACCACATCTATGTCGGCCGTCTGGCGACCGTACATACCATCAATCAGATCAGTGCGGCACTGCCTGACTCATCCAATGAGCAGGCGTGCCACACATACACACACACTATGGATGTGCACTCACGCGGTGTGTGCAGAGGTTTGTGTGTGTGCGTGTGAGTGTGGAGAGCGCGCCGCGGCGTCACGATGAGTGGGTGAGTCCAAATATAGGTCACGGCAAGTCAGTGGTCTCATGGCGTACACACATAAACGGCACGGCACGCAAGTCGTACCTCCATAGAAATCAGAGGGCGACCCCGCGAGCAAATCCATCCATCCATCCATCCATCCAGGTGTGTCCAGCCCCTCGACCGCCCAACATTCCATCTATGCCCAAGTCCGGATGGACAGATCCTGCCCTCCTTGATCGGATCGATGTGCATGCACCCGCCCGCCACATATCACTTACGATGCTCTCCTATTCATCACCACCGACGCCGCCTCATTGGTGGATGATTTGGTTGATGCGCTCAATGAGTATGTCGAGGGGCTGGATGTAGGGCTCTTCGTCGGGGCTGACGAAGGAGAAGCACTCCTTGGCGATGTACAGGTCGTTCAGCTCCTCTCTGCTGGCCGTCCCCGCCCGCCCCTTCTCGATAGCCGCGTCGATGGCCTGCATCATGCCGTTGTGCATCTGCTGCTCCATCCGCAGGCCCTCTCCCGTCAGCAGCTTCTTCCTGCCCTCCTTGGTCGTGAGCATGTTGCCGATCTGCCGCTTCGGCACGGACCACACGCTCACGAAGTTGCCCCAGGGATGCGCCTTCTGTCCCGCCCAGCCCTGGAAGCGACTGGCCAGCCGCTCATAGCCAGCCAAGGCGGCGAACGCCACCCCCACTACCTCCCCGTAGCTGTCGGTGCCTTGGCTGTCGGGCTGGAAGTGCTTGTCTCGGGCGAGAGCGAGGCGGTAGTTGAGGGGCACGTAGCTGTCGGGGGTGCCCACATGGCAGTGCAGCCGCTCCGTCGTAACCTCATGGATGCACTCGTGGTCGACGTGCCGAATGTCGAGGGCCGGCGCGCTCTCAGAGCTGCCCACAGTGCCGGTGACCATGAGGTTGTCTGGGTGCATGTCGCCATGCAGCAACCTCATGCTCCCGCCCTCCCGCCGCCACAAGGTGGGTGCCTTGCATGGCACTGCTGGCTTCTCGAGGAGCCATTCGGCCCGCAGGGATGGCGACAGCGGGGCGGCGGGCACGGCGGTCTCGGTGGACAGGGGTGGGCAGGTGAAGGGCTGCTGCAAGTCCCTCGCCAGAGTGAGAGTCTGGAGCAGCGCCTCATGGGTGGCGCGACGGGTGGTGCCGGCGACTGCGGCCATCAGGGACGGCTTGAGCTTCTGGCCGCCGCCCGGGCCGTAGAGGGGTGGGGGCTCGAGTGGTGTGCTGGTCCCGCGGGCTGCATTGAGCGCCGCTCGCGCCGTGGTGACCTCGCCCAGGCTGGGGGCGTCCTCGCCGTCCAACTCTGTGCGGCTTCCACGTCAAGAAGTTGACAACGGTATCGATCAGGCAGCATCTGAAGGTCAGGAAAGGAAAAGAGTGGGCTGGATCTTTCACAGATGCCCCTTATGGCCTTCCTGCCCATTAGTGTGCCGTGCCCTGCTCACCGATTACTGCTGCCCTTCCCTGGGCACGTGGTGCCCTTCCCTGGGCACATCTGTGTATCTGCCGAAGTCCACAACAGCGCAAGCGGATCCATTCCACGGCTTGACATCTCCCGCCGCCAGCAGCGACCATGAGAGGCCGAGGCTTTTCGGGTGCCGCCTTGGTCTTTGAGCACCATCGACTTCTCGCTCTCGTCCAGAAGCTTGCGTATACGGTGGACCTGCACACACACACAGACACATGAGGCGTCTCTCTTGCGGATCTGTGTGTGTGAGTGTGGCTCACCTCTTGGTCTTTGCGCTGGATGTCATTCTCGCTCTTCGCCAGGAGCTCGCGAACCAGCTGCATACCCACACATCCACACACAGACAAACAAACGTAGAATGAATGCACGTCGATCTGCTCATGTGTCAGTGAGTGAGTGGCGCGTACGTACCTGGATCGCAGGAGCAGGAGATTCGACCGCGCCGCCACCAACGCTCGGCTCGTTGCCGAAGCCACCAACGCTCGGCTCGTTGACCTGCACACACACCCACACACAGACAAACGTAGAATGAATGCACGTCGATCTGCCCATTTTGTGAGTGAGTGGGTGGCGCGTACCATCACTTGAACTTTATCTAGCAGGTTTTGGTTGTCGTCCTAGATGGCCGCTAGCTCCTGCACACACACCACACATGGCATGTGTCTAAGACTAACTACAAGTCGATGAACGATTCCACAGTCGATGATCTTACCTGGTTTAACTCAGAGTTCACCCGGCACAACTTAAGGATCTCCTGAAAGACAGGGCAACAGAGGTTGTTGACAGCCATTAGCCCGCCTTTCCTCTCCCTCCTGCCGCTCGGTGCGCAGCTTCTCCTTGAGAAGTCGAATGATCTCCTGAGAGACGAAGCAAAGATGGGAACATTCGAATGAGTACCCACAAACCGTCAGGGGAGCCCATGATTCGCGCACCTCGGCGGAGCCGGAGGATTCTCGACCTGGCCGCCGTCCACACGAGTAGTAGAGGGCTCGTTGACCTGCACACACATCCACACACAGACAAACGTAGAATGAATGCACGTCGATCTGCTCATGTGTGTGTGAGTTGGTGGATGTGTGTGGAAGAATACCGTCTGCGTCGCTGTCGTCTGACATACAAACCCACACACACAAATGCATAATTGAAGCAGGTTCATACTCCTCTGATGCTTACCTTGACTGCTGGCTTCGTGAGTAGCTGGTTGACCTGGTCGAGTAGGTGGTTGTTGTCGTCCTTTGCGGCCGTCAGCTCCTGCGCGCACACCACACGGCATTCAGATTGGCATGGAGGCGCCGCCAACATCAACGCTTGGAGCCTCGACCTGCACGTCATTGGACTTTCGCTGCATCACAGACACATCCACACATAGATGAATGGGTATGCGTTGTGAGTAAAATGAACAGCGAGCAGCGTCTCGTTGTGGACTATGCGGTGCGTGAGGTCGGCCTGGAGGTAGGGGGAGTTGCCGATCTGCTGGATGGACGTGAAGTAACCTGACGACCGACCAAGACAACATATCCATCCATCCACCTGTGTGTGTGTGTCACCTCACCTGGGAGCAGCAGCATACGTGCAGAGGCAATCCACGACCAAGCCAGCCTCTGTGGACATCGGTGGCCGCCTGCGGGTCCTCAGTGGATCTCTCGTTGGCCGCCGAAGTGGCCAAATAAAAATAAGCGGAGGCAAACAGGGAAGAGAGGAGACATGAGCAAGTGTTCATGAGTCTCCTCCTTTCTCCCTCATTTACGTACCTGCGGCGCCGCCGGGGATATCAATCCGATCCACATATAGCAGCCAATCTTGGATGAAGTAGGAGAGACGGCAATCCACCTGCACACACATACACGAGACACGTACACGCGAGCTGATCAGTATATTTCGACAGCTCACCTTCGATCCGCAGATGGCGGGGCAAGGCGGTGCGATTCAAGGGGTTGTCATCAGGCGATCGAATATAAAATGTAGCCAGCGATCTGCACACCCCTTGGCCTTCCCCTTAACCTTGGGCTTGGTGGCCTAGGTGGCGGGGCCAAGGGGCGTGGCGGGCGCCGCTTCGGGGGCGACTGCCTTGTGCCCATCTGCCTACCATTGTGTGCGCCTTCTTGTGGTGGGTGGGTGGGCCCACACATCAACACATAGCGTTGAAGGAGTGAATGAGTGGACGTGTGTGCCCATCTGTCTACCTTGCGAGGGCGTTTGGGAACTTCTTGGGTGCCTTGATGGGGAGGTTGATGATGCCTTCTGCGGTGACAATCCAGAATGGGTTCTGCACAGACAAACAGACAGCCATGTCGGGCATCTAAGGGTGTGTGCGTCGGTGTGTCTATGTGTGGATGTCCGATCTTTGCGCACCTCATCCTCGGCGGCGTCGGGGTCCTTCATGTTGTCGACGTGGTCCTGGGTGTCCACCTGCACACAGAGGGATAAACGTACGTCGATGTAGCGTGTGTGTGCTTTACCTTGGCCTCGATGCTCTGAAATCATCAGACACATACACACAAACACAGAACCACATACACACAGTGCTGGACAGGCATGCAGGCATCTGTGCTGGCGAGTGTCGCTGTGTGTACCTTGGTGGTCTTGGTGGCGGTTGTCTTGGCCGGCTTGGTCTTGGGCGACGTCTTGGGAAGCTCCATTACCTTCTTGGAGCGCTTCTCCCACATACGACACACCAACGACAGGAACACATACACGACATGTTCATTCGAGCGTCTTCCTCCCTCCCTCCCTCCCTCCCTCCCTCCCCTGCCATCTCTGTCTGTATCTTGAGCTTACTGAGGGTCTCCACAGCGAAGAACGGCCCCGACAGCTTGAGCTCTCTGAGCGTCGACGTCGCTCCTGCGGCCTCCTCCTCGTCACGGCAGCTGGAGGCATTGTCCTTGGGGGGCAGGACAGTGAGGGGGAAGGGTTTGTCGGGACTCACGAACCCCCTGGCCAGCAAAGCGGGACCTCTCAGCTGGCTGCCGAGCCGGTGGAGCAGCTGGCTCTCGTCCTCGATCAGTCGCGTCCACATCAGCAGTTCGTGGCCTCTCAGCGGCTTCTCCCCCCGATGTCGCCTCAGCTCGTCAGGGACGAGGAAGCGCACTATGCAGTCCCTCCCGTCAATCACCCCCCTCAGCTGCACCGACCGGCTGCTGAAGAAGTACCGCCCCGTGAACTGCACGTTTGTGATGGAGAAGTCCCGGCTGCTGAAGAAGTACCGCCCCGTGAACTGCACGTCGTCGATGGGGCGCATGATGGGGCCGGATGCAGCTGTGGCGGAGGGTGCAGTGCAGCTGCCCATGGTGGGCAGTGGTGGCAGCGGCTGGGCCGTGTCGGATACTGGGGAGCCAGGGCCGGTGGCAGTGGTGCCGGGGGATGAGCATGTGGCTGCAGGCGGCACGCTGGCTCGGCACGGCGGCGAAGCAGCAAGTGTCGCTGCGGCGGGTGGGCGGGATGGCGGACCAGGCCGGTAGATGGGCGGCCTCGGTGCTGACGCGCCCTGCCGCGCTGCGGGGAACTGTGGCGCACTGGGTGCGCTCCCGTGCGTCTGGCAGCAGGGCAGGGGGCACTTGAGGGTGGCGTAGAGGCTCTGGAGAGCGCCGTTGATGCTGTGCAGCCATCCCTTCTGTGTGGCGGCCTCGGCGCGGTACAGACCGGCGATATCGGCCGGCATGCTGATGGCCGCTGTCCCTGCGGCTGCTGACTGCGCCATGTGCGCTGGTTGGTGGGCTGCTGCTCCGTCGTCATCGCCTTGTGGGCATGATGGTGGTGCAATGGCATGGAGGGGTGGGAGGGGGGCATAGACGGGTGTTGCTGGTGTTGATGCTGGACAAACATCGCTGTATCTCTCTCCTTCTCATCGCCAGCATCGGCCTTCTTCGCATCTTCCCTGATGCACAAACACAAAATGCGCCGTTTCGCTCCGCAGTTGTGTTCGTTTGTACCCACTTGAGATCTTGCCTCCCCTTCTCCTTTGGTCGTCACGGGCAGGTCCACCACGGACTTGTAGTCCTCCGACAAGGCTCTCTTGGGCTCGACCCTTGCACACACATGCGACTTAGCGAGAGAGACAGAGACAGTGAGCGAATGTGGACGAAGGCCAACACCTAATGAGTGTACATTACCGTATAGCCATTTAGAGTTATATTCGAGGATGTCAAAGTGTTCGGCATGCCCTTGTGCCGCATGGCTATGGCGTCCACCCCTGCGCACCCACACAGCAGGCAGACAGGGCATTCATCCGTACGCGTATGTGTGCCATCCGTGTGTGTGTCATGTGTACCTGCCCCCCCAACTGGTCAGCACGGCGCCCTTGGGGTAGAGTCGGCTGCAGGTGGCGGCCTGGTGCATGGCGATAGTCTCGGGGCTTATGCTGTACCTGGTGGATACACACACAACACAACACATCACCCACATCCATGGACGCTCTTTTTTCGCATCCCTCTCTCCCTTCCTCCCTCCCTCCATGTGCGTCGCCCGCTCACGTCGTCTCGTCGTTCAGTCCGATGGGCATCGCCGCAGCCACCGCTGCCTCGCCTATTGTGGCCCTTTCCCTGCCTCGCCATCGGTGGGTGCTGTCTATCCCTCACAGACGTATACGCATACCCAACTGATGGAGGCGGTTCGTGCAAGAAGAAGGCAGGGCGCCCAGGCCTTGGCCTCATCCCTCGCTGGTGAAGGAGCAAGTGCTGGATGAAATCTGGACGAGTTGGGAGGGGTGGAGCGAGATGGGGCGGACAACAAAAGCCAACGACGGGGCGAAAAGAAAAAGGAATCGAGCATCGGTAACCGAAAGAAGGCTGGAAAGCCGAGCACAGGCGAAATTGGACTTCAAGCAGATAATATAGGCTTGCGATTGTCTCCGTCTCGCGAAAATCTCGCCCCCCTCTTTGAAGCTCGCATTTACAACAGGGCACGGAGGAGGAGAGAGATACAGCGATGTTTGTCCTGCATCAGCACTAGCAACACCCGTTTATGCCCCCCTCCCACCCCTACATGCCTATGCACCACCATTACGCCCACAAGGCGATGACGACGGAGCAGCAGCCCACCAACCAGCGCACATGGCGCAGTCAGCAGCCGCAGGCACAGCGGCCATCAGCATGCCGCCCCGATATCGCCGGCCTGTACCGCGCCAAGGCCGCCACACAAAAGGGATGGCTGGACAGCCTCAACGGCGCTCTCAAGAGCCGCTACGCCACCATCAAGTGCCCCCTGCTGTGCTGCCAGACGCACGGGAGCGCACCCAGTGCGCCACACTTCCCCGCAGCGCCGCAGGGAGCGTCAGCACCGAGGCCACCGATCTGGCGGCCTGGTCCGCCAGATCGGTGGTACTTCAGCAGCCGGGACTTCTCCATCACAGACGTGCAGTTCACGGGGCGGTACTTCTTCAGCAGCCGGTCGGTGCAGCTGAGGGGGGTGATTGACGGGAGGGACTGCATAGTGCGCTTCCTCGTCCCTGACGAGCTGAGGCGACATCGGGGGGAGAAGCCGCTGAGAGGCCATGAGCTGCTGATGTGGACGCGACTGATCGAGGACGAGAGCAAGCTGCTCCACCGGCTCGGCAGCCAGCTGAGAGGTCCCGCTCTGCTGGCCAGGGGGTTCGTGAGTCCCAACGACCCCCTCACCCTCACTGTCCTGCCCCCCAAGGACAAGACCTCCAGCTTCCGTGACGAGGAGGAGGCCGCAGGAGAGACGACGACGCTCAAGCTATCGGGCCCGTACTTCGCTGTGGAGACCCTCAGTAAGCTCAAGATACAGAGATGGGGAGGGAGGGAGGGACGGAAGGAAAAAAGATGCTCGAATGAACACCACGCGTATGTGTTCCTGTCGTTGGTGTGCGTCTCTTCTGTCAGAGTTGGACAGCGAGGACGCCCCCAGCCTGGGCGAGGTCACCGCGGCGCGAGCGGCGCTCAATGCAGCCCGCAACACCAACACACCACTCGAGCCCCCCCTCCTCTACGGTCCGGGCGGCGGCCAGAAGCTCAAGCCGTCCCTGATGGCCGCAGTCGCCGGCACCACCCGTCGCGCCATCCATGAGGCGCTGCTCCACACTCTCACTCTCGCGAGGGACTTGCAGCAGCCCTTCACCTGCCCGCCCCTGTCCACCGAGACCGCCGTGCCCGCCGCCCCGCTGTCGCCATCCCTGCGGGCCGAATGGCTCCTCGAGAAGCCAGCAGTGCCATGCAAGGCACCCACCTTGTGGCGGCGGGAGGGCGGGAGCATGAGGTTGCTGCATGGCGACATGCACCCAGAC
>CDMY01000361.1:86494-101353 GCA_001179505.1 Vitrella brassicaformis | reverse complement strand
GACGAGGCCGACAAACTCTCCTCCTCACCAACTCCAACACCTTCTACATCAGAACACACACATACACCCGCACCATCCCCCTCTGCTTCTGGTGGCGTGTCACTGGCTTCTTCTGGCTTCTCTTGCCTGCAGAATCTCCAGTCAACATTGTCATGGCTGGTGAGACACCAACACCGAAGAGACCGGAACATGCTGCTGTCCCTCCTTCCGCTTTTTTTCCAGGTGAAAGGGAGCGATTTGCCGGTCTTTTGGTTGCGATTGCATCGGTCCTTTTCCACGCAGCCAGACCGGAACGACTCCATTTTCACATCTTCCTACCGCTAGATGAACTCGACTGTTTCGAGAGGGCAATCGAGTGTTACATTTTTCGGAGCAATCGAACGCGATCGGCACACATTAACATCATCCCCCTGAACGCATCGGGTCCAAGCACCAGCCCTCCATGTCATGCTTGGGTCCTTCCTGCCCACATGCACCTCAATTTCTTGATGTTCTACATGACCCGCCTTCTCCCGGCCGCTCGATTCGCCATGTGGCTAGACACAGATGTTGTTGCCCTCGCCGACATTTCTCAAATGTACGGGGCGGCAGTCGAGGGCTTGGCTAGACCCTGGGACACCATCATCAGATCCGCGATCACGACCCCCTTTTTCCGTTGCCGAACAGGAACAAGTAGTGCAGCGAGTTGGTTAGTCTTATATCCTCTTCGAATTTGGTCTTCAGGCTCTGGTGCAGGACCTGGGAATACATTCGGAGACGTTCTCACCGGAATAAGACTGAGTCAATGGCGCCCCCCACATCATTTTACCAAGGGGGAACGAAAGTCGTTCAGGTCCTTCTGCGACGATGGAAACCAATTGCGGTCCCAATGCATCGACACTACCAACCATTAAGAAAGGCCTTTTCTGACCTGGGATGGCAGCTGTGTACTCGCCTCAACGTCGACCCAAAGATGTCTCGCACTGTCAATCCAGGGGTGGCAATTCAGGCAGAGAACGGATACACAATTGACCCCAAATGTTGTTGACTGTATGCCTCCAGGTGTTCGTGGCGAATCTTTCTCGACTGCGTCAGTTGCGGGTTACTGAGGTGGTGGAACGAATCGCTGAGTATATTCGAGAGCACTCCGCATTGCAGGGCAGTGGCATCCATACGGACGAGGCCACTTCGCTGCCATTTTCCGTTATTTCAAACAAGTGGGGAATGGTCAGACTGGATGAGACATGGAACGTGCTGCGGTCAGTAGTAAGACACAAGGCCAACGCTGTTTTCGAAAGATAAGAGAATCTACGAATCAGGGCTGGATATCGCAACACGACACTGTCACCAGACGCACGAGTGCTGCACTACACTGGGCCTTGGAAGCCTTTCTGGAACGCAAACAATGCGGTAAGATGGGCAATTCGCTTAATTGATACCAGCGACGTTCTGTCTCTAGCTTCTACTTCAGGATTCATGGATGTGGTACTACAAAGAGGATTGCTGTTTGTGCTGCCCGAGGCTGCACCGGACTCGCAGCTACGGCGGGACTGACAAATATGAAGGGGAAGGTGACGTGACGAATGTGGAAGAAGATGAGGATGAGAGCGAGATGGACAACGAGGACGTGCCAGAGGAGAGGGAGGCAAGCCGAGGAGGTGGTGGTGTCGCTGACGATGATGATGATGTCTCATCTATGTCCGCTCTTCGGCGCAAGCTCGGACAACGTTCGGAGTGGCTGCTTTGAGCACTCTCATACAAGACACTAGTGACGTTTTGTCAATGTATGACATGCGACTCAATGCAGTTGGATGTTATGGGATGCGCTCGCTTCGCCGATTGCTATGGGATGCATGGTCTATGGGACCTTGTGGGTCCCTTCTCCACTTCAGGCTCATGAACAATTCGTCTGTCTGTCTGACGATGCAGCTGCGAAGGCGAGGCCCTAGCATGAGCCCCTCCCTCGGTTTTCATTGGTGGTGAGCACTAAAGTGGCGCCGTCTCTTTCAGATGCCCTCGGATGGACACTGAACGGCTGACAGCGATCCCCTACCGCTCGCCGACGGCAAATGAAGCGGAACCAGGTCTTGGCGCAGAAGATAGTGTACTACTCATCGAGCATTGCAATCACTGCAAGCAATGCCATGCGCGCGACCAGTGTTGTGTGCACACGGGATCTTTCTTCGAAGCTCGGGCGCATTCGTGTCTTTGAGCTCATCGTCCATTCTTTTGTCCCAGGGTGCCATTCACGCCTTCCTCAATGCCCTTACAGCCCACGTGCCCCGACCTCACTTGCAGACGGACGTGCTAAAACAAAGAACACAACGAGCTAGAAGCCGCCAGCCACGTACACCCAGGCGAGGCAGGCAGGGACACACAAGCTCGCTTGCAGACCGAGACTATGCAAAATCAGATGGCCGTGCTAGACCTATTTGGCCATTAAGTCATGCCGCAAAATTCGATCATTCATTCGATCAGGCGCAAAAGAAAGGGGTGACTGCAACTGAGCCGTGTCCTGGTTGGCATGACCGTAATACATCTCCACGGCCCTTCAGAGTTTGAGGTCTTTGGCGGTGTCCCACAACGTCTGGGCGCTCTTCTGCAACTGAGCCTCCTCGCTGCGAATGACGCAAGACAGAGATGACATACACGGCCGATGTATGTATCCGTTCTCGTTTACTCTTTGGTGAGTTGCAGGGCAATGATCTTCTGGACACCAACGGGGCCCGCGACTGAAAGGACAGGCCAAAAGACAGCAGTGAATGGACGCGCCGCAGTGACTTCTCCTCTCAGTGCTGCCTGCTCACTGGTGGGCAGCGCCAGATACATGTCCTCGTCAATGCCGTGCAGACCCTGCACACACACGGACAGGACACGCACCATCAGCACGTGGCCGTGTTGCTTCGGGCAGGTGTCTGCCTGTCTGTGTACCTACCTACCTTTGCGTGTACGGAGAGGACGTGCGTGTTGCGTTCGTTTCTGAGGAGTGTGCGGACAACCTGCGCGACGCTCATGCCGATGGCCCAGGAGGTGTAGCCCTTCGCCTTGATAACGTCGTACGCACTACACACACAACCCCATGCTCGACGTGAAGATGGATCGAATGCTCTCGTCCATGGAAACAACACACCCGTTGACGACTTGGGTGTGGAGCTCTCCCCAGTTCTCAGGGTCGTCCTTCATCCCTGCCTTGGGATTCAGGTCGCGCAAACGCACACCGCAGGCCGTCATACTCGACCACACCGGCACTGCAGCCAGAAGACACAAGCAGCACACAGGAGGCATACCGTCTTGTGCCAGTATGTGAGTGCGCCGCACCGACCGCTGGAGTCTCCGTGCTATCCGATGATGTATCCATGGCAGTTGGTCGCGGCCACACCCAAGCGGTGGCTCATGAAGGTGCGCAGACTGAGCATGACGTACCGCAGGGAAAGAGACACGGGGGAGATGGAGGGCACGGCGCGAGTTGGTTGCTTACCGGGAGGAGTCGAGGTTGGTTCCCGACCCGATGACGCGTTCCTTGGGCAAACCGCTCAGCTTCCATGCCACCCACGTCAGGATGTCCACTGGCCAGTCGAGCAGAAGGACAGGCAGCACAGACATATACAGCCACGCGGAAATGATCAATCCAGTCGGGTGGACGAACATCCACCACTGGCATCAACTCATATTGAGCCCGTCCACTCACCAGGGTTGGAAACGATCAGGAGGATACAGTCGGGACTGCACAGAGAAATAGACACATAGACAGAAACACGGAACGCATCGACATGACGTGACATGACGGGGCTCTGCGTGTCTCCCCAGCGATGGTGGCTCACCTGTGCTTCACCAACTCGGGGATGATGCCTGCATTGAAGAGGGCGCGACACGGATTGCGTGGAGTGTTTGTGCATGCAGTGGTGGTGTTGTGTTGTGTGCGTGCGGGCCTGTCTGTCTGTCTGTCTGCGTGTCTGTCTGAGTTTATCACCTTTGAAGATCTCGACATTGCGCTGAAGCAGGTTGAGTCTGCTCTCGCCCTCCCGCTGTCTGGCGCCAGCCGTCACCACACACACGCTGCTGCTGTGCGTGACGTCGTAGGCTGCAGGCACTCACACATCCACACGTACAGTCAGTGCATCGCCTTAAGGTCCCCTGCATGCGTGTCATCTCACTGGATGACGCTTCAACTTTCAGGCCGCCACGAACAAAGGCGCTGGAATGCTCCAGGTCCAACGCCTCGCCTTTCACCTACACAGACGGAAACACAGCACAGGGCAGAGCAAGCAGCCATGGGATCCGTGCAAGCATGCATGCCACTTTCTCTCGTCTGCACGTGTTGAGACACCGCTTTACGTGCAAGAGGGTGCTCACCTTGTCTTCCTGCATGTCCACGAGGGCGAGATGGTGACTCACACCTGCACCACACCACAAGTAGGGGAGGTGTGACCATACTCAGCAGCCTGCACAGCCACTGGGGCGCTCGGCGCTCACCCTGGGCCATGATGGCATAGGCACACGCCATCCCGACTGAGAGAAGAAGCCCCACACAACAAACCCCCCTTCCGTCAACCCCCCTTCCGTCCTCAGTTCGGCCCTGGCTTCCCTCCCTGCCCGTCGTGTGCAATGCGCCGTACCTTGTCCGGCTCCCACGATGGTCACCTTGTCAGTGATGATGTTGCCGGTCTTGGGGTTGACATGAAAGGAGGCTATCTGCTCGGCGAGCTGCAACGCGTTGGGCGACGCCTCCCCCTTCTCGAAGAGGGAAGGGCGACGCTCGCGGGACGAAGGCGAAGACATGGCGGCCGAACTCGAGCAACCTGACCCTATGGCGACTCAAACAACCGCCAGTTCGGGACCCGCGAAGCTTGCTGAGCGTGGCACGCTCTTACGAAACAAAGTGTCCGCAATTGGGGCCAAGCTAGCACTTCCTTCGGTTCCTTGCGGGGGCTTGCATGCGAGCTTGGGGGCTTTGCATGCATTTCGGGGAGCGGCGAAAGCGTAGCGAGTCCCGCCAGCCCGACGGAGGAGGGAAACTTCATGTGCGCGAAGCAGGACTTTCCCGGTGGGGGCCTCTGGGGGCCTCCATTGTGCCATGCACCGTCACCACACGCACCATGCATCGTCACACCCCGCAACCACCTCCACACACTGGCCAATCGCAGATCTATCTATCGGGTCAGTCCAATCAGCGATCAGTCAGTCGGCGCCGCATCTGCCCCATCATCTGAGTCATCCTCATCATCCCCTTCGCTGCCCTCACCCTCGTTGCCACTGTCGCCTTGACCCACTGGCTGTCCGCCCGCCGCCTCCACCTCGTCCTCGTCCTCGTCGTCATCGTCTTCTTCTTCTTCCTCAGGGTGCTCCTCCACTACTCGCACCGCTCGCCGGCCACGCTTCCCTCCAACGTGGTACCCGCCACGGCCACGCTTGGGGGGACGGCCGCGCCTTTTGGGAGGCGGAGGAGCCTCGCTGCTCAGCTCATCTTCCTCACTCTCAAGATCCAGGTCGTGGAAACCGCTGCACGGGTGGATAACGACGATAGATGTAGAAATCGGGATGCAGTGCTCTGTATGTGCTCACGCTCTTGTGAGAAGCTCCTCTGATGGTTTCCAGCCCGACAGCTGGATAGCGACCTGGACGGCCTTGGTGCCGGCCTGCGACTTGGCCATGCGCGGCCCAAAGAGTTCGAAGTTCTTGTCTGACTTCCAATCCATGACCCTGTTGCCGCCCACCGTTGTCCACACGTACTGGTTGTCGTCCAACGACAAGACTGCACACACGAGCGAGAGAAGCAAGAATGCACAGACAGACAGTGACGGGCGTGTCTGACAGGCAGGTACTTGACCTACTCAGGTGTGCGTCGGGTCTTCTCAGTACTAAGACGTCGGGGCCGAACCTGACGCGCGGATCTGCTCAGCAACGCAGACCGCACCCACATGGTGCCAATCTTATCTCTGTGTGTGTGTGTGTGTGTGCGCTGTCTTGTCTTACTTTTGTCGTCCGGGTCAACAACGAGTCCTGGCAGCATGCGACCTCTGAACCGGTACCAAACCACCTCACCAAACCCTGCACATAACATACAACAAACAACTTATAGCAACCTCCCATCTCGGATTACTCTCCTCACTTTCTGTCTCTTGCGGCTTCGAGTCGTCCTTTGAATCCTCCGCTGCTGGCAGCAGCTGCTGCTGCTGCTGCTGTTGCTGTTGCATTAGTTGTTGTTGTTGCGTATTAGTCACGTGTTGCAGCATTGTTATCTGTCTGATGAGGGACGATGGCGACTGCTGGGCGAGCTGCTGAGGGGCGCTCATGGAAGCCAGAAGTGCCGCCATGGTGAGGCGTCCATCGGGAGTGCCCTGGCGCATGTCGACTGTCGGTGGTGGTGCAGGGGAGGAAGAGGGAGCAGCAGGGGTGGTGGTGGTCCCCCCAGCGCCCGCCATGACGTGGTGCACGGCGTCTTGGTCGGGCGCGAGTGACGGTGGGAGGGTGGAGCGACTGGCTGGTGGCGGCTTCTGTGCCGTATCTGTGAGCTGTTGACGCAGTTGGCGGCAGAGGGCCTCCCGCCCGAGGAGTTCCAGCCGCCCGTCGTCAAAGAGGATGGAATACGCTGAGGCAGTCGACAGGTTGGTAGTCATCCACCGCTGCTGAGCCACACGACCGACAACCAAACCTGAGGACACACACACAGTGTCGGCAGATATGCTGGATCTCGATGAATGCGGTGAGGTGCTGACCGCAGATGATTTCGTCCGGCTGTCCGGGAGCCATTTGCCTGCGCTTCCACACCAGGCGCCCCACGAGCGGATCATCAGGAGAGGCATTCAACATGAGAGAGGGACGCGAACTGCTCGAATGGTGATACATGGTTTTTTACTCCGTCGCTTATCTGCCCTCAGGGCCTCACGCCACACCCTGGCACCCTTCGCCGAAGGGTCCTGCCATGCGAGCTTAGCTCGCGGACCGATCGCGCGAATAAGACAATTCTAGCGTCGACAATTCAAAACCGTCAGATGGATGCACAAGAAGAGCCCAGCGCGACCATGAGTCGGCCGACTCGAAACTGGAAAAGCTGCAGCTTCCTGGTCTTCATTGCATTGCAAGTCGGTAGTGCCGCAGCGGCACTGCACGATGCACAAACGAGCTTGAAGTCGCTGGTTGATGATGGCGAGGAGAGGGCGCGTGTACAAGTCGCTTCGGGTGGGCAGTTAACCGCTGACTGTGTGGCCTTCAGTGTGAATGCTGAGGTACTGACTCTCGTGGTGGGGGAAGACCAATCGCCGCTGCAGTGGCGGGACGCGGACAACAGGCTCGTCTTTGTCTCAGAAAACCATCCGCCCAAGAAAATTACAAAGTACAACGGCCCCATCGGGTCATGGCCGTCTCTGTCTCTCTCTCTGTACTCTCTGTATGACAGAGTGGATGCGGCGCTGGGCTCGTCAGTGTGGCTGGAGTTCGGCCCTGGAGCCTACTTTGCGATGCCTCCAGGGCCGCATCGGTGCTTCCAGCTGCTGGAAGCACCGACGATGTCATTCTCGCTCGCGTTTTTCCTTTCGTCGAGCAGCATCTGGGATGACTCGTCTCCCCAGGTGCTGCTCGACGCCGGGAACGGCATACAGATCGGCTTCATGTCAGCGCCGAATGACCCCGACATGGTGCTGTTTGGGATAATTGGCTCGAGGGCCGCTCTGGTGTGCTGGAAAGACAGAGAGGGGGCCGTATATCACGTGACGGTGAGCAACGGACAGCTCGAAATCCACCGATGGGGAGTCCAGGTTCTGAAGCCGACGCGTCTGGCCTTATCACTTCTGCGCCGATGACGGGCTTGTCGGCGTGGACACTGGGATGCGACGCCGGTGGGCGACACTGCTTTGAAGGGCGGCTGAGGTATCTCCACTTTGTGAGGGGGGGAAATGAAAGCGGGGCGTTGGTCGACAGCTTGGTGCGTGAGAGCGTCACGGAAATTGTGGAGAATTTGGGTCAGCGCGATTAGAGACACGGACGTAGAGGCTGGCGCATGCGTGTAACTCTTTCCGTGGATTGGTCAGGTCTTGATCACTACTGCGGAGATGGCGCTGTGGATGACGTCTCAGAGGAGTGCGACATTGCCCTCTCGCCACACTCATGTGGATGCGACTGTGCGGGTGGGTAGGTAGACCAGTCGACAACACACACAGAGAGCGACACATGTGTGATGACTAAGTCACACACGAGAGTGCTAGTATTTCAACCAACCCATGCAGATCTCTGCCCTTCCTACGCCAACGTGCTACGCGATTCCTCTGACCGCTATCTCGGCCGCCCGGCCAGTCAAATGGTCAGTCAACCGACCTTGCACACGAGAGACGCCCTGAATCGCAACTGGCCCAGACACACAGAACTGGAGATTGCGTGTGATGATGCCTACCACGGCGACGGCAAGATGAGTTCAGATACGGTCGTGTGCGGAGCAGAACGGAGGGGAGAATGGACAGAAAAGAGCCTCGAATGCTGGAGTCAGTGAGCGAGTGAATCAGTCAGTCAGTGGGCCATGTGCGCAAAGAGAGATGACGCTGTCTGTATCTGAATCGAATTCTATTTGTTGCAGTGGACTGCGATCTGGCTGGCGAGCCGTGGTATGCCTTGACGGATGTTGGGGCGGCTTCCCACAACAGGTCTATCCACAGCGCGCCCCTCATGCTGGTGACGCCCAGGCGTCTATCAGACGAGAGGATGCGGCACGGCACGGCAGCCGAGGTGCGCTGCAGCGATGCCTACCCACCACTGAAGGGGCTGTCGGGCACAGAGATGCTCTGGTGCTACGACGGAGTGCTGGACCCCCTTGTGCTGCCTTGCAGAGGTACGTATGCCGACGCATACACATACACAGATGGGTGACTGCATGGCCGTCCCTCTCTGTCTGCAGCCCTCTGTCCGCCAGCATTGCTGTCCCCCCCGGACTACCAGTATCCCCTGCCAACACAGCGCTATGCGATCGACGGCCGAGGGTTCGAGGAAGGGTCGCAGCGTAGGCTTTCATGCAAGGGCGGGTATGAGCCGCCTGCGAACGCCATGTGGACTGATGACACGCAGACCATCACGTGTGTGGCGGGCCGATGGACACCCGTCCTGCTGCACTGTGGGGGTGCGCATGGCTACAGGGAGATTAACACCCAAAACTCACATATACACTGGCGGATTGTCTGGCTGTCAGGTCACTGCCCGCCTTTCCAGCTGCCCCTGTCCACCAAGCACACCTTCGTCACCACCCCTCCCATCGGGCAGGAAGACCGTCGGGAGAACGCCCAGATAACGATCGAGTGTGCACCGGGCCTGCACCCGTCCCCTGGGCGATCACCGAGGCAGAGTGTGGCGTGTTCCTGCTACGGCAGCAGGGAGGCATGTCGCGTCGATGAGGATCTGTGGCAGTGGGCGGACATTGACCTTCAGTGCGTTGGTACGGCCACAAGGACCACGCAGAGAGAGACACTGAGCACGCCGCTGCCCTATCTTTCCTCTCCTCTCACTCAGGCTCCTGCACCCCTTACGAGCTATCGGACTTAGGCTATGTCTCATCATACGTCGACCCTCGCGTTTCGCTCACGGCCGGGTCCGACGGGCGAGTGCCGTTCGGTGCAGAGGTGGTGGTGACATGTGATGCAGCTGCCAACTTCTCGGTGCCAGTGGACTCACAGACCGACTCTGAGACGATTCGGTGCCTGGGTAGTGACTACGACGTCCGGACGCTGCTGTGCTACAGCGAGTCAGTGTAAAGGGGGCACAGACATACACTGAGATGTGGATGCGGACCGCTCTGGTGTTCAGAGAAGTGTCTGTCAGAGCCTGACGTACCATCTGTCGGCTACACTGTGCAATGGACGGGTGAGTGAAACCTTCACTCCCCCCCTCTCTCTCTTCTTCGCAGAGCACACAGGTCGCTCTATCTCTCTCTTCCTCCCGCCAGGTGATGTGAGTGAGCCCTACCGTCACGGCTCCTCGCGTATCATTGGCTGCGAGAGTGGCTATTCACCTGAAGACCCCACCGTCATGCCCCAGTCCGACCGTATCGAATGTACAAACGGCCAGTGGACCGACAGGCGACTCGTGTGCAAAGGTGGGTGGGAACATAGGGAGGAGGAAGGCACCGTGACACTCTGTGTGTGTGTGAGCAGCTGACTGTGAGACGTGGCCCATTCTGTCTGATGAGCATTATTTCACCAAACCCTGGTCACAAGAGGAGCTGCTCGCACGGGGTGCGTCGTCTCACGGGTTTAGCATTACCGTCGCCTGCAGGTGACCGTGTGTTTGTGTGGACTAGTGTGGGCATGGACGTGTATCTCTGTGTGGGTCCAAGTACAGACACACAGGGGAGGAGGAGACCGTTACCTGTCATGACGGGCAGTACACTGCGCTTCAGAAGACGTGTGCACGTATGCATCATGTTACAACGATTCCAGCCGTCATGCGTTCCGCTGCCCATTGTCCTTTTCAGCTAGTTGTGAGGACCTGACCCTCATTCCCGTTGGCGATCTGCCAGTGTCCTCTGTGTACACTGTGGAGCCAGCTGAGGTGCTCATCGGCCCCTCACCGCATGGCACAAAGGCTGCCATCAAATGCAATACTGATGAAGGTACTTGCTTGGATCGACAAGAGACACAACACACAACGCCATGGTATTTCCACAGGTGTGGCTGAGGACACCGTCACGTGCCTCAATGGCAAGTGGAGCCCACAGACGATACTCTGCGCAGGTAGGCTGGTGAGCCACACACACTGACATCTGCCTCTCTTCCCCCATGTCGCCATTCAGTCGAGTGCCCGGCCATCCCCTCTCTCCTTCCCCCCAATGCATATGAGTTGGTGGCCATCAGGCGACCAACAACATCGCTGGCCCAGCTAGAGGGGCAGGAAGAGGTGGCTCGCGCCAATGGAGAGGCTGACGAGGAGATCACGTCTCCTCGTCTGCTGGAGGAGCTGATTCACTTTGACAAACATCCCCACGGCACGGTGGCCCGCATCCGCTGCGCTGAAAGGCATAGCCACACGGTCACAGCATCACTCGAGGCGAAGCTGACTGCACAGGAGATTGTGTGCGACCAGGGCGCATGGACAGAAGTGCCGATGAAGTGCTTCAGTAGGCACGTCACTTTGTTATTTCAGACATTAATCATCCTCTGTTCTCTGTCTATGTGCTGTGAATCACAGGAGCCTGCGGCCCCTTGCCGCCACTCCGCCACTCGGAGATGTACTCACTTCGCCTCACTGGCCACCGCCCGCACAACCACACAGTGGACACGTCCCTCATGAATGCACCCTTCCCTCACGGAACCGCTGTCGAGTACACGTGCAACAAGCATGCACGCGCAAGGCCTGAACCAGCAGAGCCAGGAGTGGCCCGTGTCGCGTGCAACAGCGGGAATTGGCAGCCGTTCCCACCGCACATCAAGTGTCTTCGTGAGCAGAGACACAATCGGACAACTCCTGGATGCATCAGATTTTGTTCTTATCAGGTCCATGCAGGAACTACACTGTGCAAGAGCGGTACACCATTGCTCACGGTGGTCGTCACTCACATACACATGGCGGTTGGGGACACGGATACTGGAGCGGTGAGAGTCTGGTCCTCCAATGCAACGCCGCCCGAGGCTACCACAGCACCGGCCATGCCTTACATGGGACGGTGGAGTGTCTCGACGGCCTCTGGAGCATGCCAAACCCGTCTCTATCTTGCCACAGTGAGTCATCATACATGAACTATCGCCTCACAGGCATCACAAGACGCCTTGTTCGTGTGGCTGTGCCAGGGTCTTGCCGCCCTTTATCTGATGTGCTGGACGAGCGCCGATTTGCCCACCAGACCATCCGGATACTTGATGACCTGCCAGACAACAGTGTTGAGACAGAATCAAGCACCTCCTGCTGTACACAGACAAGCAATGAGACCGGCATGGACACTCTACCTCGCCCACCAGAGCACGGTGAGACACTCACACCTTCCACACCACGATGCACGACGGACTGCCTGCTTGTCACGTGTCAAGCAGGCAGTTGTGTGATGGTGGGCTGCAAGGATGGTTACTCTCCAAGTGTGGCGCCTAGCCAGTGGCACAGCAGCGTGCCGTGTGCAGGTGGGCGGGTCGGTGTCTCGTCCTTGTGCGAGACGGTCGTGTGCACTGACGGCCACTGGTCGCCAAGGTCGTTCGAATGCAGAGCCATGTGTCCGAACCCATTCAATGACACACTGGCACCGGGAGTGACGGCGGCCGATGGCGAGGTGGTCAAGGGCATGCATGCACACGGCGAAACGCTCAAGATCGCATGTGCAGGTAGGCAGGAAGAAACCGACACTTAGCAAACGAAGCGAACAGCTGTGTCGCTTCTCAGATGGCTTCAGCGTGGCGTTCGGTGCCCCGGAGCAGCAGATAATCACATGCAATGATGGGCGATTCGACGTTGTCACTCTTCACTGCCACAGTACCCCCCACAACAAACATCAGACCAGCTCGGTCATGTCACTGTCTTCTCTGACCGTCACCAGAGCTGTGCCCGCCCTTTGACCACACAATGGAGGAGCACCTATCACCATCACATCCATCCACCAGTTCATACATCGTCTCACTCAGCCCCGACGATGACGCGCCCGAGACGCACATCGACCGCAGACAGATGATGCAACCAGACGCCACAGGCCGTCTGACGCGGTATTTCTCTCACGGGGCTGTGCGGTATGTCCGCTGCCGTGATGAGACGAAACGGCGGAGACACGGCGCTGCCCGAGCGGCGCACCGTGTGGTGTGCCGCGACGGCAAGTGGAGCCAGATTATCATCCACTGCAGACGTAACAATGAGTGCTTACATGCAACGAGAAGCAAGCGGTGAGTGAATAAAGCAGGGCGTTTTGTGGGTGGTGCATGCAGGTGGCTGCAGCAGCAGGTCATTCCCTCGGCTGTCGCCCTTGGCCTACAACATGACCTTTGCCGGCAGACACCAGGCACACCACAACAAACGAAATCCTCGAAGGATTCCAAGGCGGGCAAGGACGGCGACGTGACGATGGCGCTGGCGGAGGAGCGCACGAGGGCGTCCAGCCAGCCCGCCAGCAACCGCCTCAAGAGGAAGAGCGGTAAGCCCTTCTTCCCCACACACAATAGCCACACACCAAAGCTCTGTCTGGTGTTGTTTGTGTGCATTTGTTTGCTTGCCTCTATCGTCGTACACATGTGGGGATGGCATCCACACATGTGTGCTCTCTTTGTATGTAGATCTGTCCTGCTTCACTTGGTGCCTTCACAGCCATAAGTCTTTCGACTGATAGATAGGTCTTTTCTCATGAGTCTTTCATTTGTAAGGAGGGAGGGAAAGACATCAATATGATAGCAGGGTGAGACACGTACGTATCGATGGACTCACTGGACAACTCGAGTGAAAGCAATCCGCCACGCATCTGCGCATTCACCGATTCACGTATCGGTCCATCAAATGAAGTTGTCTGTTTGCTCGTTAGCTTGCAGCGTGCCCAGGAAACGAAAAGCATTTCGAGAAAAAAAGAATCAATGGGCCAGTGGGGAGGCACCTCAAGACAAGAATGACGGAGGGCAAGGAGAGCCGCACAGGCTCATTATTGTGTTTGCTCAATGGCCCCAGTTTCTTTGGCTGCTTGGGGGTGCAAGGGAGAGGCAAAGTCGCGATCATCACGTCAGAACCCATCGGAAAAGATGCTCCTGCTGCCGCTGCCGCCGAAAGACTCCTCGTGCGTGTCTCGGTCCCTTGAGCCAAGGTAAGCCGTTTATCAGGCGGAGAAGGTGCCACGGGTCGAGCTCGTGTCCATTTTCCGTTTAACAAAAGCCCCATTGGCAACCGCAACTCTCAACTGCAGATCTAACTGACCTCGGCGTTGGAGGAGGACGGAAGATCTAGGAGGGAAGTCAGACCGCTCCGCATCCGAGCTCCGACACGTGCACCACACCACTTCCCGCCCCCTCCTTGCTTGTCTGTCAAAGGTCCTCCGGATTTGTTTCTTCTGCTTCTCTCTCCTCGTCTCACTCACCCGTCGCCAGCCAAGGTGAGAAGCGAAGGCGAGGCAGGCACTGGTCATGGTGTGTTGTGTGCACTCTTGTCTGTCTGCCTGATGGCCTTCTCCAGCAACCATGCGCGTGCTGCTCATTTTCGCCCTGCTGGTTGTGTCCTCGCTGGCCGGCCCCGAGGGCCTGAAGGGCGGCGACGGCGGCAAGGCCAAGACCCCGAAGCAGGAAGCCCCGAAGCACGGGCCTGCTTTCACCACCTTCTTCGTGCGATACACGAGTAAGAAGCTGGTTGGCACTCCTCAATTAATGACAATTGCATTGCTCACATGGTCGGTCCCTTCCTTTATTGCTGTGCCCCAACAGATGTGCAGTTCAACGGTGGCACCTTCAACACTATCACGGTCGCCAATGAGTTTGACTGCCGAGAGGCGTGCCAGGATGACAACACGTGCGTTGCCTACACCTTTGATGGGGCGAACGACTGTGAACTCAAGGTAGGTGCTGTCCGAACGAAAAGTGCAGCCAAAGTGCAACCAACATACTTAGTTCTCTTTCTTTCTTTCCTTCTTTGCAGGGGCGGGAATCTACCACGGGGAATAGCTTCGCCACAGCGAACGACGCAAACGGCTTCACCTCTGCATTCAAATTGCTCGGCTCCCCGTGAGATCGGTCTCTTCGCCGGCATCTAATCGGTAGGTCAGAACATGAAGATCAGTGCTCAGGGCATGATGTGGCTGCGTGTGCCGCTGTGCACAGGATAGGCCTTTCCCCACCTGTTGCGGAGCGGACAGGTCGATTTGTGCGGCGCCTGGCATGGCAAATGGGGCCGGAAGGTGCATGTATTGCTGTGCGATGAGATGACGCGTGCGAACCATTACTTACATGGATGGATGGATGC
>CDMY01000361.1:74555-86194 GCA_001179505.1 Vitrella brassicaformis | reverse complement strand
ATGGATGGATGGATGGGCGGGCACAATTTTCCCACGCCAGCCCTTCTGCTTGCTTGCTCTTCTGCTGTGAGTGTTGTATGTGCTCGGACGCCCCGAACACTGCCAAGGCAGGCCGGGGCGTCGAAATGAGCTCCGTACTTGCGTGTGTATGCATCATATAGTGAGTGACACAAACAAACACACTGAGCTGTGCTGGCTGGTTGGCTTTGTATTCTATGCGTCAATAAATGTGCCGCTCATGCCTATTTGTCAAGATCTATCTACTTAAAGCGGGATTTCCACATATGAAGCCGGGGGGGCCTGGTCAGTTTTCCTAGCTGTAATGGTGCATGTCACGAGATGAGCAGCATCAGCACGTGGTCAGTGAGCCGAGATGTCTTTTAGTTTGTCTGTACACCGACTTCTTCACTTGTTGTTTTAAGAACTACCAACACGTATGCCATCTTCGCGCACGCAGACAAACACATCCAAAGCTGTGAGAGATCCCAACGCAGACACCAAGCAGAGACTTTCACTTGATGTCTCGTCGGGCGGGCTCGAGTGTGCTCAGGCACACACACAGACTGAAAAGGTGTTTTGGCCCCAAGGAAGGAAAAGAAAAAAAAACCTACAGTCACACCGCAAACGCGCGCGGCATCCATCGCACGCTCCTACACATTCCTCGGGGGGGATATAACAGGAAATTGTAGCAGGAAATGAATGATCGGTGCAGTCAGCCCCGTGCTTGTCTGCACAGTCAATGCGGAGAAACCAGGCAGGCAGGTACCCCGTGTCTCTGTGCAGACTTGTGTGAGACACATCTTGCGAGCCCAAGCAGGTGACCGGGTGAGTGAGGCTCTGCTTGGTGTGAGTGAGGCTTTTGACCGGGTGGGTTGTCATCAGCTGCATCAGCTGGGTGGACTGTCTCTGCTAAATTTGATTAAGGCGTAGGGGGTCAACTCGAAATGGGCCCGCGCCCTGCATGGACTGCCTGGGCGGTTATTTCTTTATTTCTACCATAATCAGCGAGGCGCCTGGACACCCAGCTGCCCATCATCTTTCACTTACTCGAGACGCGGCCGCGGACATTCATGTATCATGCTTGGGTGCCTTTGGGAAAGGTGATTGAAAAACACTATTTTTCCTCACCAGCCAACTCCTCCATCCATCCTCTTAATCCATCGATTTGCGTGTGCAGGTGTTGGATCTGAGTAGCGACACAGTCATACAGAGAGGATATAGATAGGGTTATTGAGATGGCAGTTGGGTATAGGGAGTGGGCGCGGGGTGAGGTACGTTCGTTAGAGCTCGCCGCTGAGGTGGCCAAGGCCCAGACCATGTTGGCAGTGGATGCTAAGGAGTGTGTGGCCATGCGCACGAGGCCAGGGAAGAGGAAGTCAGAAGAGGCGTTGCCCAGAGGACGATTTGTTGTTGACTGATTAACCAATATTTGATAGTCCTCGACAGGCAGACAGAGAGAGACGAGGTAGACGAACGGGGCTTGTACCAATTTGCGTCTCCAAAAAGTTTTTAAGCGCCGTAATAGAGGGCCGGGCCCCCACTGGCCCCCGCGAGACTGGGTCTCTGAGCCACTGGTCGAGAGGGGCCTGCTGGACTCGTCTTTGTGGTGCATGCCTCTTTCGCATAACGATGATAGTCCCCTCACACATCGGGTCCTCACACCCTTCACCATCAATCAATCAATCAGTCGATGACCGATAGTCGAATCTTTGAGGTAAGGCATTTCTATGTGATGTGTGCATTCAGAGGTGGCATTTTACCTATTCATCATGGGTCTATGCAGGACGCGTGCCGTCTTTTGAATGTGTTCATCAACCCGGCCGTCTCCAGCGCCCTGGTATGGGCGAAGAACAACATACGAGATGATATGTCTGTAATACTCAGGCGCACACGGACCCTCAGGCGTCACTGTCGCTGGAGGGTCTCAGCGACAGTGACGTCACGGCTCTGTCCCTCGTGTTCATCAAGTGAGAAAGCAAAGAGAAACTTAATTATCTGATTCAGGCGACCGCAATCACTCGCCACAATGTCTGTCCGACAGAAAAGGGCTGACAAGAGTGGCATCACTTCGATTGGTCGGATGTATCGGCAAGTGTATCGGCAAGTCCGGCGCCGCCTCGATTGCTTCCATTCTTCACGTACGCACTTCGCCCCGCCGATAGCAACTAAAAAATCTGCTGCGAGACCATTGCTCGTCATGAACGTGTTTTGTTCAGGTGCGTCCCACCTTGCGCCTGCTTGACTTGTCGCACAATGTCATCGGTGACGGAGGTGACTGTGCGTTGATCACAGCGATGGACGCATTGTGGAGAGCATTTGCCGCATGCAGGTGCTGAAGCTTTGGCTGCAGCTCTATGTGGTTCTGGTCTTGAGGAGCTGGACCTCACAAACAATGCGTACGTAAAACGGAGACATGGCGACTGTGCAGCAAAGTGTGATCGATACATGTGCCCCCAGCATCACGGATCAAGGAATTGCTGCTCTTTGCGGACGACATGGGGGGGATCAAGGCACCCCCATCGGACATCACCAGAAAGAACGTCAACTGGGTGGCATTTCCGATGTCGCATGTCCCCTCAGGTATCTTACGTACATGTGTTTCAAACTCTTGCTGTAGCTTGGCCCCTGCAGATGCCTCCGGTTGAGAGGGAATGTGCTGTCAAGAGATGGCTTGCGGTCCATCATCGAAGGGCTGCAAAGGTCAAAGAAGAGCTCAGCAGACGCAGCAAATTATATTCCTGCTACTTTTTTCTCCTGTTGGTGTCTGATGTGCCGTGCCCAGAAGAGCAGCGAGTACAACGAGCACTGCCGCTTCCTCCACGCCGCCCCTCGAGGAGCTGGAAGTGACAGTGGAAGATGGCACAGCTGATGAGGCGGCCGCGCTCTCGTCCCTCTGCGAAGCACTCAACGTTCGACTCCAGATTCATCGGCTTGAGACGGCGAAACGGCTGGACATCGAAAACGGCAGTGATCGTGCCATCACGCCGTTTTTTCCGTCTCCTCCAGTGCCCCTCAGCCCAACCATGCCCAAGGACAGAGACATGAAGCCTATGCTAGCTGATACGATGGAGAATGCGACTTCCGACAACGCCATTGCCCCCATTCTGTCCTTCAAGTCGCAGCCATCGGACTCGATCTCCAGCCGATCGATGACATTCGATCGTCAGGGCAGTGAGGGAGACATACCGCCACACATGAAGAGCAAGGACGAGGAAAGGGACAGACCGCAGTTTATCAGCTTCAAGGACGACTTGCCAGCGAGAGCTGACCGACCGCAGTCGTTCGCTGTGCCACTTGTTGTCACGCATCCATCGGATGGCTGGGCGGCCGGCGATTTCTTTCCAGACGATGAGGCATACCGGCGCCGGTCAACTCCCGACATGCGACCCGACATGCACGTGCTTGCGCCTTTGAGGACAGGCGACACGTTCCAGCTATTCGCCAGTCACCGGTCTAGCGAGCCAGACATGCCCTCGTTCAGCAAAACACCAGCACCTACGTTGGATTTGGGACATTTGGACGCCCCAATCGCTTCATCGCAGCAACTCAGGGACGCCAAGGGCATGGGGCATCGGCGAAGCAGTGCACCGCCCCCTGCCTCGCTTGCCCTGCCATCAGAGCAGCTGGCATGGGCAAGAAGGCGCAGCAGCGGCTTTCGCACCAAGGTCCACCCAGCGCAACCCGCCATCGACCAATTATCCTACTCGCAGCAGACTAACGGGGAGCCTTCTGAAGAGCTCAATCTCGCCAAATCAGAGGCGCAGCGATTTAGGACCCACCTCTCGGCGGGCAATCTGATTGGCTCGCGAGATCTGCGCCTTTGCTTCTCACCCTCGGAGGAGCGGGTTCAGCCACCAGGGCCAACACATGTTGCGAGAAAGCGGTCCTCCGTTACTGTGCCGGCCACCAGAGAAGCCGATGTGGCCCCATCCAGCCTTAGCACGCCAAAGCAAGCACGAGCACCGGCAAATGAGGTATCTCTTGATCCTGCCGGCCGGAGACACCAGCAGCCGACGCGAAGGGGCTCCACACGAGCGAGTCGGGAAGAAAGGGAAGACAACGACGACCACAGGCAGGTTCGTTGCAGTCGTGGCAGACGGACCTCCCCCAAGTCGCGTCAGATGGAAGAGGAGAAAGACACCGGCCGGAGACACAGCGATGGAGACGGCATGTTGGATCGGACCAGGGACAGGAGGAAGGATGATAGGGCGGGAAGGGGCAAGGACGCGAGAGACGGGACTGGTCACCGCAGAAAGGAGAAAGAGAAACGGGCACCATCGCCAAATGCAGCTGCAGCTGCAGCTGCAGCAGCGGCAGCGGCAGCCGTGCCTTTTCGACGCGAGGAGGACGCATCCTTTTGCACGAACTGGGAGCTGTATGAGTTCGACGACCAAGACGCACTAGACAAGAAGTACGCCAAAATGGGCGACATGAGGAAAAGCTATGTCTCGTCAGACCGGGACACTGAATTCGAGGAAGACTGGGACTCGGATGGCTTCTTTCCAATGCCACAATTCAGTCCGGCTCGCGATCGCAGAGAGGAAGAGATGGAGAGGTACCATCATGAAGATGACGAGGGGAGTTCAGACAGAGGGAATGCGCACGACCGCCGCGACGGCAACTTCTCGTCCACAGCTGATTCGGCCGCCACACACGTCAGCACAGCGGAAGCTGAAGTGGATGATGAAGGCAGCAACTCATCCAGGTCGCCGATGGGGCGGATCCGCCACTCGGACGACCATCAGACAATACAAAGCCAGGCCAGGAGAAGCCGCTGCTTCCCTAACCTGAGGCCGAAAGACTCATTTGAGTCGGCGATTGAGAGCTTGGAAGAGCATCAGGGGGCTGCTGCGGCAAGTCGGCATCGCAATGGGAGGGATCAAAGAAACCGAGGGCGGAGAGCCAGCAGACAGCCAGTGCCTTCACATGATCGCAGACGACGGTCGTCGAGTCCCCCTGCGGCAGCTGTTGCCGCAAGGGATGCGAGCGACCTGAAGCGATCGAGGAAGAGAAGGCGGCACACTGATAACCGCAGCCCTGGGACAGATCGAGGTGACTCAGATTATATGCGCAGGCACGAGAGACAGGAGGCTGGCAATTCTACGTCCCTGTCGCCTCGTCACCGATCGCAGCGAATGCGGGAGGCTGACGAGTCGAAAGGAATCAGCTTGAGACGAGAGAAGAGCAGGATGTGGTATCCACAACGGCGCGAACATGAGAACAGCCCTTACCTGCCTTCTGTACAAGTTTATCCAACGGAGCATGGCGATGTACGAGTCAAAGAGCCATCCCCTTCCTCGAAGACAGATGAGCGTCCGAGCAGACGGCGGGAGGCCTCCCCGTCAGCCCACCGCAGCGGCTACGAGCACAAGCGCCGTAGGAGAGGCCGCCAGGGTCTGACAGTCGACGTGGTGCTGCACCAGCCAGCAGTGCCACCCCTCTCCCCACCACTGCTCCATTCGTCCTCTTCCTCCCTCCTCCATGTGCTGTCGCCACACCAGCCAGCTGTGCGGTGTCCTTTGGCACCTCTTTCGGCAACAGCCAGCCCACCACCACAAGCTGTCACGACTGGCCCGGCTGAGCAACAGGGAATGGGAACGCCACTTCATCTGCCGTTCAGAGCTGAGCCTCTGCCGTCTCCAGCTGTGGACCGATTGAGCTCCTATGATCGCACCGAGGGGAGCAAGGAGAGAGAGAGGGAGCCACGGCCTCGCTGCACCATCCGTATCATCCCTTCTGACGCCCACAATGACAATGCACATCTGCCGGCGGCGGCTGCTATCCGCTCTGCCTCTGCCACATCAAGCGCATCCAGTCTCTCGCAGCGGGCAGCCAGGGGCGGCGACGAGACGGGAGAGAACAATAACAATAAGCAGGAGATGACACAACCATCAGAAACCGAGGCCCGGACACCTGTGGATTGCCTCTCGAGTCTTGTAAGCGCGCCACGCGTCCGCATGGATCCATGCATGATGTCCCCTCTTTTCTGTTCAGACCCCCCGGCAGCGTGAGGAGGTCAATCGCATCATCGAGGCCAGGATGGCGGCATGGCAGCAACAAGTACTGATGGAGTTGGCGCATCTGTCTCGCCAGCCGTCGTCGACGGCAGGCAGCCCAGACAGGTCGGCCCCGTCGGTGCATCCCTCCACCGTGTCTCCCCTGCCAGCGGGCAGTGACATGATCCTCGACACGCTGAGGGAGCGCCAGGATGCCATGGAGAGGCAGGAGCGGCAATTTGAACAGTGGAAGGGCTGCGTACTCGAGATGCAAGCGGCTATCAGGCAGCTGGCTGCCATCGCCGAGGGCATCGCTGCACGGCAGGCCGCTGAGTCGCCCCACCAGCAGCAGCCAAACAAGGTGCGTGAGCCACGATGGACGCACGCCACACGGCGGGACACACATAGAAATCGAGACAGTCGACGGGACTTCATTGCGTATGCAACAGGATGGGCTGGACCACCCAAAGGTGTCCCCCGTATCAGCAGCCGGGTCACATCAACAGGTGCATCAATCAACCACAGCAAGCACCACCCAGATAAATATTTTCCATTGCTTCGACAGGCCGTGCCGACGAAAGCCTTCCGCGACTCTCAGACGACGACACAGCCTGGCAGCTCGCCCATGGAGCGAAGCAGCTTTGGCGATGTTGGGACAAGGCCCTCCCACGACACTCACCAAACCGGCGACATCATTGCCGCCCCACACCAAGGGCCCGACGCCAAGCGGGGCATCAGAGTGCCCAAAGCGCCGCCCAGGAAGCGACTTATGCCGCCTCCCATCAAGGCAGTCAAGGCCGTTCCTGTTATGCGGAGCCGATCCGCCAGTCCGATGACGAAAGACGGGGGCAGGCGAGCCATGACTGCGGCCAATCGAGCAAAGAGCGGTCCTGTAGGTGTTCGGGGCAAAAGGCCGGAGTTGCGTCAAGAGAGGCTGACGGATGACGCGTCGTGGTCCTCTCATCCCTCCAGCAGCCCTGCTCCCTCCATCCCCACCTCCAAAGCAGCCCCAGCGGATGATCGGCGATCCCCTTACAGTCGCTACCCAGTAGCGTGCGCCATGGACCATACGTCGGTGTTGGCACCGACCCCCCCTGACCTGTTGTCCCATCAGCCGACTGGAGACAGCAGAATGGTGACGAGAGGAGGGAACTGCACATGGCCCTTAATCATATGAATCTTTTTCTGCCGTCAGCTCGAGACGTTGCTTTTGAGTCTTAGGAGCATCGACACAGACCGTGTGGGAGAGCTGGAGCAACGAATCGCGAAGCTCGAGAGACGACCGACTTCGTACGAACGCGGCCATTCGACAGCGACAGCTCCGCCCAGAGCGGTCAAGTCGCCGCCAGGCAGAGTCAAGGGCACCAAGCCGTCGCGCGTCACGACCAAACAGAGGTTGATCGCTCGAAGCTCCGCTTCGTCACAGTCCACAAAAACACAGCAGGCAGCCGGAGAGGGGAACCAGTACACTGTTGACGTCGACATAGGCTATGATGTGGACATACCCGCTGCGATACGACAGGACACCGGCTATCCAATGGCTCTTCGGCTGTCGCCTGCAAGCCACACGAGCCCACCAGATGGTGAACGGGACGGCAAGTGGCGCATGCATCGATCGTACAGAGTCACCGCAAAAGAGACACGGCCCGCAAAGGAGACACATACAAATGACCATGGCTTTCACGTGTGGAACGATATTCACACTCACGGTAAGATAAACAGAAGAGAGCATGATTGCTGAAGGAAAGAGCGCATGTCTTGTCTTTCTCTGGACGTCCTATGGCCGCTGTACCGCTATTTGGTCTGCCACAGGCGCACACCGTCGTGAAGGGAGGCATGCCCCCGGCTCTCCCCACAGCGTCCCCCTCCTCCCCCCCAGCCCGATGGACGCTACGTCTGTGATGGAGGCGACGCTCGAACATCTGCCTCTGGCAGCCATTGATGCAGGCGTGCTAGTGGATGAGATAAGCAGCATCGGTGTGGCAAGAGGGGAAGCGGTGACCAGGGACGGCAGGGTGAAGGGAGTCTCGCTAGAAGGCTTAGCGAGCGATCAAGTATGAACTGAGCAGCCAGACCTCCTCTGGTGCTGCTGCTACTTTCTTTGTGTGTGAGTTGGCTCTGTTGGTCTTGGTTGGCACGTGGTGTCTACAACGATTGGGTCACATGATTGTCCTGACCAGGTCCCATGAAACTTCACGTTGCCCTCCCCTCTTCACTCCTCTACCCCCCATCCCACCCCTCGTCTATCCATGGAAATGCACATGGACATACTTGAATGACTTCAGTGGACAGACTTGTCCCTTTGCACAGAGCAAACACTGAGCAATTCGATGGTTCAGGTATGCCCAGTGCGGAACAGAGCTGAAGGGGCCGGCAGGCCATAACGTCCCAACACGCTCCGCATCTTGGGCATCGTCACGGGAAGGCGGACATCCAAGTTGCTGCCGCTCGTCACACCTCTCGCAGCGCCTTCTGTAGTGTACACCTGACAAAACACAACAACACGACACCATCACAGCCATGACTTACATCCTCAGCAAGCATGCTGATCCAACCGCACCTCAACAAACCCCTGTCCCAGGGTCATGTATGAAGCGAAGGAATCATCTTGTCGGAAGCCGGTCATCAACACCAGCCTGAACTCAACCACTGACGTCGGGTCCGCGTTGACATCTCCCCCATCATGCTGTCCATCGACCATGATGAAGGCCCCATGCTGCTCTTTCTCAATCGGGTCTGTGATGATGGCCCGGTATCTGGAGAGAAATCGCGGGTGGATGGTGCCGAAGAGGGTGCGCTTCTCGCCCACCACCTCCTCGGCACACCACCGGTACATGACGCTGTGCAGCAGGAAGGCGGAGAAGCTGGGGTAGAGCGAGTCGTTCTCGCGTACGACCGGGTCGCTATTCTTATAGCAACTGTACACACATACACCGCGCTGTGTGTTTCCCGACTTTTTTCTTGTATTCAGCGTGTGATGTCTCGCATACCTGCGGTAACTGTGAAGGCGCGGGAGTTCGACCAGGGTGACCACACAAAATTCAATGTCCCCAACTCCCCGACCGGCTGCACCACCATCTTGCTCTTCCTGCACGAGTGTGAGGCTCCTGCCCTTGTAGATGAGACAGCCCTGAATCATCTTGAAAATGGTCATCGTGAGGGGCAGCCGGTGGAAAGCAGCCCGGGTGGGCACATGAGTGGAAATACAGTCAGCTGACAGCATAATGCGCGGCCCTTGCTGAGACAGCGCCTGAGGGATCAGCCGATAGATGGCTGCCAGACGCACAAACACACCCATCACATGCCACTCGTCACTGCCCTGCTCCAGCACATAGGCCACGCGAAACAAGTAGTCGAATGACAGAGGGGCTGTGCGGTCGATGCTGACGAGGTCGTCGAGCGAGTGGCGGGCGAGGGACGTATCGATGATCAGCACAATGAGCTCTGCAGTGATGCCTGAGCAGCATCCTTGTGACGTGGCTCTCAGGGCAGCAAGATCACACGACGACGAACCGACAAACAAAACAAAATTCCTCAGTAGCTCCGCAGGCAGACGGTGAAGCATGATGGGTGTTACGAGCCGCAGTGAGGCGGCTGGTTGATTGGTTGGTTATTGTGCTCAAAGAGTCTGTCGAGCCTTGGCGAGCTTTTGCAAAAAACCCGTGGAAAAAATTGCATCCATTGCCGACACGGTTCTCAGCACACCAGCAGCACACAGCAGACCCCCACACCTCAGGGTACCTCAGGGGCGTCCAGGACGAGCGAAAAAAACGGTGAAAACAGCACCAGAAGCGGGGAACACACCAAGACAAACAGAGAGGGAACCAAAGGGACACTGCAGAAGGCACGCAGGAGGCCACACACCAGCGAAAGAAACCCATTCGGGACTCGCGAGCTTTTAGCGAGCGAGGCACGCTCTTACCCGAAGTTCGTGTTCGTTCGTTCGTTCGTAATTGGGGCCATCGAGACTCTTTCATTCGGTACCGTCTTTCTTGATGGGGGCTTGCATGCGAGCTTGGGGGCTTTGCATGCATTTCGCGACGCGGCCGCCGGAACGCGGAGCGAGTCCCGACCCCCCGACGGAGGAGGGCAACTCATAGAGCACGCTTGGCGCAAGAAGGGCAAAAGAAACGGCGAAAAACGCACGCAGAAAGACACTGCCACACATCTGCCCCACAAAGCGCACAAAAAAGGTTGCTTTGAAACAGCTATTGCAGGCGGAGGCAGAAAGCAACGGTGAGAAAGGGCACTACGAAGTCGTCTCTCCGACTTCTCCCGCCCTCTCCATAGTGATCTGGCGTCTCTCCACTGCATTCCTTCACATCGTTGCAGCCCTCTCTGCTCTTGTGTCGTCTCTCCACCACATCGTCTCTCCACTACACATACAGGCTAGTGTTTAAAGGACGCCCCTAAGCCTTTTGTCCTTTTTCTTCTTTTTTCGACGTCTTTTTTTTCGCACACGCGGCCACACACCCAATATACACCGTCAAAAAGTCGATGGAAAAAAGGCTTCCCATTCTCCACCTATCTGTCAGAAGTGCCTGAGGACCGACGGTATAAGTACCGTGTCTCTGCACTGCCTGTGCACCATGTGCGTAAGGTGCCGCTGCAGCAGAGGCGACGGAACGGGGCAGCGCGGACTACTCAGCTTGTAAATGGCCTCGATAGTACCAAGCAGGCCCAAAGGCACAGCGAACACGAGGAAGAGGATCGAACATATCTTGAAGGCCCGTCCTCCCTGCCGGGCCCAATTGGCCCTCAAGTATAGGCCACTGGGAAGAACGAACGCGATCGTCATGGCCACTGTAGAACCTACACAGACCCGTCACAATCAATGGGCAGCTCGTGTGGTGGTTGACTTTCAGGCACCGCTCCCCCTCACCTCCTAGCGTTAAGATCGAGCTGAGAGATCTCACGTAGATGGACACAAGAGTCGCCGTCCCCGCGTACAAAACTGTGCCAATGACGTAATGTACCCAACCAACCTTATCTAACACGTCAATCGTCCCACCCCGCTCCAGCGACAATCGCCGGGCTTCTCTGTCCGGCGACTCTCCATCAGGCTCTGGCGACCCCTCTTGTTGCAGATCTGTCTGCTCCATAATGTCAACCGTCATCGCGCCGTCTTCCCCGTCGCTGCTTCTGCCCTTCCCTGCAATCATCGGCTGTCTCAAGAGCTCAGGCGGGCTGCCGGTGCTCGAAAGGGTGTCGGTCTGCTGGTTGTGGTGATGCGCTGAGTCGTTTTGTTGGCTAAAGGTGGCCAGAGCGCGGGGTGAGAGAATGGAGGGGCACCAGCACGCTAGGGATGACGGTAGGTGGTGTATGACATAGAAGAGGGCTCGCCTTCCCGGCATCAGCTGCAATGGCATACACCCTAGAGAGATGAAGGCCAGACAGACCCGCAACATTATCGCTAGACTGTCATCCCTGCGGGAACATATCAGAGCGTTGTTCTGTCGCCGTGCGGCAGGGCTGGCCTACCTTCGAAAGTTGAGCAACACATTGCCGCATGTGCGTTCGATGGCATACAGATAGCCAAAGGAGCCCACGATGAGGTAGATCACCATGACGATGGAGAGGCTCGAGTGAATGACGCGTTTCACCCTGTTGCGCGTCGGCACTGCAGCAACGGGAAGGGGGGGG